>CM065480.1:59192477-59419977 GCA_032873175.1 Leptopilina drosophilae
ACTAAAAATATGTTTATATTAATAATATTTTTTTTGACACTAATTTTATGTTCTCTTTTCACGTACTTTGTACTTTTTTTTAAAAAGAAATAATTATATTTTAAGTTATTGCTCCAGTTAAATTAAAATTGAAACAATAATTTTGAGCACGAATAAAACTTGGATCGGTATTTGAATTATAGACTACAATTTAATTCCGAATAAAAAATTGGAAAATTGTTTTTTTTTATTCCCATTCAGTGATTAATAATTCTACTAATCAGCAAATACGAGTTTGAAATTTGTTTGCACAAAATAAAATTAATTTTTTGATTAAAATTAATTCGAATGAAAAAAAATCTACATAAACTGAATAAAATTTCTATCAATCGATTACAATTAATTTTGATTTTTGATGAAATAAAATTTCCATAAACTAAATAAAATTTATTTAAATCGATTAAAATTAATTTCAATTAAATAAAATTTTACTGAACTAAATAAAATTTACACAATCTAAAGACAATTTATTTGAATCGATTAAAATTAATTTGAATTAAATAAAATTTTAATGAACTGAATAAAATTTACACAATCTAAAGAAAATTTATTTGAATTGATTAAAATTAATTTAAATTAAATAAAATTTTAATGAACTAAATAAAATTTACACAATCTAAAGAAAATTTATTTGAATCGATTTTAAAGTTAATTTGAATTAAATAAAATTTTAATGAGTTAAATAAAATTTACATAAACTAAATAAAATTTATTTAAATCGATTAAAATTAATTTGAATGAATTATAATTTAACTGAACTGCGTGAAATTTATTTCAAACCAGAAAAATGTATTCGAACCAAATAAAATTTATTTCAATCGATTACAATTAATTTGGATGAAATAAAATTTCCATAAACTAAATAAAATTTATTTGAATCGATTCAAATTAATTTCAATTAAATAATATTTTAATGAACTGAATAAAATTTACACAATCTAAATAAAATTTATTTGAATCGATTAAAATTAATTTGAATTAAATAAAATTTTACGAACTAAATAAAATTTACACAATCTAAAGAAAATTTATTTGAACCGATTAAAATTAATTTGAATTAAATAAAATTTTAATGAACTGAATAAAATTTACACAATCTAAAGAAAATTTATTTGAATCGATTAAAATTAATTGGAATTAAATAATATTTTAATGAACTGAATACAATTTACATAAACTAAATAAAATTTATTTAAATCGATTAAAATTAATTTGAATGAATTATAATTTAACTGAACTGCGTGAAATTTATTTCAAACCAGAAAAATGTAATCGAACCAAATAAAATTTATTTCAATCGATTACAATTAATTTGGATGAAATAAAATTTCCATAAACTAAATAAAATTTATTTGAATCGATTAAAATTAATTTCAATTGAATAATACTTTAATGAACTGAATAAAATTTACACAATCTAAAGAAAATTTATTTGAATCGATTAAAATTAATTTGAATTAAATAATATTTTACTGAACTGAATAAAATTTACACAATCTAAAGAAACTTTATTTGAATCGATTAAAATTAATTTCAATTAAATAATATTTTAATGAACTGAATAAAATTTACACAATCTAATAAAAATTTATTTGAATCGATTTTAAAGTTAATTTGAATTAAATAAAATTTTAATGAGTTAAATAAAATTTACATAAACTAAATAAAATTTATTTAAATCGATTAAAACTAATTTGAATGAAATATAATCTAACTGAACTGCATAAAATTTATTTCAAACTAGAAAAATGGATTCGAACCAAATAAAATTTATCCAAAGCAATAATAAAAATGATCTAAACCAATTAAAATTACAAAAACGAAAGAAAATTTACCTTAAGCAAAAAATAAATCCCCACTTGACTTTGAGACAAATATATTCCTTCCCTCGGTACAATTACCAAACTAAATAGTTCATTAAACATTAATTCCATACACATATTCATATTTGAATGAAAAAAAATAAGAACCTACAAAATATGATTTATTAATGACAATATTTTTCCCCAAGAAAAAAAAAGATTAATATCATTAAAAATTGAACAAGAGAAATCGTTTAAATAATTTATAATGTAAAATCGAGAAAGGGTGGAACGAGGAGAAGGGGTGTTATTTATTCAACTCTTTCGATATGTGGATACAAGTGTAGGAAATTTTGCTACGTTGATAGGACAGAAATCGAAAATTTATGAGCACGCGCCGAAGTTCTGTTCGACTATATAATGTATAACCCTTCGTAAATGGTTGTGATATTTCATAGCAAGGGATAGAGGGGAGGGAAGTTGGGTGCGAGGAAGAAGGGACAGTACATATTAAAGCCATACACACAAGTCCGAGAGAAGTTGGCATCAAGCCAAAAATTTCTCAGCTCCAAATAATTCTGCACAAGAAAATTGAGACAGACTAATGCACTTTTTCAATTTTTTAAACTGAAAATCCGTATTTCAAAAACCGATTTTCATTCCAATTGGATATCAGTGTCAATATTTATAATAATTTTAATAATTTTAATGTTATCTTCATTTTAATAATAATTTTAATTTTAATTTTAATATTTTAATTTTAATATTTTCATTTTAATATTTTAATTCTAATATTAATAATAATCAATGTTTTCATGTTTTATAATAAAATTAAAAAATATGACCCGAGTAATAAAGTCGTTATTTTATATTAAATAAGAAAATTGTTACTGTAACTTTGACAAATAATTTTTTTTTCAACAATTTAATCTTTTTCTAGAATTAAATACATATATATTAAAAAAAATTGAACTAATTTCCAAAGTATTGGAATTAACAAAATTTTTCCAACACCTAAAACTTCTTTACAATTTCTAATGAAATTCATTCAAAACTTGAAACATTGTAAAATTTTAATTGTAATCCTTTTGAAGTTCATTTATTTATAAAAATTGCTTACGAAACTATTTTGAAATATTTAAGTAAAATTATTTATGAAATATAATTTAAAATGGATTATTTAAAAAAAAATTTAATAAAATTATTCGAAAAAAAAATTCAATTAGGATTTCAAAAGTTTTTAATAATATTCATCACAGGAATTCAATTATTTTTATAAAAAATTAAAATACTTTTGTAAGTTGTTTAATTTAAAAAAACCATTGAATTTGAATCTATTGAGAAATTTTGTTTCCTATGGAAAAATGATAATGACAAAATATTTATTTTCAAAAAAGTTATCGATGGTTTTCAATAATAAATTTAAAATTAAAGAAATTCGTAAATTAGTGTAACAGAACCTTTTTTTGGGTAAAATATTAACCTTTATTTCCTGAAAATTTAAAAAGTTGATTTTTTTTAATTTTTCAATTTATTCTAAGATTGCCTGTAAAATTTATTTTAAAAATTCAATTATTTTCCAATTTTTTAAGAAAATTCTTGTAAAATATCAAATTTTAATTAAAATTATTAAAGAGAATGGATTATTTAAAAAAAATTCAATGAAATTCTTTAAAAAAAATTTAATCAGGATTTTAAAAGTTTTTAATAATATTCTTCACAAGAATTGAATTAATTTTATTGAAAATAAAATTCTTCAATGAAATGCAATTATTTTGAAGTTGATTGGAGTAAAATTTTTGGAAAAAGAACAATTATTTTTAAAAATATTAATTAAATTCAATTATTTGCAAAAAATTCATTTTCATAGTAATTCAATTATTTTTGAAAATAATGATATTCTTTTCATGAATTCAATTACTTTCATAAATAATAATATTCTTTTCAGGAATTGAAATATTTTCATAAATAAGTTAAATTAATAGCAGAATTTTAATTATTTTTAATACAAATTTCATTAAATTTGTCGAAAAGTCGAATTATTCTTCAAAATTTTATCAAAATTCGTAAAATGAATTTGATTTTTTATAATCGATAGTTTTAAGTAATAAATTTAAAATTAATGAAATTTGTAAATTAATATAACAAATCCTTTTTTGGGTAAAATATTATTAAACTTTGCTTTCTGAAAATTTAAAAAGTAGATTTTATATTTTTTAATTTTTCAATAATTTCTATTATCACAAAATTTTCCAAAACAGTTAATTAATATTTTAAAATATTTTTGTAAAATTCTTTGCAGCAATTTAACTGTTTTGAAAGCTTTCACTTAAAATTCGTAGTGAAAATTTAATTATTTTCGTAAATAATAAAATGCATCATAGGATTTTAATTATTATTTTTTTAAAATTGAAAATGAATTTCTCGAAAATTGCACAAAAAATGATTGAATTTTTAATGAATTATATTTTCAAATTTTCTGATTCAGTTTTAAGAAATATTCAATTATTCAATGAATTATTTATTTTTAATTAAATTATTTTGCAATTATTTCTATTATTTATTTTTAATTTACGATTCAATTTTTTACAATTTACGATTATAATAATAATAATAATAATAATAATAATAATTTTTAATCATAGTAATTATTTTTAAACAAAGAAAAAATGAATTAATTATTTTTTTAATTAATTAATTATTTTAAATTAATTAATTAATTTTTTTAATAAATAAATTAATTTTTTTAACTAATTAATTAATTTCGAGTGTTATTAATTAATTTTTCAGTTATTTAATAACATGTTTTTTCATTTTGCAAATAATTTTCTATTACAATTATAAAAAATAAATAATACAGCAGAATATAATATACATGGGAGGTAAAATTGTTGAAATTATTACAAAGAGGGAAATTTCTCACGAATCGCTTAATTAGCGCCTAATCCGGCAAAAGGAGACAAGCGGTTACGGAAAACCGCGAATGGTGTATAAAGAGAGAGATAGAGAGAGAGAGAGAGTGATAGACAACTGAAAGGAACACAAGTCCTCACTTTACACTATTGTCTCTGATAGTGGACACTTGTGAACGCTTGTTGAACACCAGAAAGAGAGTTCTATTTTCTTCTCTCTATATATTTGCCCGGAAAGATCGGTTAACTTTAAACTGGATCGTTTTGCTGCGCCTATAAGATTGCGCAACAGCTCCGGACATATTGTATCGACTTTTTAGCTCTCTCGCTACTAATGCATTCTGGAGACGTTGAATGCACCGCAATTTACGCGACTTTCTATTCTTCACAACACGTGAAAGATGTGCCACAATATCAAAAAAAAAAAAAAAAAAAAAAAAAATGAGCGACGTCTTCTTTTATTCCCATTATTGTCAATTTATTATATATTGAATATCATCTCATGAAAAAAAGTTAACTACTTATTCTTTACTGACGTGACAGGACGATTAAGTTTTTATTTTTTAAAGTTTCATTTATTTATTTATTTATATTAGAGGGCATTTTTATTTTTTACTGTTTTATTTATTTATTTATTTTAGAGGGAATTTTTATATTTTACTGTTTTATTTATTTATTTTAGAGGAAATTTTTATTTTTTACTGTCTTATTTATTTTAAAGGAAATTTTTATTTTTTACAGTTTTATTTATTCATTTATTTATTCTAGAGGGAATTTTTATTTTTTACTGTTTTATTTATTTATTTATTTTAGATGGAATAAATTACATTTTAAATTCGATTAAATGGAAAAATAAATAATTATTTACTATAATGAATAAGTAAAATTTTTCCATTTTTTATTTACTTTTTGACTTTAATTTTAAAAAGCAGAAATAATTTTTTTGTAAATTTACTATTATTTGAAGAACAATATTGTTCACAAATTTATTCTCTTATTTTACAAAAAAAAAACATTACCTACTCTCATTTAAATTTGAATAATATTATTATTAATATTACTTTTTTAAATATTATATGAAAAAAATATTAATAAAAATAATTTACGTATTTATGAATCATTTATTGTTAAAATATTTATTATTCAAATAAATAAATTTCTTTCCAAACTTCTCCATTTTCATAAGGAAATAATTTGCATGATTTCTATTTTTTCAATACAATTATTTTAATATAATTCCGTTTTTTAAATAGAGAAGAAAAATGTTTATAAATGTCTATTTATCAATTGCAAATTTTAATTCAAAATAGAAAATTGCAAATTTTTAAATTTTAAGAAAATGAAGAAACAAGTTTTACTTGGAAAAAAATGTTCTACTACATTTATTTGCGAATTTCTTTAACTGTAAATCATTTATTCGAAAACATGGATAATTTTTTTTTAAAATAAATATTTTATCATTATTATTTTTCGATAGGAATCAAAATTCTTCAAAAGGTTGAAATTGAATATTTTTAAAATTAAACAACCTTTAAAAAAGAAGTTATTTATAAAAGTTTTTTAAATATTTGAATTTTTGTGAAATTTTTATGATTTTTGATAATAAATAAATGTTTGTATAGAATTTTAATAACATTTTTTTAATAATTGAAAAATTATTAAAATTATTTTGTCGATTTTTTTTAATTTCATGCGACTTTTGTTGCAAATTGAAAAATTCAATTATTTTCATAATCAATAAAATTCATCTCATGAAATCAATTAATTTTGAAATGTTTATTACAATTCTTAGGAACTATTAAATTATTTTAATAAATAATAAAATTTTTCGCTGGATTACAATTATTTTTAATCCAATTTTACAGGAATTTGCTGGAAAAATTTAATTATTAGTAAAACATTTATTTTCAATTTCTCGAAAAAATCAATTCTTTAAAAAAATTGTTTTTTAAAATCCTTTGGGAAAATTCAATTATTTTTATAAGTAAAAATATTGATTACAATATTAAACTTTTTTTTAAAAGTAGTGAATTTCTTCTTATGAATTCAGTTCTTGAAAAATATTTTTATTAAATCGTTCACAATAGTTGAATTATTTTCATAAATAGTTTAGTTAATAGTTAATAGTTAATAGTTAATAGTTAATAGTTAGTTTAGTTAATAGTTTAGTTTAGTTTAGTTTAGTTTTTAGTTTTTACATTTTTTTGTTGAAATAATTCAATTTTTATTTTAGATTTTAGTAAAATTCTTCCCATGAAATCATTCAATTATTTTGAGGTATGTTAATAAAATTCTTTGCAAAATTTAATTATTTTTAAAAGTTTTTAAAAGTCGAACATTTTAATTAAAATCTTTGTCAAATTTAATTATTTTCAAAAACTTTTCGCAATACAATTATTTTCAATAGGTATCTACTATTTTTATAAAATTTGCAAACAAAATTAAATTATTTAAAATAAATAAAACCAAAACTTCATTATTTTCATTAATAATAAAAATTACTTATGAAATAAATTATTTAAATTAGAATTGATAATTAGAAATTAATTGGCAATTTTATTTAAATTAGAATTGATAATTGATAATTGATAATTGATAATTGATAGTTAACCAATTAATTAATCCCAATTATTAATTAGTTGCAATTTATTAGAATAAAAAGCATAGTTTAAAGCAGAATTTAAAAATATAAAACTAAGTAAAATCTTAATTTTTAATACTTAAATAGAAAATAAAAAATAAAAAAAATTATATGAAAAAATTTAGTTGAAGAAATAAATTGAGTGAAGGAAAAATGTACTGAAAAAGTAATATTAATATTTAATTACTATTATAAGTTGAAGTAAATTTCTTTATCAGTGTAATTGTAAAATTGTTGAAGTCTTATAAGAAACTAGGGAAATTAATTATAAAGTTTCATTACAACCTTTCTTGGTTATTTTAATTAGGGAGCTACTTCGAGTAACTGAGAAAAGTTTTAATTGAAACTTAGAAGTTACAATGCATATTGATATAAAAATATATGAAAAGGTTTTTTCCAAAAGAATTTTTTTTAACATATATTATTTAATTTCTTAATTACTTTTCATTATTCGCTATTATTTTATTAGCCATTTTCTTCTATTTTAATTCAAGTTTCCATTTTTTATTATTAATTAAAAATTTTTTTTTAATTTTCAATTACGGTTCTACGAAAAAACTTTCTATTTCTATATCCTTCTTTTCTTTGCACCTATCTATTATTAATTTCTATTATAATATTTAATTCCACGAGAAAAATAGTTTTAAAATCTAATTTTTCTCCTTTTTTTCTAAAAAAAATCTCAATTGTAAATTGAGTTAATTTTTCTTTTTTAAAGAACACTATCTTTAGAGAAAAAGATAATAATTAACAATTAAAGAATGATTTATTTAAAGAGAAAAATTTTCTCTTCAAGCTAAATAAAAAACAGACAATTGCTTATTTTCTCTCTTTTTTAGAAATTTATTTTAATAAAACTTTTAAAAGAAATATATGACTTGGTGAAAATAAAATTCTAATAATATATCATCACTTCAAAGCAGGGGGTGAAATTTTTCCATCAAGTCTCTTGATATTGTCTATTTTTAAATTTACTTTTTCAAGCAAGTATGTCTGCTCCATTTATAGTATCGATATTTACTCCATAGTTTGATGAAAATAGCGAAAAATCATATTTCTTTTAATTTTTTTCCTTTTCAATTTATTCTCTTCTCTATTCTTGGACAAAAAAAACGAGAAATAATAAATTGAAATATATTTTTAAATTAACTCGTGATAATTGATTGTTCCAATTTTGGCAGTGTGAAAAATAATTTTCACGAATTTTTCGAGTTTTAATTTTTTTTCTAAAATGTTGATGACTATTTTATATTTAATATTATTAGAGTATTAATTACATGTAAATTAAGATAAAATAGGAAAAAGAATAATAAATAGTGAAAGAATTAGATAAAAATAATTGAAAGTAAATGAAAATAAATGAAAATAAAATAATTGTAGGTATTAATTAAAAAATAATATTAATTTTGATAAGAAAAAATTATATTAATAATAATAAAAGTAATGATAGTAAAAAATAATTGTAATAATAATAAAAAAAATTGAAAAAATAAAAATAATAAAAATAATAAAAATAGTAAAAATAATAATGGTAATAATAAAAATAATATAAATAATAATGATAATAATAATAATAATAATAATAATAATAATAATAATAATAATAATAATAATAATAATAATAACAGTAATAATAATAACAGTAATAAAAATAACAGTAATAAAAATATCAGTAATAAAAATAACAGTTATAAAAATATCAATAATAAAAATAACAGTAATAAAAATAACAGTATTAAAAATATCAATAATAAAAAATAATGATAATAAAAATAATAAGTTCCTAATCTTGTAAAATGTGGAAAAAAGTAGGTTTTTCTGTTGGAGATTAGGAAAATATTATGAGAGGTAAATAATGTTGACGGTGGTATGTCCGGCGTTCCAAAGTAATTATAGATTAAAATGTAGATTATTTTTAGGTTAATAATAACTTCTATAATAACGCAAACGACCTCGATTGCAAAGTAGCCATTTATATGTCAGAGGCGAAGACGAACGAGTTCTAGAAATATACGGCAATGTAGAAAGTTTCGGCTGGGCGTTTATTTTCCATCTTTATGAAAAAATTTATGCATACATTTATCACTGCGAAATTATTTGCCAAAAAAAGGAGAACGGAGAGAAAAGAAAGAAAGAAGGAAAGAAAAAAAAGTTTTTGTTATTTTCAATGATTTATTTCACTTCCCATAAATTTTTTTTTGCTTCTCATTCACTAATTTCGCGTGTTGCCATTCTGAAAAAAAATATATGTATATAATATCAGTTTTTGGTAATTATACTAATATATTACGGTTTTAATTAAATTTCAATCGTATTTCATTTTGTATAACATTTTTTTTAATGAAATATGTTTCTTGATTTTAGATAAAAAATGATTTTTAGATCTTAGAAAAAAAATTTTTCGATTTTACGTCAAAATGGAGTTTTTTGATTTATTTTTATTGTGTGTGAAAATTTATAATAATTAGTGAATAATTTATGTTTAACTATTTTTTAATATATTTAATTAATTAATAATTTAACTAAATTTTAATCGAATTAGTTGTTCAAATAATTAAATTATTTATTACTTTTTTAATTACAAACATAATTAAATTCTTACATTGAAAAAAAATTATTTGATTCAAATAACCGATTATTTGACTATTATAAAATAAATATTTACTTGAATTAAATAATTTTTATTTCAATCAAATAAATTGTATTTGAATTAAATATTTCAGTATTTAAAGCAAATATTATTTAATTGATTCAAATAAAAATTATTTGATTCAAGTAAATATTTATTTGATAATAATCAAATAATCGGTTATTTGAATCAAATAAATTTTTTGTTCAGTAATAACAATTAAAATTAAAACTTTAACATATTTAATTAATTAATAATTTAACTAAATTAGCTATTTAAGTAATTAAATTAATTATTATTATTTTGAATTATAAACATAATTAAATTCTCAACAACAATTAAAATTAAAACTTTAATATATTTAATGAATTAATAATTTAACTAAATTAGTTGTTCAAGATATTAAATTATTTATTACTTTTTTAATTATAAACATAATTAAATTCTCAATAACAATTAAAATTAAAACTTTAATATATTTAATTAATTAATAATTTAACTAAATTAGTTATTCAAGTAATTAAATTATTTATTAGTTTTTTAATTATAAACATAATTAAATGCTCAATAACAATTAAATAGCAGAAGCAAAAAAGTAAATTGTAAAATAATAACAATTATTAATAATTCCCAAACTGTAAAAAGGCTTCTGAATTTGAGAAGCAATTTGAAAAATATGTTTTGACGGTTCCTGAGGCGAAATTACCTTTAAATTGAGGTCAACAATTGCAGAGGTCAAAATGTGGAGCAAATTTTTTTATTAAATTCTTTTTGCAAAAATAAAATTTTTTATGCTAAAGGTTTTATGTTTTGATTACAATTCAAAGGTCAAGAGACGTCTGTAACTCTGTAATTTTGAAATTCAGGTCAAAAAAGAAAATAAGGTGCAAAATGAGGTCAAAAATAAGTAAAATAACTAGAAATTTAATGAGTTTTGAAATAAGTGATAAAGGTCAGTATTAGTCAGACATAATGATGTTGCTAGTGAAGAGAAATTTTGTAGAGAAACTTTCCTTCTTTTTTTCTGTCGATTAGTCGAATAGTCGATTAGTCGATTAGTCGATTAGTCGAATAGTCAATTAGTCGAATAGTCAATTAGTCGAATAGTCAATTAGTCGAATAGTCAATTAGTCGAATAGTCAATTAGTCGAATAGTCAATCAGTCGAATAGTCAATGAGTCGAATAGTCAATTAGTTGATTAGTCGAATAGTCGAATAGTCAATTAGTCGATTAGTCGATTAGTCGAATAGTCGATTAGTCGAAATGTACCACAAAAAGTAAAATACTAAAAATTCCAGTAGAAAAGGAATTTTTTAGCCAGACTGTGAAAATTTAATGACAGTTATTAAGTAGAAAAATTCAAAATTAATACCGAATAGTAAAATAATGATAAAAATTGTAATCAGTAGTAAATATTAGTTCCTAGTCAGACAATCTTTTTAATTTTAGTGAAACTTTTGGTGCAAACGTAGTAAAAAAAGACAATTTGGGAAATAAATTTGGTTTAAGTGGTATAAGACTGTTTTAGTCAGACTACTTTTTTTAAAACTTTATTTAATGTCAGTAGTAAAGTGCATTGCTAGTCGTAAAGTTTTATGACACTAGAGATATTAATTTTCGTGAGGCAAATTTTCCTATTACTTGAATTTTAAGCCGAGTAGTATGAGTTGTATAGGGTCAGACAATTTCTGATCAGTTCTAAAACTCAATTTTAGACAATGAGATTTATTTTTTATAATTTTTCACACAGTCTTTATTTTTTATTTTTATTTTTTTGTATTTGTCAGTGGGAAAAGTTTGTTTTCAGTCAGAGCATTGTTAGTATTTTTTTTAATTTTTCAGTGGTAAAATTCAGAATTAGTCAGACGCTGATGTTTAATTTTTGTATTTCAGTAGTGAAACTAAGTACTAGTCAGACGGTGTTATGAATTTTTATTTTCCAGTAGTAAACGTCAGTACCAGTCAGACTGTTTTTTATTTTTTCGTTTTTGATTTTTTTGTTCTTTGGTCGTCAGTGGCAAAACGCAGTATTCAGACGATTTTTTTTCTATTATAATAATAGACAATATACAGAAACTAAATTTGACTATTACTACTTTTAATTAGATTTCTTCTACTTAAAATTTTGAAAAAAGTTATTATTATTGTTTTTAGTAACAAAAGTCAATATTATTTAGTGATTTTTATTTTTTTTTAATTTGTTCTATTTGCTACTGATATTCTCAAAATTAATTATACGAGGTTTTTTATTTTTATTTTAAGTTACGCGATTTTAGTCAGACGATGTTTGATAAAATTAATTTTTATTTTTCAGTAGTTACAGTCAATATTATTCAGTCTGATTTTTTAAAATTTATTCTATTTGTCAGTTGAATTAATTAATATGAATTAGACGAGGCTTTTAATTTTTATTTTAAGTAGTAAAACTCAATTTTAATCAGATGATAATATTAATTTTTATTTTTAGAGTAGTTAAGGTCGGTAATAGTCAGACTGATTTATATATTTTTAAATTTATCTATTTTTTAATTGAAAAACTCAATATTAATGAGATGGAGTTTTTTAAATGTTTATTTTAAGTAGTCAAACTCAATTATAGTCAGACGTTAATATTATTATTATTTTTTGAGTAGCAAAAGTCAATATTAGTCAGACTATTTTTTTATTCTATTCTTTATTGGCATACTTAAAATTAATTTGAGTTTTTTTATTTCTACTTTAAGTAGTAAAACTCAATTTTAGTCACACAATGATATTAATTTTTATTTTTTCAGTAGTAAAAGTCAATATTAGTCAGACTGTTTTTTTACAGATTTCTGAATTTTTATAAATTTCTTTTCTTCTTTTATCAGTAACAAAACTTCGAACTGTAGTTAGCTTACGACATTAATTTCTATTTTGCAATAGTATTAGTCAATATTAGTTAAACTGATTTTTAATTTTTTAAAAAATCTATTCTATTTACGTGGAGGAAAACTCAACAGTAAAAAGTCGATGTTTAGTAATTTTTATTTTCAAGTTGTAAAACACTATATTATTCAGACGACGCTATTAATTAAATTTTTTTAGTAGTAGTAGTAGTAGTAGTAGTATTTAGTAATTTTTTTTAAGTTTTGTTAATAATTTTTATTTTTTAGTAGTAAAAATCAGTTCCAATCAGACGTAGTGTATAATTTCAATTTCCAGTAGAAAAACCCAGTTCCAATCAGACGTTGTTAATAATTTTGATTTTCCACCTGTAAAAATCACTTTTTATCAGAAAATATTAATTTTTATCTTTAAATAGTAAAAATCAGAGCTTAGTTAAACATTGTTTTGTTAATTTTTATCCATTAGTATTTAGTAGTAAATCTAAATATTCGTCAGACCTTTTTTTTTTATTTCATTTTTTAGTGGTTAAAGCACGCAGTATAAAAGTCCGACGATGTTATTAATTTTGATTATTTTTCAGTAGTAAAATTTATTATTAGTCAGACGATGTTTGCAATTGCAGTTTTTCTCCCGAAAGGCGCTTTTTATTACTATGTTTTTTTTTCCTTTTTATTATCAGTAGTATAGCTCAAAGTTGGTCAGACATAATGTCAATTCTTTTATTTTTAGTGTTTCCCGCAAGAAGAGAATTTGTAATCAGAAAATCTATCGTCAGTAGTATAAATAACTTTTCGTCAGACAATTTTCAGTTCTTTCTTATACATTATTTATTTCACTAGTAAGAAGAGGTAATTTTAATCAGACATTAAGTATTTGTTTGGTAAGACTTTTTTGAATTCTTGTACATAAAGGGTCCATTTGTGGCAAGTTTATAAATTGGCCCGTCTGTGAATAAATAAGTAACTAAATAAGTAAATAAATAAATAACTAAATAAATAACTAAATAAAAAAATAACTAAATAAATAACTAAATAAATAACTAAATAAAAAAAATAACTAAATAAATAACTAAATTAATAAATAACTAAATAAATAACTAAATAAATAAATAAATAATTAAATAAATAACTAAATAAATAACTAAATAAATAGCTAAATTAATAAATAACTAAATAAATAACTAAATAAATAAATAAATAATTAAATAAATAACTAAATAAATAACTAAATAAATAACTAACTACACAAAAACAAACTTTTAACTGAAACAGCGATAACTTTCGACAAAATAGCGAAAGTATTCGTTGAAATAGGGAAAGCATTTGCTATAATAACTAAAAAATCTGCTAATATAGTGAAACTTGTAGTTGTTCTAGGTAAAGATTTTTTTCGTGTAACTAAATAACTAAATAAATAGTTAAATAACTAACTAACTAAATAACTACTCTCTAAATCTGAATTAGTAGAAAATTACTGATTAAATGGTGAAAAGTCGTTCACTAAATGATTTAGTAATAATTCTACTAACAATTAGTAAAACTTTACTAATTGCTAGTAGAGCGTTACTAATTGATTAGTAGAATTCTACTAACAATTAGTAGAACTGTTTTATTAATAGTGGATAAAACAGTTTCACTAATTCATTTAGTGAAAAAGTGACTTTCAATTAGTAGAATTCTATTAAAATATTAGTAGATTTCTACTACAATGTTAGTAGAATTTTACTAACAATTAGTAATATTCTACTAATTAGAAAGGTGAAAAGTCGTTCATAAAAACTACTAAAAATTAGTAAAATTTTACTAATTTTTAGTAGAATTCTACTAATTCAGATTTAGAGAGTAACTAAATAAATAACTAACTAACTAAATAACTAAATGAATAACTAAATAAATAACTAAATGAATAACTAACTAACTAAATAACTAAATGAATAACTAAATAAATAACTAAATGAATAACTAACTAACTAAATAACTAAATGAATAACTAAATGAATAACTAAATAAATAAGTAACTAAATAAATAACTACTCTCTGAATCTGGATTATTACGGATTCGTTTACCAATTTGAATTAGTAACATTTTTTTACTAATCTTTAGTAGTTTTTTTACTAATTTCTAGCAGAAAATTACTATTTCAATTAGCAGCACCTATTTTTTACTATTTCAAATTATTAAAGTTTCTACTAATAATTAGTAAGAAAAACTACTAAAATTAGTAAAAACAGTTACTAATTCAAACGAATCCCCACCTATTTCATTAGTAGAAAACAACTAATTTAGTTTTAGAGAGTAAATAAATAAATAAATGTTTCAAATAAATATTTCTTCCCACCATATCTAAATATGGTTAATATTTACGCTTAAATTTATGCCTAAAATGAAAACAAAATAAATTTTCCCTCTTTAAAGATAAATTTAAACGATGTTTTGCTTTTCTGGTGGTATAGAGTTTGGTATGATACACATGTTTATATATATGTTCACGTATGTTTGAGAGAGAGAGAGAGAAATATCTGGTAGAAGTAGAAGCAAAGAGGGTGAGGGGAGGGGAATGTAGATAAATGTGAGCCCAAGCCTCGTGATAAAAGTTGGACAAACTTCGTTCGTATCTCCTAATGAAAACGTATGCGTAATGTTCGTTTAATTTTCCTGTGGCTTTTAGCACACCTCCATACAATGTATTCCTCGTTGGCGAGAAGCAATATAAATGTTAGTTGAGTTAACGTTTCCCATTCCCTCGATAAGGGTAGGAAAAAAAAATTAGAGAGAGATAGATAGAGAGAGAGGGGGGGTGAATGAAAAGGAGAGAAAGAAGGAAAGAAAGGGGGGAGAGTTGAAGGAAATGCGACGATAAAGAGAAGGGATGAAAATGAAATATTCGAAGAGAGAGAGAGAGAGAAAGAGAGAGAGAAAAAAAGAGAGATAGAGAGAGAAAAAGAGAGATAAAAATAGAAAGAGAGGGAAAAAGAAAGAAAGAGACAGAAAGAGAGAGAAAGAGAAAGAAAAAAAGAGAGAAAGAAAAAAAGAGAGAAAGAAAAATACTGAAAGAGAGAGAGAGAGAGAGAAAGAACAAGAAAAAGAGATAGAAAGAAAAATACAGAAAGAGAGAGAAAAAGAAAGAAAGAAAGAGACAGAAAGACAGAAAAAGAAAAAGAGAGAGAGAAACAGAAAAATACAGAAAGAGAGAGAAAGAAAGAAAAAGAAAGAGAGAGAGAGACAGAAAAATACAGAAAGTGAGAGAAAGAGAAAGAAAGAGAAAGAAAGAGAAAGAAAAAAAGACAGAAAGACAGAGAAAGAGAAAGAAAGAGACAGAAACAGAGAGGAGAAGTTTTGGAGATGCGATATCTTTTCTGTTGAATTAACTCTGTTAGATAAGTTTATTTAAAGAGAAATAAAAAAAAAGAAGAAGAAGAAAAAGAAGGGGTGGGGGTATTTGAATTTAAGTACGAAAAAGCTACGTAATGGAATTTTTTTTTATTTGCTTCATATTCGGGATTATTGGATGCAGAAGTGTACTTTTTCTCTTCCTTTATTGGCACTCGACCAGATAAATTTACGGTCTTTCCATAAATTAATGTAATCTATTCGCATTCTTTTTTAATGATTTTTTTAATAATTCTATTAATAATTTTTTTAATAAGATAATAATAATATCTTTTAATAATTCTTTTAATAATTCTTTTAATAAGTCTTTTAATAATAAAATATAATTTACAATATAGTGATTAAGTTTACTTTTATACAAGCAGTTTTTCCAAGAGGATAAAATATAATTAAATTCGAAAACGTAAATAGCCTTATTAAGAAAAAAACAGTTACTAATTTTTATTTTTCCAAAGGATTGAAGATTTCTAACTTTTTCCATAAATTTAAATAATTCTCAAAATTCACGCTATTTTAGTGTTTTTAATAATAAATTGTTATCTGAAATTTTAACTGAAAATTATTTTTCAATAAATTTTACATAAAAAATAAATAAATTATGTAAAAATTCTCCTGGAATCCAAATATTATTTAAATAGAAAAAAAATTATTTATTGAATAACTAAACATTTTTTTGGAATTGAATTTATGTGAAGAATTTTATTAACCAATTTTTAAATAATCGAATTCTTCAGACGAATTTCATGAAACGTTTGAAAACTAATTACACTTTTCCAGGAATTCAAATAAAATTGTACTAAAAATATTTGAAATTTTACGATTAGTTTTATTATTTTGGTTAATAATTAAATTTCTACAAAGAATTTTATTTTTAAAAAAAAATAATTAATTTTATGGAAAAGAAATATTGTTATTGAAAATAATTGAATTATTGATTATTCCGAAGAAATTTATAAAAATGTTTTAAATAATTGAATTAATTTTACAAATTTCAAAAAAAAAAATGATAATAATATTTTTGATAATAATAAATTTCCCCAAAGAATACGATAAATATTGACTTCATTGACTTCATTTAATTTTATTCATTTAACTTCATTAGAATTCTGCAATGATAAATTGAATTTGTTAAAAATAATTGAATTCCTGCAATGAAGTTAATTTTTTATAAATAAAATTGAATTCTTGCGAAGAACTTTATCGAATTTTTGTTAAATAATTGGATTTTTGCGAAGAATTAAAAAAAAATCTGTTAAAAATAATTGAATTCTTCTGAAGAATCGGATAAAAACTTTTTATAAAAAATGCTTTCTTTAAAAGATTCATTTGAAACTGTATTAAAAAAAATTTTAGTAATTGTTACGTAGAATATCCTTAAATTGTTTTAAAAATAGTTAAGAAATTGAATTGACTTGGATTTTAAAAAATTAAATTCTTTTGAAGAATTTTAATAAAATTAAAAAAAAATTTCAATCATTATCCATTTTTAGTGGAATTTATTTGAAATTGTATTAAGAATTATTGAAATTCTGCAATGATTTTAATTATTTACGAAAAAATAATAGAATTCCTTAAAAGAATTTTATTTTTTTTCATAAAAATAATTGAATTTTTAAAAAATGATATTATTTCTAAAAATAATTAAATTATTGTGAAAAAATATAAAAAAAACTTTTTTTAAATAATTAAATTTTTGTAAAATTTCTATTATTTAGGAAAATAAATAAACGTTCACGTAGAATAATAAATTTTCATGAAATATTTTTCTACTTCAGAATATTTTCCAGAATAATTTTATTTTTCGAAGAATTTAAAAAAAATGCTATTAAAAGTAGTTGAAATGAAATTAAATTTATTAAACAAAAATTGAATTTACATGATAACGTTATTATTTTATAAAAATAATGGAGAAAAGTAAAAAAGAAGAATTTTATAAAACTGCACTTCAAATTATAATAAAAGTATTGATCCGAAGAATATTATAATTTTTAAAAAATTGAAAGCATTTGAATTTCGACAAATTTTCGAAATTAGTTAAATATCTACGAAGAGCATTCTTAAAATTTTATCAAAATAATTGAATTTTTACAACAAGTTTCATTAAATTTTTCTAATTATTTAAATTCAGGCGAGAAATAATTGCATTACTGAGAGAAAAATTCAAATTCTGTAATGAGTTCTGTTATTTATAAAATTATTAAATTCCAAAAAAAAAAATTTTATTTTTTGTAAAACGAACTGGATTTTAAGGTTTTTGTAGAAATTTATTAATAATTTATTAAAAATAATTTAATTCCTGCGATGAAGTTTATTTTTATATAAACATAAATAAGACAAAAAGGTGACGAACTGATAATAAATGATAATTTAATATTTAATAAACTGAAATTTCAATATTTTCAATTAATTAATATTTAAATTAGCGCAAGCGTAATTAATATTATATTTAGTTAGAATTCAATTTAATAAACTTCAACATTACAGTTTCCTGAGATTTTAATAAATAATAATTAAACGCTAATTAATATTTAATGAGTTTCCAATAATTTAATTGATTTCGCTTTTGTTGTTTGAATTTAAAGTGATGACATAAAATCGAAAAAAAAATCTTGTGAATGACTTTAATTGAAGCGCAAAATGTAAAATTTTATTTTCGATATTTCAAAACTAATTAATCGCTCTTGACAAGTGACAGTTTATTCAGTGAACAGGAAAATCTATAATTACAACAAATTCTTGTAAATGGACATTTTTAAATATATTTTGCAAAAAGAAAATTCTCTTATCAAAACAAGAGAATATTTATTTATTATTATTATTATTATTATTATTATTATTATTATTATTATTATATTATTTATATTATAATTTTGTATTATTTATTGTGAATTTTGTTATTTTTTAAAACCTTTTTGTATTAATTTTTCTGAAATTGATTTTTATTTTCTCACTTTTTGCTTCACCATCAGACTTTCGTCTTTAGAATTTTTTTTTTTCATTTGTCAAATTGAATTTGCAAAAGGGAAAAATTATTTTTGCTTTATTTTTAAAATAATCATTGAAGTGGATTTTGAAAATAATTTTTTTTTACTGATTAATTCGCAATAATTGTTTTTGCGATAAAATTCTCAATTTCGTTTTCAAATTCAAATGTTTCATGATTTATTTAAATGTTATTATAATAAATTTTAATAGAGTTTCTCCAATATTTCAATGTTTGCAGATGATTATGAAACTTTATTCATATTCTGTTCATTTTGAAATGTGTTTCCAACTCTATATAATTATTTCACTTCATCTTCAATCATTCATCCCCCCTCCTCGCTCTTTCTCTCTCTCTCTCCCACATTCATTTCAAAGTCAGCAATTAACTGCAATCTGCATATTTTAGTGTGCGAGTGTTCCTTCATCTCGATCTCCCCCCACTATTTCTCTATCAATTACAAATCGATTTTATTTTTATATGTTAAATGTAAAATTTAAAAAATTATTTGCAGTGTTCGAAATTATTGGGAAAAATTTTTTTTGTCTGAAGGAATTATTTTTTTTTAATTTGAATATTTTTTTTAATTATTATTACTATTATTAATTCTAATTAATAGTGTGACTTTTATGAGGTATTTTTAAACGATAAATTTTGTCGAATTAATATTTTAATTAATAATTTATTTTGCTAATTATTTTAAACTTTTAATTATTATTATTTAATTTTAATTTTTTTGTTATTAATAAAATTCATTTATTTACTTAATTAGATAATTAATGACAGAGTTAATTTACTTGACGAATTTTGTTAATTGCTGGTTAATAATTTTGTTAATTTAGTTTGTTTTTTAAAATGTAGGTGATGGTCACAGTCGCTAAGGCACTTCACGTGGTGTGTAGAGACTGGGTTCGATTCCCCTCGCGGGAGTTTAATTTCTTCTTGATTTTAATTTTCAAATTTAATTTCTTTTAATTTCCTCTTTTTAAATTCAATTATTTGTCATCATTGTTATTGGGTTATTATTATTATTATTATTATTATTATTTTTATATTTTTATTATTATTATTAATATTATTATTATTAATATTATTATTATTAATATTATTATTGAAAAATAATTTTAAAGCTGTGAAAAATAAACTTTTTATTAAATTGACAATTGTTTCGTAAAAAATTATGGGAAAATTTAAATTATTATTATTAATATTTTTATTATTAATACTATTATATTATTTTTTTTTTTTTTTTTTTTTTTTTTTTTTTGTAGTCGGAAGTGGAAAATCTGCGAATTCAGATACCTGAGTAATGAATTCCCAGGTTATGTGGGGATAACCGCTCTTGTTCTGGTCGACCCACTAAAAACCACTCCCGTCTTATTCTGGGACATCTAATCCACTTGCGGAACTACCTATTGGCTTTACTTCGCAAGTGGAAGTCCTCTCTCTTAGACCTCCCTGTCCGTCGTGTTAGACAATTATATACCTTAACCACCAGGGGGGAGTCGCGGGAGTGGGAGGAGGAACTAAAACTACTTCCTCCTCCCCCTCCCGCAAATCGCCCCCGGCTATTTCTCCAGGTTAACCTCTTCTTCCATCCACATCTTTTGTCTTCATTACCGAAGTAATGAAGAACTCGATGTGGCGCCAAGAGTCCGCGCTTTGGAGCATAACCGAGACCATGTTATCAGCGGTGAATTGAGTTTTCACCGCGTCAAACATGGCCCGTCTCAGCTCACTCCATTGCCCGCAGGAGAAGAGAGTGTGTTCCGCGTCGTCAATTTCAGCGCCGCAATACACACATTTTGCCTCTTCTCTGATCTTAAATCTGTGAAGGTACTGTCCGAAGCAGCCGTGACCAGTCATTGCCTGCGTAAGGTAGTAGCCAACCTCTCCGTGCTTTCTTTCTAACCATGTGGCGAGATGGGGAATCAGGCGGTAAGTCCACCTTCCTTTGGATTCCCCATCCCATCTTGCCTGCCAACTATCGACGAGTCTGATTCTTGCCGCTTTGCGGATAGCCATCTTTAGACTACCGCTGCCCTGTTGTTCCCGCGATACCGTCCGTTCTTTGTTGATCCGAAAGACTTCCTGTCTTTCTTTTGCCAACAAATCTGTTGGCGGTGTACTCGCAAGAACCAGAGCAGCGCAATCAGACACCGTCCTATAGGCTGAGATTACTCTCCGTGAACTCCCTGTTTGTACAGAAAGTAACCTATCCAAGATGCTGCGGGTCGTAAGGGCGTCGGCCCATGCAGGGGCAGCGTAAAGCTGCTTTGCTAGACCCACAGTCGCCACTAAGCGCCGCTTTTTTTCCCTGGGACCACCAATGTTGGGCATTAACCTCGATAGGTTACCCATACATTCGGTGGCCTTGAGCGCTGTGATATCCACATGTTGGCCAAAATTTAACCTTTGGTCCAACGTCGCTCCCAGGTACTTAAGCGTTTTTCCCCATGAGACTTCAGTTCCACCTATTTTCACCTTAGGGGCTTCATAAGCTCTCCGGACCGTAACGAGCAAAGCCTCGGTCTTCTCTATGGCCATTTGCAGCCCATGACGATATAACCAACGCTCTACTCGCCGCAGACTTTCATTGAGCTTTATCTGAAGAAATTTGGTTTCCCGTGCTCTACACACCAGAAGTACGTCATCTGCGAAGGCTTTCAGGGTTGTGTCTTCAGGCAGTTCCATTCTCAGGAGTCCGTCGTACATGACGTTCCATATAAATGGACCCACCTTCGACCCCTGTGGTGCCCCGCAGGTCATTTCTTCCTTGAGACGGCACACATTGCTTTCGTACACGACCCATCTGTCGCTAAGATAGTTGTCCATCATTCGCAACAGATAAGTCGGTACTCCTTTTCGTCTTAACGCCTCAATGCAGATGTCCCATCTCGCAGAATTAAACGCATTCCGTATGTCGATGGAAACAAGAGCACAGAAACCCTTCTTCTTCCCCTGATTGACTTCCTTTGCCAGGTTCACAACAGAGAGTATTGCATCAACTGTTGACCGGCCTTTCCGGAAGCCAAACTGGTTCTCCGATAGGCTTTTTTCGCCTACCAGGATTCCCTGAAGTCTTTCTAGAACCATAGCCTCCAGAAGTTTTCCCATCGTATCCAACAGACAAATTGGTCTGAACGATGATACTTCATCTAGAGGCTTATCGCCTTTCCTAAGAAGGACCAACTTTTGCACTTTCCAGTCGCTGAAGAACTCTCCAGCTTTTAAACATGCATTAAAGACGTTGAGAAGCAACTCCGGATACACTGCGATCACCTCTTTTAGGATCTCGCTCGGTATTCCATCATTACCTGGCGCTTTGCCATTCTTCAACGTCCTTGCTGCCTTTATAAGTTCTTCCTGCTTGAAGAGTTCCTCCATCTGTACTACGCAAGTATAATCCTCCTTGGGGCTCGGTTCCACGTGGGGAAATAACGCTTTTATGATCTTCTGGACCCATATCGGATTGCCTAGACCGGGGGTTTGTTGCCTTGATACTAATTTCTTAGTAACAATTTTAAACGCCAAACCCCATGGATCGGTCTCGGTCGTTCCGATTAGGTCCTTCCAGCACTTACGTTGGCTACTCCTTATAGCCCGCTTGAAGATGCGTCTGGCTTTATGCCAATCTTCTTGCAGCGCGAGGTCTCCCTTAGAGTGGGTATATTTCCTTCGCGCTGCGTTGCATTCTCTTCTTAAGCGGGCTAGTTCATCGCTCCACCAGTACAGAGCACCTTTCCTTGCTTTTGTTTGGTGCCGGCGAGGCATGGAGTGGTTGCAAGCATCCACTATAATTTGCCTCGCCTCTCGCACTAAGCCCCTTAAAGAAGTTGGCTCCTTCTGCCAGTTAAGTCTCTTAATAAGGCGAGCCTCAACCAGAGATTTTGCCAACTTCTCCCTGTTCAGTCTCCTAAGGTTCCAGGAGGGTTTATTCTTACCCTTTTGTGGGTGAATGTGCCCTACCGCCTTTTCCTCGGAGACTGAAAACTCAATGTACTGGTGGTCGCTCATGGTCACCTGGTCCAGCACCTTCCAGTTTCTTACTCTGCGGGCCAGGCGGGGAGATGCTAATGTCAGGTCAATAATTGATCCTGACGCTCCCCGCCTAAAAGTGAACTCTTTCCCCCGGTTCATCACTACCAGGTCATTCGTCGAGACCATGTCCGTGACCAAGACCCCCCTCCTGTCCTGACGGGTCTCCCCCCATTCCGGCGACTTACTATTGAAGTCTCCCGCAATGAGGACATCCCCGTCGAAAGCATTTATGCTTTCTTCAAGAGAGCTGATCTCGGCATCGAACTTCTTAAGGGGATCATTTGGGGAGAAGTAGCAGCTGTATATACGAACACCCGCCACCTCTACCCAAACAAAGCCCTTATCGGTCTCCAAGAAATCACTGACAGCGATGTCGGGGTTGAGCACTTGTATCCCGGACCTTCCCGATGCGTCCTGAAACCAGACAGAGAATTCCGGCTTTCTACACTGTTCACTGAAGATCAGTATATCAGCCTTTCTCTGTCTTGCAGTCTGCATCAAGAGGTCCAGCGCGGCTCTTCCTCTTCCGAGGTTAACCTGGAGAACCCCGTATTTTGGTTTTTAAACCGGACAGGATTCCCCAATAAACTGGGCAAGCCCTGCTTCCCGGTAGGTGGCTTGTCTCCTTCGACCCTTTATCGGAGCAGGTCATGCAACGAGCTGGGCCCCTGCAAGACTTGCTCTTGTGGTCCAGATCACCACACTTCCAACAGGCGTTTCTTCTGTCCGGGCCACTGCAGCCCCGCGCCAAGTGTCCGTAGCATAAGCATCTAAAACACCTGTCTACCTCCACCCTGGCTCGGACTCTGCAGTTGACCCAGCCAATCTTAACTCGACCCGCCTTGAGTAGCGATTCCGCATCTACGTCAGGCAGGCGTAGAATCGCCTACTATTATATTATTATTCTTTTTATTATTATTATTATTAATATTTTTATTATTAATACTATTATATTATTATTCTTTTTATTATTATTAATATTTGTTATTATTATTATATTATTTTATTTAAATTTTATCTTTTTTTATTCGCAGCTACTGACTTTAATTTTTCTTTTAATTGCTTAATTATTTTCAATTATGAATTCTATTTATTTGAATAAATTATGTTCTTTTTTTTGGTTTCGTGGAAATATTTCGTTAAATTTTTTTTTTTTGGTTATTTGTATCTGCCTTTAAATTTTTGCAGAAAATGAAGTTAAAGTTTATTCAACTCCAGAGATACTAAATAAAAAGAACGATTTAATATTATGTCATTATTAAAATTCTCTCTTGACATTTTTAATTGATACATATACATGTAACTTAAATAGAATTAACAATTTAATTTTAAAATAAATGTTGATAAATTCCGTAAATTATGGTGATGAATATTTTGTAATAAAATTTTTTTCGTAATTTAATTTTAGTACAACATTCGATAATAATAATAAGAATACTGCGAGCAGAGAGAGATATGGATCAAAATGAAGCTCTTTAATCAAGTTCGCGGCAGTTGAAAAAATATTTTCTTAAATTTTAATTGAAAATTATGCTAAATTGCAAAACTTAATTTGAAATTAAATGCGTTTTAATTACAGGAGTAATTAAAGATTCTGTCTATTTTACTTACAAGAGAGAAGTTCATTACTCTTTCTCTCTCTCTCTTCATATTAAAGACGAAGTCAAGAGTGAAGTATAATTATATTCTTCGAATTACCTTTTTAATCAAGTATTTAACAACTTTTTTAAATTATTCTCCCCCTCCACCTTCTCTATTATAATAAATAAGTTTTCTTATCTTGGAAATTTAAAATTAAAATTTTCAATTTACAATTAGTGACTTTTTTATGATGAAATTTTTTTACAAAATGATGATAAATGGGAATTATTTTTTCATTAGCAGTAGATTGTAATTAAACCTTGGAAGAAAGAGGGAAAAATTTTCTAGAAATTTTTTTTTTAAATAATTATAAATTGTGGAGATTTTTTTTTCTTTTTTTTTGATAGGTACTTTGGCTTAATAATAATTTTTTGCAATAATCATTTATTAAATGTTGTATAGTAAAAGCTTTGCGAGCGTTTGTCCTCGGATCGTTTTTTTCGGATCAGTGATCTGCATTTTAAGTTTGCTAATAATCTGACTTAAATTTCTACGCTCGATTATGAGAATTCTTTCAGTATATTGAACGACTTATCCCTTTAGTTTCTCAATCATCTTTATTCATATATGCGAAAAATCGAAGGATATTATAATCGAATCGCTTAGTGGATTTTTTTAAAATTTTATTCTTCGCTTTTGTATTTTATAGTCTATGCAAAAATTTCGTTTTTTTTCCCGATTGATGTGGATTTTAAAAATAAGAAAATTATAACTTGTAATTTAAGGTAATTTTAAAAAATACAATAATTATTAATAAATATTTGTTGTTTGTTAAAAATTTTTTCTTAAACTATTTTTCTAATAAAAAGGCCTAAATATATAATATGAAAACAAATTATAATTTTATTTAGACGTTGTTTTTACAATACAGTAAAAGCTTAAAATTATTTATTGATTTACAAAGAATTTTTCCTAATTTCCAAATAATTTCCATTTGAAGACGAGACTATGTTTAAAAAGTGTAATTAATTTCGGAAAAAAATACAGATTTCAATTAAATTTGACGAAATTTCCAACTGTTGGAAAAATTTTTAATTAATTATTTTCGGGAATTCAATTATCTTGAAGGAATGTTAATTAAAGTTTGTCAGAAATCTAATTTTTCGAGAATTTCTAAATTAAATTATTCAACGCTTCAGTAATCCTATTCATTATTTTATTAAACCTATTGTTATTTATTTTTTTAGAAGAATTATAATTTTTTTAAATTACAATTTTAAACCTTCTGAAAATTAATTATTTCTAAAAATTATAACAGTATTTCATTCCACAAATTAATTATGTTCATAAAATTTTTAAACTGCCGTCAATTTATTTCTATTTTTAGAAAAATTCAATTAGTTTTATAAAAAATAAAATTTCTTTTTTGGAATTTAATTAATTTTGTAAACAATAGAACTCATTACAGAATTTGAATTATTTTCTCAGTAATTTAATTATTTCTTGCATGAATTTAAATAATTTGAAAAATTATAAAATATTATAAATAAAAATTTTAATGAAATTCTTCATACAAATTCGAATTATTTTGACAAAATTGTATGAATGTTCTTTGGAGATATTTAAATAATTTCGAAAATTTGTCGAAATTCAATTATTTTCAATTTTTTTAAATTCTAAAATTCTTTGGAACAATTTAATGACTTTTATTGTATTTTGAATTGCAGTTTTATAAATTTTCTTTTTTTATTTTTCTCCATTATTTTCATAAAAATAAATAAAGTTATCATAGACATTTAATTATTATTTAATTAATTTAATTTCAATTACTTTGAATAGAAGTTTAAAAAATTCTTCGAAAAATTAAATTATTCTGGAAAATATTATGAAGTATAAAAATATTTCACGAAAATATGTTGTGCGAAAACATTTATTTATTTTCATAAATAATAAACATTTTACAGGGATTTAATTATTTAAAACTTTTTTAAAAGGATTTTTCCACAATAATTCAATTATTTTTAGAAATAAAATTCTTTTTTAGAAATTCAACTATTTTTATGAAAAAAATAAAATTCTTTTGAGGAATTTCATTATTTTTTTGTAAATAATGAAAATCATTGCAGAATTTCAATGAAGTTAAAGTCAATGTTAATCGAATTCTGTGGAAAATTTATTATTTTTTTAAAAATTTTATTGAAATTCGTCCAATGAATTCAATTATTTAAAAATTTTGTTGATAAAATTTTCCATGAGAATTCAGTTCTAAGAAATAGTCAATAATTCCATAGATATTTTATTTTTGTATTTAAATTTTAAATAATTGAATTTTAGTAGAATTTTCTAACAAAAATTGATTTAAAAATGAATTTCAGTTAAAATTATTCACAATAATTGAATATTAAATGTATTATGGCATGAATTTTTAGAAATAATTGAATCTTAAAAGAGTATCAAATTAAAATTGTTTGAAAAACAGAACTTTTTTTACTTTTACCTCGAAATTATGTAGAATTAAACTTTTTTGAAAAAATATAATGCGGAATTTTTCTGAAATTATTCGAAATTTTTATTTTCTAATATACAAGTGAAGAAGTTTTGGAATAATCGATGAAATTTCGCAGAATTCAATTGTAAACAAAATAGACGTGAAAGTTCACAAAGAACTTTTTCATAAATTTTGAAAAATAATTGATTTAAAGAATAATTTTAGTTAAAAATTCAAGAGAATAATACATGGAAAAAAACCTTTAACTGGAACAGCGAATACTTTCGCTGAAATAGCGAAAGTATTAGTATAGCAATAAATATAGTATTTGAAGAAGTTACAGTGACAATATTTTTATTATTGCTATTGAAACAATAACGAAAATGAAAATAGAAATAAAAAAGTAATTAAACAAAAAGAAAGTGTTTCTTTGCGAGTGAAATAATTCTGGCATTCGAATTAATGGCAGTTAATGAAATTGTTATGGGAAATCTTATCATTAAGGGTTTCTTGATTTAAGAGGGTACAGGGGACAAAGGAGGAAAGTGCGATTGAGAAAGACAGAAGACTTGTAAAAGACGAGGGGTGAATTGTGTATTAGGGGGTGAAACTAAATGGAAAGCAGGACGTAGTAAACCCCTTAATGGGCTGGTCCTTTGTAAGGTGCTTGAAGTAATTTAGATTATCAGCATTGCCAACGGATACACTAAACGAATATATACATATATACAAAATACACATATATATTGGAGCTTTAGTACAGTTAAACAAGTTTGCGTTTCCTTGTCAACTTCATGATTACTTTAGAATTTCATTAATAAATCTTAATCTCCTTTTTTATTCCGCATTTAATACCGCATATCGAAAAAGTGCGAATATTGTGAGTCAATTGAATTTCTTTCTAAGTATGTAAAGAATTTTTTTTTTAATTTACCTTTCTTTACTTTTTTTTTGTTTTGTTTATGTAATTTATTTTATTTTTGTATTTATTTTTATTTATCTTCGTTTATTCTTATTTTTGTTTTTATTTTGTTTTTATTTTTATTTATTTTTGTATTTATATTATTTTTACTTATTTTTACTTATGTTTACTTATTTTTACTTATTTTTACTTAGGTTTACTTATTTTTACTTATTTTTACTTATTTTTACATATGTTTACTTATTTTTACTCATTTTTACTTATTTTTACTTATGTTTACTTATTTTTACTTATGTTTACTTATTTTTACTCATTTTTACTTATTTTTACTTATTTTTACTCATTTTTACTTATTTTTACTTATTTTTGCATTTATATTATTTTTATTTATTTTTATTTGCCTTTTTATTTTTATTTATCACTGTAAAAAATATGTTCTAAATAAGAACTAATTTCGGTATTAAAATGGAACCAAATTACAATTTAGTACCAAAATTGGTACTAAATTAGTACCTTTCTTTAAACAGTGATATTTTTTTATGTTTATTTATATTTGTTTTCGTTTTTTATTTTTTGCTTTTTCCATAATTTTTTCTTCATTTTATTTTCACTGCTTTTAATAAATAAGGTAAATTGATTTTTATTGGTTCTTTTATTATCATTTTCTTTATAACTCGCGCGCATATTTTAATATTATTCAACTTATTATGTCAAAAAACTGATTAATTTTTGGCGATAAAGCACAAAACATCGGAGCAAGAAGAAAATTGCCATATGCTAATTTTCTTTAATCCAAAAATGAAAAGGAACAGGGGAAAAAAAAAGTCGTCGTCGGGCTTTTTTCTCTTCAGCAATATGCAAATTTCTTGTCAGAGTAAATTGTCGAACCATTTTCTCTCGGTATTGTCAGGGTTTATTTTATCATATTTGATATTCCCTTTGATTTTCATCTTTTTTTCATATCTATAATCGAATACTTGACAATCAAAACGAAACGAACTAATGGGATTTTCTGTATGCGCGCAAAAAAAAAATTGGGAAGTTATATGAAAACGAATATAAAAAAAAAATATTCCTATATCCAAACTTATTTTATTGTCAACTGGAAATTTTTGTTTTTTTTTTTGTCAGGAGTTTATTTTTTTTTTATTCTGAGTTGTTTTTTGCAATTTCCAATAAAAAGGGAAATTTATTTCAAATATTGATTGAATTGTTTTTCTTTTTCTTGAAGCAAATTTTTTTTTTCATTCACTTTGTTGTGTTTGTTCAAAAAACTGTTCTGAAAAATTACAAATAAAATTCTTCAAAATGATTATCAATTATTTTCGAAAAAATATTCGAAATTCAGTAACTTTTTGAATATTTACTATTTTTATAAAATAGCGCAAAAGAATTCGATTACTTAGAAAAAAAAATTAATAAAATTCATGTAAAATGATTTTAATTATATTCAAAAATTTTAATAAAATTCTTCGCTGGAATTCAATTATCATTATAAAAAATAAAATTCTTAGAAAGATTTCAATTATTTTCAAAAAAATTAATAAAATTCTTCGCAAGAATTCAAATATCTTTATAAAAAATTAAATTCTTTGGAATATTTAAATTACTTTTATTAATAATAAAATTCTTCAAAGGATTTCAATTATTTTCCAAAAAATTTAATATCATTGTTTCTGAAAATTCAATTATTTTCTTAAATAATATAATTCTTCGCTGGAATTCAATTATTTTTATTAATAATAAAATTCATCGCAGGAATTCAAATTATTTTTAATTTAATTTTACAGGAATTGCTCGAATTGCTCTTTAAAAGAATTTAATTACTTACAAAATTATAAGAATTTTTCACAGGAATTCAATTATTTTTTAATATTTAAAATTTTTAATAGAATTAATCAAAAGAAATCAATTATTTTAAAAACAATTTTAATTAAATTTTTCCGAAATAATTTAATTATTCTTTTAGATTTTAATAAAATTCTTCTCAAGAATTCAATTATTTACGAAAATAATTTATTATTCGAAAGAATTTAATTATTTCTATAAATAACAGAATTAGTCACGAAAATTCAAATTTTTTTATGCATTTTAATAAAATTCTTTGCAAAATTCAATTATTTCTAAAAATTCTAATAAAATCGTTCACTAAAATTTCATCATTTTCATAAATAATAGAATGCTTTTTAGGAATTCAATTATTTAAAAAAAATTGATAAAATTACACAGACATTCAATTATGTATTGTCAAAAAATTTTATAGAATTCTTTGTAAAATTTAATTTAATTTTTTGTTAAATAATTTACTAAAAAAAATTATTGTAAAAAATTCTTCGCAAGAATTAAATTATTTTTATAATAATTTCGTTTTATTTGATTTAATTTAATATAATTATTTGATTTTAATTCTTTTGTAAATAATAAAATTCGTTGAATTTTATTGAATTATTTTTAATTGAAAATTAGGAAAATGTGAGGAAAATAAAATATTGTTTTCTAAACAAAATTCCCAATTAAAAGAATAATAATAAAAATATCGTCGTTCTTGTCAACGTTCAAAATTTTGGTGACAATTTTAAATATTATTTTTGTTTATGAATAAATGAAAATTTTAATGCAGTAGTAAAAATATCGTCGTTCTAAACTTTAGGAAAAAATATTTAATGTCATCGTTAAAGTATATGACATAAATTTTTCAAGTCACGTAAGTATAAATCCAGTGCAATAAATAAACAACTTCTCTTTATCGCATTCGTATACGAATAACTTATAATAAAAAAAATAATAATAATAAAAAATAATAATAATAAAATTTAAGTAAAACTAATCATTTTTATTGTCCTTCTCTATGCACTCTTTGGGTATAAAAGTTTCGAACCGCGAAAAAATTATACCAGTAACGAAGTAACACTTTGAATATTTATTATTACCAAAGTCAAAACCAATCGAAATATTGAAAAATGTTAAAAATTTACTTTTTGTCATTTATTATGATATTTGTATTATTTACTAATGAGTTCTCAAAAATTCAATTTTTTTTATTTTCAACAGTTTTTGGAAAATTTTTGGCAATAAATTCAATTTTCACATACAATGAAATTCTTTGCTGAAATTTAAATATTTTCATTATCTACTGTATTAATAAAAATTTTCAAAAGAATTTCATTATTTTCAAAAAATTAATAAAATTCCTCTAAAAAGTTTAATAATTTTTAAGAAAAAATTTAACTAATTAAATTTCTTAAAAAATTTATAATTGTTAAAAGTTTGATTAAAATTTATCCCAAAAACTGAATTCTTTTTTATGTAATATTAATTTCGTTATTGAAGATAATTGAACATTTTTTAATTTCTCATAAAATCATTAAAATAAATTTTATTATTTACTACATTTTTTAAAAATCTTTCTCAGAAATTCAATTATTTTTGACAATTTATTAAGAAAAATTTTTACAGTGATTCAATGTTTAAAAAAATTCAATAAAACACATTGGAAGAGTTTTATTATTTTTATAAATAATAATATTCATTAAGAGAATTTTGATAATATATAATAAAGTTTTTTATTTATTTTTCTTTCAAAACATTTTGTAAAATCTTTGGCAGTAATTCAATTATTTTTACAAAAAAAAAATTCTTCGTTGATATTTAAATACTTTTAGTATTTACTATTTTTTATAAAAGTTTTCAAAAGAATTAAATTATTAAAAACAAGTTAATAAAATTCTTCTTTTTATTTTTAATATTACTTTATATGAATTTCTCGAAGAATCTGTAATTATTTTCGTAAGTTTTATTAAATATTCTTGGATTAAATTCAATTATTTTCCAAAATTTTAATGAATTTCTTTATCGAATATAGAATTATTTTCAAGTTTTATTAAAATTTTTGAATAAAATTCAATTATTTTCCGAAATTTCGATAAATTTATTTTATTGAATATACAATTATTTTCAAAAGATTTAGAAATATTCTTGGATAAAATTCTATTATTTTTCAAGATTTTGATAAATTCCTTTATTGAATTTATAATTATTTCCAAAAGATTTATTAAAATTCTTGAATAAAATTCAATTACTTTCCAAAATTTCAAAAAATTTTTGTTTGTTGAATATATAATTATTTTCAAAATATTTATTAAAATTCTTGAATAAAATTTAATTATTTTCCGAAATTTCGATGAATCTCTTTTTATTGAATGTTTTTCAAAAATAATTTTTTGAATTATTTTCAAAAGGTTTTATTAATATTCTTGGATAAAATTCAATTTTTTTAAAGATTTTGATAAATTTCTTTATTGAATATATAATTATTTTCCGATGCTTCGATACATTTCTTTATTGAATGTATAATTATTTTCAAAAGATTTATTAAAATTCTTGGATAAAATTCAATTATTTTCCAACATGTTGATAAATTTCTTTATTGAATTATTGAACTATTAAAACTTTTGCACTTTTTTCAGTTGGTTCTTAAATAATTTCTCAAAGTAATGACTGACAAATTCATAAAACCATTTCTCCAGTTTGTCATGATCTTCAAGTTTTGAACATTAAAAAATGAACGAAATATTTTTATTATTAAAACTATTTTCCCGATTTCAATAAAAGTTAAGAACTTAAATTTAACGTTTAGAAAATAGAAACTTTGTAATTAATTTTTTTTTATCCATTCGAGGCAAAATTATTGTAATAAAAATTGAATTTGAAGAAGTAACGTTCATTTTTTGAAACATTTTTGTAACGTTCATTTCTGCACTGAAAAAAAATGTATTTGATTCAAATAACCGATTATTTGTCTATAATCAAATAAATATTTATTTGAATCAAATAATTTTTATTTGAATTAATTAATTAGTATTTGCTTCAAATACTGAAATATTTGATTCAAATACAATTTATTTGATTCAAATAAAAATTATTTGATTCAAATACAATTTATTTGATTCAAATAAAAATTATTTGATTCAAGTAAATATTTATTTGATTATAGACAAATAATCGGTTATTTGAATCAAATAAATTTTGTTCTCAGTGTGAAATAGTTCAAAAGTTTAGGATAATATTTTTTGGCGACAAAAAGGAAAAAGAAACACCCTGGACTTTTGCCCTCGGTCAATATAATATTCATTAGAAATGTTTGAGGAGGAAAAAGAAAAAAACCAAAAAAAAAAAAGAAGCGAGATACTATCAGCAAATTGTAACGGTACTCTCCCGCTTTTTGCATTCGTCATGATCTTTTAATGCCTATATATAAATACGGAAAAAATAAAAGCGCGTTATATATACACGGGGAAATTATGAATTTTATTCGTATGTACGAGAATTTAAGTTTCTACATACATAGTACATATATGCCTCTTAAGAGACGCCTGGGATCTATGATACTAAATGCTTATTCAATGCCGACGAATGAATAATGGGTTGCTAGTGAAATACGCTGGGACATAAATATTGTATTTGGAGCGCTATATATTACCTGCATCGAATACATTATCCGCGTGTTCTGTTCTGTTCTGTTCTGCTGCCTCCTATCTGATTGAGATCGTTGCCATGGGAATGGACGACTTGCTTGTAGTATTCGCTTATGCGTTGAGAGTTGGCCATTTTCTGGTTATAAAGGGACTCATGAGGTTCACCAAAAGGAAGAGAACTCGCGCTAACTTTCAAGGACGAATCGCCAAACACTTATATGGTCTAAAAGCAATGTAACAAGTTTCAATATTTCCCTCCGTGTGTCTTCTTGAATATAAGCAAGCATCGGATAAGCGTTTTTCATTTCTATGAGTAGAGATGAAAAGGTGCGCGACTTGTGGAAAAAAAAGTTTTAAATATATATTCAAGAATTTTTTCTCGAAAATCTTTCTCCCCCATTTGTTTCATATTTCTTCTTGTTTTTGTCTCTAGTTTGTGCATTTGCTTTGCAGTTTTAATGCAACAACACTCTGAACATGATATTCACACACAGAATTTTTAGATTACTAAAAATTTTTAAAAAAGTGAAATTTAATAAAAAATGAAAATTATACTGATTTCAATTTAGCGAAGTAGATTTTTTTTAATTCATCATCAGTAGATTAAGGTAAATAAAAAAAAGTAAAAAATAAAAAAGGTAAAATATTTATTTATTCCAAATTTTCTCAATTTGAAAGATTTTCCTCTTCAGGGAGTCTATCCAAAAAATATAAACAAATTAAAAAAAAATAAATAAAAAAAAATAATAAAAACAAAAAAAAATAAAAAAAAATAATTTAACAATAAGCAGGTAAATTGAAATTAACAAATAATTATCTTACCAAAAATTAATAATTAAAATAGGCGAAGATCAAGTTATAAATTTTATGCTATCAGTAAAAACCACTGCACTCAGAAAACGATTTATTTTATTCCAATATGTAGAAAATATTTACTGCTTTGATTCAAAAATAATTTTTGCTTAAATAATTATGTTTCATTCAAATAAAAAAAAATATTTAAAAAAAATATATAACTATAATATTAAATTTAAAATTAATATTTTTTTAAAATTTAAATCAAACTTAAAATATCTTTGCTATACAGTCAAACAAATTTAAGTTCAATTCAAACATATTTTTTGATTCATCCATAGAAAAAAATATATTTAATTCAAACATAATTTATAGTTGATTTTAAATAATTTATTATCAACTTTTAAGTTCGAATGAAACATAAAATTTGCAAGCATATTTTTTGTTTAAACAAAAACAGAAAATATGTTTGAATTAAACATAATTATTCAAACAAAAATTATTTTTGAATCAAAGCAGTAAATATTTTCTATATAATGAAATTAAGCTTTCAAACTTATTCTAATGAAACAAAATCACTTAAAATTATTTATTTACTTAAAGTCTTAAAACGAGTATATTGTTAGCTAAAATTTTGTGAAATGGTAAAAAAAATTAATAAAGAAGGGCAGTGATGTGCAAAAGATTTAATAAATCAAAAATTATTTATAATAAAAAACATTGAAATCGTTAAGATGAGAAAAATCTATTTGTAATTTTATCGAACACTTTTCTCGATGTAAATATTTTATAAATTGAGCTGAAATTATGTCGGAAAGTCTAAAATACAATCAAGAAGGTCACTGATATGCAAAAGATTTAATAAATCAAAAATTATTTATAATAAAAAACATTGAAATCGTTAAGACGAAAAAAATCTATTCGTAATTTTTTCGAACACTTTTCTCGATGTAAATATTTTATAAATTGATCTGAAATTTTGTCGGAAAGTCTAAAATACAATCAAGAAGGTCACTGATATGCAAAAGATTTAATAAATCCAAAATTATTTATAATAAAAAACATTGAAATCGTATTAAGACGAGAAAAATCTAATCGTAATTTTTTCGAAAACTTTTCTCGATGTAAATATTTTATAAATTGAGCTGAAATTTTGTCGGAAAGTCTAAAATACAATCAAGAAGGTCACTGATGTGCAAATGATTTAATAAATAAAATATAAATTATAGTAAAAAATTGTAAAATAGGTAGAGACGAGAAATTGATTAATAGTGACCCTGACAACTGATGATTTTAAAGTAATTTCTAACAATTAATTTTTGAAATATTCAAACTTTTTTCAATTATTGACCATCTTTATTGTATTTTAAACTTTCGTGCAAAATTTCAGATCGATTTATCAAAAATATTTAAAGAAAAAAGTGGTTAAAATAATTACCATTTAGAATCAGACAATGGTAACTTTTCCCTACTTTTCGGATAACTTTTTTAAAATAAATATTAATTCACAATTATTTTTCCATTGGAGTTAAGATTAAAAAAAATTTTGAAAATCAACAATCTAGAAAAATTCTATAAAAAACTAATCGAATACTCCGATTCCTCCATGTTTTAAAATAATTAAAGATGATCGAGTAGTAAAATCATTTTTTGTATTTTAAGAAAATTGTCGCCGTAACTTCTTGAAAATTATTTTCTCCATTTCGAGTTAATAATTATGCTCTAAAATTTTCCACTGAAATTCAACTTTAAATGAATTATTTTTCATAAATATTGTAAAAGTTTTTTTGCGAATTTTTCAGTTCACTTGTTTTTAGGTCAATTTTACGTTATTTCGATTATAAGGAAGTTCTTGAATTAAATATACCTTTGGAAAATAAAAACTTGAAATAATTTCAACTAAAATTCATTTTTTAATAAATTTTTTCTAGAAAATTCAACGAAAATTCAAGTATTTAAAAACGGAGGCAAATAATTTTTTGAATAATTGAGTGTTTTTTAAAACTAAATTCTCATAAAGAATTTTATGGACAAAATTCTTTTTATAATTCGCTTCTTTTGACGAATTATAATAAAAGTTTTTAACAATTTGGATTAAAATTGTATTCAAAATAACTGAAATCAAGCGACGCAGTTTATTAATTATAAAAAATAAATGCATTTTTTGGAAGAAATTCAAAAGAAAAATTTTTGTAAAAAATGGAATTGCTGTGAAAGTTTTATTAAATTTCTGAAAATAATTCAATGTTTGTTTAGAATTTTTATAAAAATAATCGTAAATTTGACGAAAATTAACAAAAAATACCAAATAAACGATTACCAAATAAATATTAATATAATCGATAAATTTAAAATTTAAAAACTAAAAACTAAATAAATATTAAAGATAAATTATTCACATAAAATGAAATATATTAAATAAACTATACTTACTGAATTTTGTTAATTTTAAAATTAGTTGGAGCGTATTTTGCAATTTAATAATAATAATGAAGTTGTTGCACGTAGTAATTAATATTTACTTGATCAGTAAACTTTCAGAATTTTATCATTAATATTTAATTCATTTTTTTGAAAGATTTGAAGTATTTAATAATAAATTAATATTTATTTTAGAGAAAATTTCAGTATTAAATAATTAATATTTATTTTCGAGTACATGGTACTTAATAAGGAATATTTAATTAACAAATAATTGAACGTCTTTGATCAAGCAGCTGGCAATTAGTGTTTAATTAATCTTATTTCGCGAAAAGGGTCTCGTTTATCATTTGGTACGTTTTGAATTACAATTTCATTATATGTGTATATATAGATTTAAGTTCTCGTCGGATAATTCAATTCCATGTTTCATCATCATTATTATTATTATTATTATTATTATTATTATTATTATTATTATCGCAATTATTATTTTCATTATTAATATTAATATTTATATTTTATAATAATAATAATAATAATAATAATAATAATAGTAGTAGTAATAAAGTACAATTATCATATAACATAATATTTATAATTTGAAAGTACAACTGCTACATGTTATATTATATAATACTAATATAAATAAAAATACTTACTCTGTCAGAAAGTTATTAGAATTATTATTTATTATTACTATTCTTTTTGCTATTATTATTAGTATTGCTAATATTATTATTACTATTATTATTATTATTATTATTATTTTTATTATTATTATTATTCTTGTGAATTTTTTTATTTTTGTTATTATTATCGCTAAACAGCGAAATAGTGGAATATTCAACAATATCGAAATTTAAAATTAAATTTCTTGCGAACTACTTTGAAACGAACATTATTAAACCTGAGAGTCTTATCTGAAATCCTCTTTCGCCTGAAATTCAGCATATTTTACAAGGCTATTTTTCATTCCTTCTAAATTGTCATGATGAAAATTCATAAATTCAATGAAATTCAGAATAAGAATAGATTTTTTTCCTTCTCCCCCTCCTTCTTCTTCGTCTCTTTTTTTTTGTTCTTTTTTTCAACTAGGATTTCTGCTATCTTTTTTTTGGTCTCTCTCTCTTTCTCTCTCTTTGAATTTCTCTATCAAATTTGAAATAACATCATTGAATTTCAAAATGACTCTGCAAACTGTATATGTTGACCTACCTACATTTTGATAATCTTCGTGAAACTTTGATCATATAATGTTAATAGAAAATTTATTCTCAAAATCTTTGTCTGAATTTTTTCCTTTATATTATTAGGATTTTAAAAAAATAATTCAATTTTTAAACAAATATTTAATAAAATTCAAGACAAACATCTAATTATTTTCATCAATATAATAAAAATTTCACAGGATTTTAATTATTGACAAATTTTATTATAAATTTGCTTATATAATATTTTTTATATTTTTATATTTTGCTTCGAATAATTCAATTATTTTCGTAAAAATAAGAAAACTCATAGCGGGATTTCAATTATTTTCAATAAAATTTTAATGTATTCCTCGAAAGAAGCATTTATTTTTACAAAATTTTATTAACATTTTTCGAAAGAATTTACTTATTTTCAAACATTTTCTTCAACTCAATGATTTTGAATATTTACTACTTTAATAAATTTTTCCAAAGGAATTTAATTTTTAAACAAAAATTTAATAAACTTCCACCTAAAAATTTAATTATTTTTATAAATTTAATAAAAATTTCACAGCAATTCCATTTTATACAAAATTTTTTCTTTTGAATTTCTTCCGAAAAATGCATTTATTTTTTATAATTAATAAACTGCATCGCTTGATTTCAGTTATTTTGAATACAATTTTAATCCAAATCGTTGAAAAATTTTATTACAATTCGTCAAAAGAAGTGAATTATAAAAAGAATTTTGTCCATGAAATTCTTTATGAGAATTTAGTTTTAAAAAACACTCAATTATTCGAAAAATTATTTATCTTCGCTTTTAAATACTTGAATTTTTGTTGAATTTTCTAGAAAAAATTTATTAAAAAATGAATTTTAGTTGAAATTATTTCAAGTTTTTATTTTCCAAAAGTATATTTAATACAAGAACTTCTTTATAATCGAAATTACGTAAAATTGACCTAAAAACAAGTGAACTGAAAAATTCGCAAAGAACTTTTACAATATTTATGAAAAATAATTCATTTAAAGTTGAATTTCAGTGGAAAATTTTAGAGCATAATTATTGACTCGAAATGAAGAAAATAATTTTGAAGAAGTTACGGCGACAATTTTCTTAAAATACAAAAAATGATTTTACTACTCGATCATTTTTAATTATTTTAAAACATCAGAGAAATTGAAGTATTCGAATAGTTTTTTTTATAGAATTCTTCTAGATTGTTAATTTTCAAAATTTTTTTCATTCTTAACTCCAATGGAAAAATAATTGTGAATTAATATTTATTTTAAAAAAGTTATCCGAAAAGTAGGGAAAAGTTAACATTGTTTGATTCTAAATGGTAATTATTTTAACCACTTTTTTCTTTAAATATTTTTGATAAATCGATCTGAAATTTTGCATGAAAGTTTAAAATACTATAAAGATGGTCAATGATTGAAAAAAGTTTGAATATTTCAAAAATTAATTGTTAGAAATTACTTTAAAGTCATCAGTTCTCAGGGTCACTTTTAATCAATTTCTCGTCCCTACCTATTTTACAATTTTTTTCTATAATTTATTTTTTAATTATTAAATCTTTTGCACATCAGTGACCTTCTTGATTGTATTTTAGACTTTCTGACAAAATTTCAGCTCAATTTATAAAATATTTACATTGAGAAAAGTGTTCGAAAAAATTACGAATAGATTTTTCTCGACTTGACGATTTCAATGTTTTTTATTGTAAATAATTTTTGATTTATTAAATCTTTTGCACATCAGTGACCTTCTTGATTGTATTTTAGACTTTCTGACAAAATTTCAGCTCAATTTATAAAATATTTACATCGAGAAAAGTGTTCGAAAAAATTACAATTAGATTTTTCTTGTCTTAACGATTTCAATGTTTTTTATTATAAATAATTTTTGGTTTATTAAATCTTTTGCACATCAGTGACCTTCTTGATTGTATTTTAGACTTTCTGACAAAGTTTCAGCTCAATTTATAAAATATTTACATCGAGAAAAGTGTTCGAAAAAATTACTAATAGATTTTTCTCGTCTTGACGATTTCAATGTTTTTTTATTATAAATAATTTTTGATTTATTAAATCTTCTGCACATCACTGCCCTTCTTTATTATATTTTTGACCATTTCACAAAATTTAAGTGAAATTTATAAAATACTTAAAGAGAAAAGCAGTCGAAAAAACTGCCATTGAATTTCCAACATATCATGTTGTTGTTCAAATTTTTTTTCCAGTTCTTTTAATTGAAATCCGTGACATTTTACTACATTTTCTAATTTTGCTTTCCTCAAATTTTCCCTGTACTGTGACAGTCCTTATTATTATTAAAAAAAACAACTAATTTTGAATAAATAACTAAGTATTTATTTTCAACTAACTTAAATTTAGAATTTAGTTGTTGAACTACGTAACAAAATTAATGGGTAAAATTAATGGAAAAGAGAAGAAGTAAAAGAGGGCGAAGAAGGAATAGAAGAAGAAGAAGAATAAAAATAAGAATAAGAAGAAGAAGAAAAATAAAAATCAGGAAAAGAAACTTAAAAAGAGAGAAAGAAATAAAAACGAGAGTAACAAAGAAAATAAATATAGTAACAGACATAAAAAAGAAAAACAATAAGATACAGTGGGAGAGGGTAGAGGGGGAGGAAGGAAAAAGGGAGACAGATGAAAAAAATAAAAAGAGAAGAAAAAAGAAATGAAGAGGAAAAAAATGGCAAGGGAAGAAGGAGAAGAAGAAGAAGAAAAAGAAGAAGAATAAGATGGGAGAGAAAGAGAGATGGATAGAGAACTCCATTAACTTTTATTTCCTCGAGAAAGCAAGTTCTTTCTATCTTCCCCTCTCCCCTCCATTCCCCCCTCGTCCCATCTCCTCGCGAAACTTTGTAAAGCGACTTAGTCAAAGTTTAATAAATTCCTTCGTGGAAGTTTCAAAGCGGTTCAACGCGAGATTGCAAATGATTACGTTTCGTCGTAAGAGACTATGCAATGGAGTAGAATGAGGAAAAGTTTTCTTCATGATGTGGGAGGGCGAGAGGAGAGAAAGGAGGGTCCGGGATACCATTTTGGAAAATTAATCAAGATCGATTTGGTATTGACAATTTTTGTCTATATGTGGGTTTGTCTAGTATGTGGTATATACAGAGTTGAAGTGACACACATATAAGGACAAAAATTGTACCTATATATATGTGTGGCATTATTATTGCGCTGGTCAGGAACGTTTCTTTTCTTATGTACAATATTTCGTCCAGAAGTGAATGCAATATCCTCTATTATATATGTATTTTATTTTATCTTCTCAAAAGATTTCATAATATTGCAAATAAACATAACATTACGAAATTCTTTTTTACGAGTCTGGGAAATAATTTCATTGTTTTGGGTCAAATTTTATTGTTAGTTTAAGTTTGTTTTTAGGACATAGTGTAAATTGGTGTTTTTCTATTCTTTCATTTTTTTTAAATTCCTCGCTCGTTATTGTAATTAATTAATTAACTATTATTAAATATTAATAAATATTATTGAATATTAATAAATATTATTAAATGTTATTAAATATTAATAAATATTATTGAATATTATTAAATATTATTAATGGTATTGAATATTAAGAAATATTATTAAATATTAATAAATATTAATAAATATTATTGGATATTATTAAATATTATTAAATATTATTAAATATTAATTAAATTACTTTTGACAAAAAAATAGGAAAATAGAAATAGAAAATTATCACGAGTTGTAATTTGAAAAATAGATTTTTTTCTATTCCTGACAATAATTTATTTTTTAAAAACCTAATTCTAAAAAAATTATCATAAAAATATTTCTTTGATATTATTTAATGGATAATTATCCATTAAATATAAATAAAATAAATAAATAAATATTTTTAATAAAATAACTGCATTTTATGAATTGCGTTCACAATTTTATTTATTTATTCATTTTTTACATTTTTTTTAAGTTCTTTTCTAGAATTTAATTATTTTTATAAATTTTAGTAGAATTTATTCAAAGAATTCAATTGTTTTAATAAATAAATAAGAACTTTAGTTCTTCTAAAGAAATTAATTATTTAATAAAATTGACAGAGTTTCTCGCAAGATTCAATTATTTTCATAAATTTTAGTAAAATTCATTCCAAGAATTCAATTGTTTTAATAAATAAATAGGAACTTTAGTTCTTATAAAGAAATGAATAATTTTAAAAAATTTATAGAGTTACTTGCAAGATTGAATTCTGTTTATAAATAATGAAATTTTATTATTTATCTTAAATACATTTTTAAACGAATTCTTTTTAAAAAATTAATTATTTATTAAATAGGTTTGTTGAATTTTTTGTGAATATTTCGAAAACTTTGAATATAATTTTTTCAAACATTTAATTGTTTTCAAAACATTTTTTAAATTCAATTATTTTTAATATCTACTATTTTAATGGATAATTTTCTAAAAGAATTGAATAATTCAACCAAAAATTTATCAAATATTTTCACAAACTTTCAATTATTTTCAAAAATAAATAAAAATCTCACAGGAATTCAATTATTTGTAAATTTTCTTAATACATTTTTTTTGCAATAATTATGTTATTTTAAAAAATATTACAATTCATTGTATGATTTTAATTTTTTAATACAATTTTAAATGAAATTTATAAAGAAAGAAATTATTTTAATAAATTTTCATAAAATTTGACGAAAAATGTCAATTATGTTGAAACGATTTTTATAAAAGTCTTCAATTATTTAAATAATTCAATTTAAATAATTCAATTTTAATAATTAAAAAATAATAATAATAATAATAATAATAATAAAGAATTAACTTTAATTAATAACAAGTAATTCAATTATTTTTCAAAATTTTTATTAAATCTTTCAAAAGAATTCAATTATTTAAAAAACTTTGATAAAGTTCTCCTAAAGAAATCAATTATTTAAAAAAAAATTCCATAAAGTTCGCAATAATTTTATTTTTTTTTATAAATAATAACATTCATCATAGGAATTCAAATGTTTACTAAATTGTCATAAATTTCTTCCCAGTAATTTAATTATTTTGATAAGGAATAAAATCCTTGTGAAGAATTCAAATATTTTAAACTAATTTTACTAAAATTTTACGCAAACATATATTATTTTCAAAAATAATAAATTTATTTACAGCAATTCAATTATTTTCATAAATATTGAAACTCATTGCAGAATTTCAGTTATTCTTAATACTATTGTATTAGAATTTCTCGAAAAATGAAATTATTTTTGAATGTTCTATTAAAATTCGTCGAAAGAATTTAATTATTAAAAAATTTGCTTATAAAATTCTTTATGAAAATTTAATTTTATGAAACATTTAATTGTTCTCTTAATTATTTATTTTTGTTAAATAAATAAATAAATTGTTTTTGTAAATATATAAATAAATAAATGAATTTTTGTAAAGTTTTTTTATAACAATGTTATTTAAAAATTATTTCCAGCTAAAATTTAAGTTATTAATTGAATATTGAAAGTTTTGTGAATTTTCAGAAATACTTGAATTTTGAGAAGGTTTTTTATTAATAAATTCTTATAAGTTGTTGAATTTCAAAAATGTTTCGAATTATCTGTAAACATCAGTTATTTTTTGCTAATTGGAAAAAAAATAATTAATAGATTTAATTGTCAATTAATAAATCACCGTAAATCGTAATGGCGTAAACAACTTTCATCATTATTATCAAAAAATTGAATTAAAAAAAAAAAAAGAAGAAGAAGAAAAGTTTATAATATACGTTCGATGGGTGGAATATTGGTAATTATTTTTTAAGCACTGTATAACTAGTTTCTGAATATAACTCCCGTGTAAGTACATGATGAAGGAACAAGAAAATTTTCATTATGTTATGAAACTTTAGTTGTAAAACTTTGAAAATCATGGGCAAGACTTTTTACTGTCTTTAATTTATGAGAAAGCTCACACTTTGCCTTTACGTCATAAAACTTTTGTTATCTGTTCTTAAACTTTTAGAACGTCTACATCATCAGCTGTAATGTTTACTCGGAATTTCTGAACCTCATAATCTTCATTTTTATTTAGATTAACGCTCAACATCACAAAAACTGGTTATCTCTAGGACTTTACACCTTTTTTTCTCTGTTTTCCTTTTTTTTTATTCTATTTTTCTTTCTTTTTTTTTGAAAGAATTTTTTCCCCTTGAGCTTCAAGTCAATAAAGATTAAAAAAAAATCTCTGTAGAAAAAAACTTTTTTTATAGTAAAGTTTTCGGGATAATCTTTTTGAATAATAGAGAGAGTATGGAAATTGATGTTTGAAGATTTTTTTTTCTTTTAAATTCCAGGAAAAATGTTTATAGGGAAAATTTATAATATTTACAGTATTGTAATAAAAAAAGGTTCCTGAAAAATTGAATAAGTTAAACAAAAAATTAGTATTTATTTATTATTTCATTATATAATAAAATTCATTGAAGGATTTTAATTCTTTAATATAATTTTTAATTAAATTCACAAAAAAAGCAATTAATTTAATAAAGTTCCACTTAATTACAATTTTTTTTTATGAAAATCTTTGCGAGAATTCCATTATTTTCACAAATAATAAATTTCATTGCATGATTGAAATTTTTTAATACAATTCTAAATGAAATTCACTAAAAAAGCAATTAATGTAAGAAATTTTCCCAAAATTTGTCGAAAGAAGTCAATTATTTTTTAACGATTTTTGTAAAATTCTTCGCAGAAATTCAAATATTGAAAAAAATAAATTATTAATGTATATTTTGCAAGAATTCAATTATTTTTATAATATTTATTTCAAGAATACAATTATTTTTATAAAATTTATTTCAAGAATTCAATTATTTTTATAGACTCAAAAAAAAATTCATTCTAAGAATTCAATTATTTTTATAAATTAAAAAAATGTATTCTAAGAGTTCAACTATTTTCATAAATAATAAAACTCTGCGCAGGATTTCAATTATTTTTAATACTATTTTAATAGAATTCCTCGAAAAATGTAATTATTTTTGAAAATTCTTTTAATATTCGTCGAAAGAATTTAATTCTGTAAAAGAAGTTTATAAAGTTTTCCGCATGAATTTAATTATTTTTAAATATAATAAATTTATTCTCCAGAGTTAAATTATTTAAAAATTATTTAAAATTAAAAATGTTATTATTATAAAATTTTTTGAAAATTAAAATTTGATAAAGTTCTTCTCATGAAAACAACTTCAAAAAAATCTTTTTTTATGTTTTCCGCGAGAATTTAATAATTTTTAAAAATGATAAATTTTATGGAAAATTATTATAAAATTTGTGGAAAAAAACAATTATTCAAAAATAGTTTAACAAAAGTTCTTCTAAAGAATTGCCTTACTTTTTATAAATAATAAATATTTTCTTAGGAATTTAATTATTTTCAAAAGATTTAATAATTTTTTTTTTGCAAGAATTCGATTATTTTTAAAAAAGTTCTTAATATATTCTTTGAGAAAATAAATTATTCTCAAAAATTTTATTAATCCTATTTTTCGAAGGAATTTAAAGTTCTTTAACAAATGTTTGATATTATTTATTTATTAGAATTTTAATAAATTTTTTCAATACACTTTTAACTAAATTTCGTCAAAGAATTATATTATTTTCAAAGATTTCAAAAAAATGCCTTTTTAGTAATTCAATTATTTTTGAAAATGTTGATAAATTTTTTTGCAGTTAATCAATAACTTATTGATTTTTGTATTTAAATAATTGTATTTTTGTGAAACTAAAAAAAATTAAATTAATAATTAAAATAATAATTGAATTTCATTAAAAATTTTGAATAATAATCAAATATTAGAAGCGTTATTAGTGTGAATTTCTACTCCTGCAGAAGTATTTAAGTTTCAGAAGATAAAAAAAGTTTAAAAATTAGAAAAAATAATTTTATTAATTTTATTAGGTTTTTCGAAATAATTGGATTTTTAAATAATATTTTTAATATAATTTATTTATTATAATTAAACAATTTTTTTCAAAATATTTTGTTAATTTTTCGTCAATTATTTACAAAAATTTTAAGAAAAGTATTTTTAGCAATTGAATTATTATAAAATGTTAATAAATTTGTTTCCATTGAATTAATAAATTATTGATTTATGTATTTAAATAATTGAATTTTTGTGTAACTAAAAGAAAAGAAAATTAATAATTAAAATAATAATTGAATTTCATTATAAATTTTGAATAATAATCAAATATTAGAAGCGTTATTAGTGTAAATTTCTACTCCAATAGAAGTATTTAAGTTCCAAAAGATAAAAAAAGTTTAAAAATTTAAAAAAAAATTTGCATAATTTTATTAGGTTTTTTGAAAGAATTGGATTTTTAAATAATATTTTTGATATAGTTTATTCATTATAATTAAATAATTCTTTTAAATATATGTTGTTAATTAAATTTCATCAAAGAATTATATTATTTTCAAAGATTTTAAGAAATGTATTTTAGCAATTTAATTATTATAAAATGTTGATAAATTTTTTTGCAGTTAATCAATAAATTATTTATTTTTGTATTTAAATAATCAAATTTTTGTGAAACTTTCTACTAATAATTGAATTAATAATTAAAATAATAATTGAATTTTATTAAAAATTTTGAATAATAATCGAATATTAGAAGCGTTATTAGTGTGAATTTCTACTCCTGTCAAAGTTATAAAATTTAAAAAGATGAAAAAAAAGTTTAAAAATTAAAGAACAGTATTTTAGTAATTTTATTAATTTTTTTCGAAAGAATTAGATTTTTTAAAAAAATATTTTTGATATTATTTATTCATTAAAGTTAAATAATTCTTTTCAAAATATTTTGTTAATTTTTCGTCAAAGAATTCAATTATTTTCAAAAATTTTAAGAAAAGTATTTTTAGCAATTTAATTATTATAAAATGTTGATAAATTTTTTTGCAGTTAATCAATAAATTATTGATTTTTGTATTTAAATAGTTGAATTTTTGTGAAACTTTTTAATAATAATTGAATTAATAATTAAAATAATAATTGAATTTCATTATAAATTTTGAATAATAATCGAATATTAGAAGCGTTATTAGTGTGAATTTCTACTTCTGTCAAAGTTATAAAATTTAAAAAGATGAAAAAAAAGTTTAAAAATTAAAGAACAGTATTTTAGTAATTTTATTAATTTTTTTCGAAAGAATTAGATTTTTTAAAAAAATATTTTTGATATTATTTATTCATTAAAATCAAATAATTCTTTTTCAATACATTTGGGTTTTTATTGTTAAAAAAAAAACACAAAGTAGAAGGATATTTGAATAATGATAATATTGGCTTAATTTTAACCTGTCGAGAAATAAACGGTTTACATTTCTCACCCTTCGATTCGCTGAAACTTCTTTTTGATTATATCTCCCCATCACACCTTCATTGTGTGTTTGTGTGTGTGTGCATAAAATATATATGTATACACACGTATATTCAGCAGTAAAATGTCGTGCCTGAAGGTATGTCGAGTTCTGCGATGTAATTACGCAATTACTTTACCATAACGTGCACCAGTACCTATAGCATTAATGTTATAATTATACAATCGATGTACAGCTACTTTAAGTGGAGGTTCCATTCGATTTTCAAAACCTATCTTTCTTCTTTTACATTATATTCCCCCCTTTTACATACAATACACTGACGCGATAATTATTTTTAACGAAAACTCAAGAGATTTAAGAATATAACAAATAATATGTATGCACTCAACTCTCGATAAATTGATCTTATGTTTGGGTTTCTAAAATGAAAAATTGATACTCGATAAATTCGATAAATAAACTCTCGATAAATTGATCTTATGTTTGGGTTTCTTAAAAAAAATTTCATACTCGATAAATTCGAGAAAAAAAATCTAGAAAATTAGAATTTTCTCAAATTGTTTGAAATTTAATATTTATCACGATTCGAGCAAAAAAAAATAATTTTTATTTTTTACCTTGATTTTGAATTATAGTAAAAAGGAAAAAAATCTCCTTGGCGAGAACATCGACTTCCACGTGAATTAGCATTGAAATTACCTGCAACAAAAATTAAACAATTTTTTTCTATATATTCAAAAAGATAAATTTTTTAAATAAATAATTTTTTTCCTACTTATAATTTTTAAAATTGAAATTTAATATTTCTCTTTACTTCAATTTCAAATTTTTGTAAAATTATATTTATTTATTTTACACAAATTTTCGTAAAAGTCTTCACAAGAATTCAATTAAAAAAAAATTATTAATGTTCTTTGCAAGAATTAAAATATTTTTATGAAGGTTAATAAAATTGATTTCATGAATTCAATTATTTTTTAATAATTAAACTCTTCGCGCGATTTCAATTATTTTTAATACAACGTTAAGTGTAATGTTTAAGAAAAGTATTCATTTTTACAAATTTTTATAAAAAATTTAAAAATCCATTCAACAATATTTCATAAATATTATTTATGAAAATTTAAATTTCATGAAGTTCTCAAGAATCCAATTCTTCAAAAAAAAAAGTTATAAAGTATTCCGCAAAAATTTAATTATTTTTAAAAATAATAAATTTCAGAAAAAATTATTATAAAATTTTTCGAAAAAAGCAGTTATTCCAAAATAGTTTAACAAAAGTTCTTCTAAAGAATTGCCTTACTTTTTATAAATAGTAAATATTTTCCTAGAAATTCAATTATTTTCAAAAGTTTTAAATTTTAATAAAATTTGTTTCCAAGAATTCAGTTATTTTCAAAGAAAGTTCTAAATAAATTTTTTTGAGAAAATAAATTATTCTTAAAAAATTATTAATATTTTTCGAAGCAATTAAATTCTTTAACAAATGTTTGATATAATTTATTCATTATAATTAAATAATTCTTTTTAATATATTTTGTTAATTAAATTTCGTCAAAGAATTAAATATTTTTCAAAGATTTTAAGAAAAGTATTTTTAGCAATTCAATTATTTAAAAATATTTTGATAAAATTTTTTTGCTGTTATTCAATAAATTATTTATTTTTGTATTTAAATTTTAAATAATTAAATTTTCGTGAAACTTTCTAATAACTTTTTAAAAATTGAATTTAATTAAAAATTTTAAATAATAATCGAATATTAGAAGCGTTATTAGTGTGAATTTCTACTTTTATAGAAGTATTTAAAATTCAAAATATCGTTCAAATTAATGGTCTGGAAATGTTCAATTCTTGCAAAACTGTAATAATAATAATATTTAAATATTTATTTAAAAAAAAAAATTCTATTTTCGGGTGTAATTTAATTTTGAAAATTTGAAAATAAATTTAATAAAGTTTAATTTTTCGATAGCTATACTATTTTTGCTTCTAAACAAACTTATGATAATTTCCTTTATTATAAAAAATAATCTAATTTAGTTTTTTTCCTTTACAGTCTAATATAAAAGTAAATAGGAAATTAATTATTATTAATTATTATATAATTTAAATATTAATTTTTAACAAATTTTTTAAAAGTATTTTCTGCTTTCGACGAATTAATAAAAAATTGTATTGTAAATAATTGAAAGCATGCGGCGAGTTTTATTATTTATGAAAAATACTTGAATTCTGTCAACAATTTTCATGGGACTTTTCAAAAACAATTAAATTTCTTTGAAGAATTTTACAAAAGATTTTTAAATAATTTTGTTTTTAGGGAAAATTTAATAAATATTGCGTATTAAATAATAATTTAATTCCTGTGAAAAATTCTATGATTGGTAAAAATAATTGATTTCTTCCAAAAAATGTCATAAAAATTATTTTTTGATACATTTTATGAGAATTTTATTTTAAAATTTAAAAAAGTTAAATTTTTCTGAAAATTTTGTTATTTATAAAATAATGTATTTCAGAAAATATTATTATAAAATTTTTCGAAAAAAATCAATTATTTTAAAAAAGTTTCACAAAAATTCTCCTAAAGGATTCTATTCGCAATTTTTATAAATAATGAATATTTTCTCAGGAAGTAAATTATTTTTCAAACTTTGGATAAAATTCGTTTCAAGAATTCATTTATTTTTCAGAAAGTTCTTAATAAGTTTCTTGAGAAAATAAATTATTCTCAAACATTCTATTAACATTTTTCGAAGGAATTGAAAGTTCTTTAACAAGTGTTTGATATTATTTATTCATTAGAATTTAATAAATTTTTAAAATACATTTTTAATTAAATTTCGTCAAAGAATTAAATTATTTTCGAAGATTTAAAAAAACTCTTTTCAGTAATTCAATTATTTTTGAAAATTTTCATAAACTTTTTTTCAATTGCTCAATGAATTATAAATTTTTGTATTTAAATAATTGAATTCTTGTGTAACTTTCGAATAAGAATTTATTAAAAATTTAATTTGATTAAAAATTTTAAATAATAATTGAATATTAAAAAAGTTATTAGTGTAAATTTCTACTCTTAGAGAAGTATTTATGTTTAAAACGATCGTTTGAATTTATTTTTTTGAAACGTTTAATCTTCGCAAAACGGTAATAATAATTTGAATATTTATTTTTTTAAAAAAATTTATTTTTGAGTGTAATTTAATTTTAAAATTATGAAAAATTTATTTCTCAAGTTTCATTTTTCGATAGCTACTATTTTTGCTTTTTAACAACGCTTATGATAATTTCGTTTATTATAAAAAATAATCTAATAATGTATTTTTTTTGAATTATTAGAACTTTTGTCCATCACTTCTCTCTTCTTTATTAGATTTTAGACTTTCTTGCCTAATTTCAGCTCAAATTTATTAAATATTTAAATCGAGAAAAATGGTCCAAAGGTTTACCTTTGAATTTCTAAGACCTGCGCTCTTTTTTTTCCTACTTTTTTAAAAATTAATCATCTGCAAAAGTTTGAAATAATTAAATACTCGAACATCGTGAAACGTTACATAAAAGAAAAATTGTTCCCATATTCATGAGAACAAAAACAAAAAAAAATTTCAATCACATCATAGACACATAAATTAATAATTAGAGAGAAATAAGAAATGCAAGAAAAACGTGTTTACAAATGAGAGAATCCATTGTATAAGGGTAAATTAAACACAGAATAAAACGACCATAATTCAAAGTATTAAATCGCGAGGCTAACTATCGACTTTGTTAAATGCCACTTCGCTTTTAATAACAATCATGAAAAGCAGAAATCATGAAATGCATGTATTGCTTAATCGAAGTGAGAGAGAGAATTGCGCGAAAGGAGGTAAAATAAGGAACATTATAAATATATTGTATGGATACACATGTATTAACATTAACTGTAGGTATAGAATTTTCATGTTTTCCAACACGTTTCAATTGTTAGTTGAATGAAAAGTTATAAAGGACTTGTACATTCAACTCAGTGCGAGGTGATATATGGATGACAAAATTAATGACATGATTCGTACCTATATAGAAACATGGTAATCAGTATAATAGGCAACACGAACGGCTTGTACACATAGTTGCGAATGAGAAGCCAATTGCACTTTAAAACACTACTGGAAATTATATTAGTGGTAAATAAACTGGCAATTATTATTACTGTTATTATTGCCATCATTATATACATATACATTTTGAAACAAATATCTCTACATTCAGTTAGTACAGATTTTTTCTTTTCTCTTCTTTTCATTTTTTCTTTTTTTCTTTTCTACCCCTTTTTCCAACTCTCCTTATTCCTTATTTTTGATACTTTTGTAGAATATAAAATCAAACCGAAAATTGTTGACATTTAGACAAACTTCTAAGCAGATGATTCCAACTTGTAATTAATGAATGACGCCAGGATCTTAAGGGAATTTGAATCTTTATGACGTCACAGCATTAAAATATATGCTCTGCATCAATTGTGTTGTCATATTGGTTCAAATGCTCTTAAAATCCCTTGTTCAAACATTTCCCATTATGACGAATTTCTTGTCTGATTTCTAGCTGATTAATTTAATTTTTTAGTTAGCCCTGATTATTAAATTAAATTTTACATTTGGTATACGATTCAGTAAAACTGAACTATAACTAAACTATCTAATTAAAACTGAACCAAGTTTAGTTGGTAAACTTTTGTATCACTAATTGTTTTGGTGATTTGCAAAAAACTGTCAATTGGCGTAACTCGTTTCTTTTCTTTTTTGTCGCGATTATTAATGACTACGAGCTTTAAATTAAGAATTAAAACTAATTTTCATCGAACTTTGAGATGCAATTTGAATTGTGGAAATTTCTCCAAAGTGTACGTGGAAAAAGAGAGAGAAAAAAAAGTTATATATTCCACTGGCGATAGAGACGCGGAGAGTAATATTTCTATAAATGTTAAATGAATCCCATTTGCAACAAGAAAATAAAGCTTTTTTCAGAGCTTTATTCCGTGGAGTTTTATAACATACAGAGATCTCGTTAGTCAAAACTTTTTACGATTCTTTTCAGTTCGCACGATCGCATATGCATAGTTTTCGTATATTTGTGTATGTGTGAGAGAGAGTACATATTTATATAGATATAGAAAAGAGAAAAAGAGAAAAAGAGAAAAGAGAGAAAAGAGAGAGAGAGAGAGACACGATTTATATCTGTCGATAAAAGTTTTCTCTGCAAATGGAATATTTAAACTGCATTGGACTCGAACTCATTTGATTACAGGGGAATAGAAATGCGGCTTTTCTCCCAATGCATAACGAACCAAATCGCAGGTGCGTTTGTTGCATTGCGCAATGACACGTCTCGTCGTCTCTCCTGGCCGACTCGTTCTGTTATAAATCAACTTGGCAAACACGATTTATCTTAATTCTATCTACAAGTTGGTGTGCCATATAGTGCCGCGCATCACTCTCACGTACACTTGTAAATGTGTATACACATAAAAAAAAATAACCATGTGGAAAAAAAGTTGTTTGGGTTAAATACTGGCCCCAAAATAATTACAGTCACTTAATAATTGCTAAAGAATGAAAAATATTTTTACCAAAAGAAATAAACATAAGACTCACTGTAAAAAGAAGGCATCTTATTTAAAGTCACTATGGTAGTCACTTTTAAAAGTTGTTTCCAAAAAGTTATCCAAAGTATCTTAAAATGCATTCGTTTCTAAGATAGATGATGGAAAAATAAGATGTTTTAATCGTTTTAAAAAGTAATTATAATGTATTTTAAGATGCTTGTTGTTGCAGTGTTTTTACAATTAAAAACTATTGCTATTGGTATTGACTTTGGTAATTTAAAAAAATAACACTATAAACCAAATATTACTATAAAGAGTATTACCATAAAAGTAATCGAATACTCCGATTTCTCCATGTTTCTCCACGGTATCTTATTGTTTTTCTTTTTTATGTCTGTTACTATATTTATTTTCTTTGTTACTCTCATTTTTATTTCTTTCTCTCTTTTTAAGTTTCTTTTCCTGATTTTTATTTTTCTTCTTCTTCTTCTTCTTCTTCTTATTTTTATTATTCTTCTTCTTCTATTCCTTCTTCGCCCTATTTTACTTCTTCTCTTTTCCGTTAATTTTACCCATTAATTTTGTTATGTAGTTCAACAACTAAATTCTAAATTTAAATTAGTTGAAAATAAATACTTAGTTATTTATTCAAAATTAGTTGTTTTTTTAATAATAATAATGACTGTCACAGTTCAGGGAAACGTCGAGGAAAGCAAAATTAGAAAATTTAGTAAAATGTCACGGATTTCAATTAAAAGAACTGGAAAAAAGATTTTGAACAACAACATGATATGTTGAAAATCCAATGGTAGTTTTTTCGACTGCTTTTCTCTTTAAGTATTTTATAAATTTAGCTAAAATTTTGTGAAATGGTCAAAAATATAATAAAGAAGGGCAGTGATGTGCAAAAGATTTAATAAATCAAAAATTATATATAATAAAAAACATTGAAATCGTCAAGTCGAGAAAAATCTATTCGTAATTTTTTCGACCACTTTTCTCGATGTAAATATTTTATAAATTGAGCTGAAATTTTGTCGGAAACTCTAAAATACAATCAAGAAGGTCACTGATGTGCAAAAGATTTAATAAATCAAAAATTATTTATAATAAATAACATTGAAATCGTTAAGACGAGAAAAATCTATTCGTAATTTTTTCGAACACTTTTCTCGATGTAAATATTTTATAAATTGAGCTGAAATTTTGTCAGAAAGTCTAAAATACAATCAAGAAGGTCACTGATGTGCAAAAGATTTAATAATTAAAAAATAAATTATAGTAAAAAATTGTAAAATAGGTAGAGACGAGAAATTGATTAAAAGTGACCCTGACAACTGATGATTTTAAAGTAATTTCTAACAATTAATTTTTAAAATATTCAAACTTTTTTCAATCATTGACCATCTTTATTGTATTTTAAACTTTCGTGCAAAATTTCAGATCGATTTATCAAAAATATTTGAAGAAAAAAGTGGTTAAAATAATTACCATTTAAAATCAAACAATGTTAACTTTTCCCTACTTTTCGGATAACTTTTTTAAAATTTTTTTCCTTTGGAAAAATTTATTAAAATAGTAAATATTCAAAATCATTGAGTTGAAGAAAATGTTTGAAAATAAGGAAATTCTTTCGAAAAATGTTAATAAAATTTTGTAAAAATAAATGCTTCTTTCGAGGAATACATTAAAATTTTATTGAAAATAATTGAAATCCAGCGATGAGTTTTCTTATTTTTACGAAAATAATTGAATGATTAAAGGAAATTAATAATAAAATTTGTCAACAATTAAAATCCAGTGAAATTTTTATTATTTATGAAAATAATTGAATTTCTACCAAAAACTTTATTTAATTTCTCTTAAATAATTTACTGTCTGTAAAGAATTTTATAAATCCCTTTTTAAAACATTTGAATTCTTTCCAATCATTTTATGTCAATTTGTAACTTCTGCACAATTCAATTTTTCTTAGTGTCTTTGATTAAAAATTTTCTATAAAAAAAATATAATTGAAATCTTTTAGAAAATTTTATAAAAAAAAAAATTGTAAAAAATTGAATTTCTGTGAATTCTTACCTTGAAAAATACAGTTATTTAAGTTTAAGTTTGTTTGAAACGACGTTTTATTTACATTATATTTAATGAAAAATTATAACAAGCACTGTGACCTCTGCCAATGTCAATGTTATTAAAATTTATCATTTCGCAGGTGGAATACATAAAAAATACATTTTTAAAAAATAGTGATAAACGTTGTGACATTTACCAAAGTCAAAGCAACATAAAAACTATTTCATTTGCACGAATCGCATTTTCCTATACTATTCAATTTGACTTTTTTACTTAGAGAATTTTTTACAGAATTATAAATTTTTAACTGCATATTGTTTATATTTTTTAAATTTAAATTTCTGTCTTTGATTATTATATAATTATTAGTTGTGAGTATAATTAAAACTAACTTGCCAAAGTGGATTTTGATACACAGAAAAAAAATTATTTGATTCAAATAACCGATTATTTGACTATTATCAAATAAATATTTATTTGAATCAATTAAATAGTATTTGATTTAAATACTGAAATATTTGATTCAAATACAATTTATTTGATTCAAATACAATTTATTTGATTCAAATACAATTTATTTGATTCAAATACAATTTATTTGATTCAAATACAATTTATTTGATTCAAATACAATTTATTTGATTCAAATACAATTTATTTGTTTCAAATAAAAATTATTTGATTCAAATAAATATTTATTTGATAATAGTCAAATAATCGGTTATTTGAATCAAATAATTTTTTTTTTACTGTAATCCTATTTTTATTCACGTTAGTTAAACTTTATTGAATAATTATATATTTCTTAAAATATTAACTAATATTAATATTTTTTTAACATTTTTTTTGCTTCGTTTACGAAATAATATTTTTTTTGTACGTGATTTAAATAAGAAGGTCAATTTTAGAACACGAAGTGCATTTCAGAAATAAATTTTTTTTAGTCAAATCCAGGATATTCTAAACAAGTATTCAACATGCAGTTTTAATTAAAAATATATATATATATATATATATATATATATATATATATATATATATAAATTGTTGCAAGAAATAATTTAGTTTGATTCCTCTCAAATTCAACTGAATATGAATTTACCTTAGTAGAGAATTTTCCTCGATTTGTTCGGGAAATTCGATTACAGTGTAAGCTGCTTTTTCATCGAATTAGAATTCGATGGATATTGGATATCGTGTACGCGCTGAAGATAGATTTTAAAATATGATATACATTTTCAAGATTTCAGAAAATATGCTTCAACGTTAAAGTCACGATCCAATTTTTTTAATTTTAAAAATTTCTTTCTTTTTTTTCTCTTTAATACACAGATTGGTACTTTTTTCCTTATTGAAAATGTTTCTTTTTGTTTTTTTACATGATTTTTGTTCAATGAAAAATTCCTCGTAGTAAAATTTTTCTTAAAATAAAGACAAATTTTTTTTTTGTTAAATTCTTTTTACATAAAAAAATTGTTTTTTGTAAAATTTGTTAAATGTATAATCTAAAAAGTCTTGTTCGATCAGATTTTTATTATGATACAGTGATTAAATTATTTTTATTTTTTTATAATATAAATGAAAATAATCAAAATAAATAATAATAATAATAATAATAATAATAATAATAATAATAATAATTATAATTATAATTATAATTATAATAATAATTATAATTATAATAATGATAACAAAGATAGTTTCATTTAATTAATTTAAATTTTATTTCTAAAGTAATTAAAAAAAGAAAAGATTGTTTTAATCAGACGAAGAAGTGAATCTTTGTCTAATTTTACAGACAGTAGTAAATGTCAGTTACGGTAAGACAAGTTATTTTCATTGAAGTCGGTTTGTTTCAAGTGGTAAAGGTTCGACATAGTCAGACGGTTTGTTTTAATTTTCTTTTTATTTAGAATTCAGTAGAATATATCAGCCTTTAGTCGGACATTGGTTTTCGAAAATTTATCTTCTCTATTGCACACTGTTCAAGAGAGATTAAAAATAAATTATTTTTTTTCTTTTGAATAATTTTTCTTTCAGTAGTAAAATCTTTTACAAATATAAGACAATAATTTTTTTAAATTGAATAAAATAAATAAATTTGAATTTCACTGTCTGACGTTTTCAAATTGAAAAATTTTTGCTATTAAATAATTATTTTCAATTTATTGATAAAATTGATTAATTCAAAAGCATTTGCTTTTGAATTAATCAATTCAGTCACTAATTCTAATTGGTGAAATTTTTACAAATTTCAATCTAGAGAGTATTATCAAAATAAATACTACTATTATAAAGTAATTAATTTTGTTAGTTGTGTTTTTTTCGCTATAACCTTTTTTTTTAAATATTATACCTGGATTTATGAAATGACACACAGAAAATGAGAAAAGACATTAGATGAGGCAAATAATTTTGTGTTTGAATCATTTTGTGAGAAGGTCAAGTCACGGTGAAATTAATTTTCGATAATCAAATGTACAAGGCCCGAGGGGATTTGCCACATTCTTGAAAAGAGGTGAATGAACTCTATATCATTATGAAAATATAGATGTATTTTTTAATTTAAAACTTAAGCTTCTTTGTCTATTTAAATTTTAATTATAAATTATAATAATAATTCAATAATAATTCATTTAAATTATAATAATAATTAATTAATAATTCATTTAAATTAATAATTAATAATTAATTGATCATTAATTTAAATTAATAATTAATAATGTATTGATCATTAATTAAAATTAATAATTAATAATGTATTGATCATTAATTTAAATTAATAATTAATAATCTATTGATCATTAATTTAAATTAATAATTAATAATGTATTGCTCATTAATTTAAATCAATAATTAGTAATATTTATTACTAATTACTAATTTGGACTTTATACTTCAAAAATAAAATAAAAATAAAATTGAAAACGAAATAATTCTTTTTGTTTTGAATTGAAAAAAAATGTTTGCTTCTCTTCCTTCAGTTTTTTTTTATTTATTTAAATGTAGATTGAATACGAAATATTTATAAAAGTTTTTATTTATATTTATTTATTAATTTATTTATTGATTTATTAATTTTACCAGAAATATTGAAAATTCTAAATGTAAAATAATTTAGTTAATTTTTTTTTTTGAATTATTAATGAATTATTATTATAATTTATAATTATTATAATTTCATTTTAAAACAAAAATTTTACATTTTGGGTGAAATTTGCGAAAATTTTCGATTCTTAAGTCATTAAAGTTTGTTAATTGTTGCCACGTGAAGATTTTACTTATATACCAATTTACCTCGACGTTAGATCCACAATATACATGTGGGAACAATGAGCCGTAAACTTGAATTTCCGTTAAACAAATAGGGTTCGGATATAACGTTGACCTGATCTTCATCTCGCACGCGCACAAGGTTACCCTGAATGATGCACTATTATCGTTTCGTGAGTGAAACTTTAGATGAATTGCGTCGTTAGAATTTAAAATTTTACTCATTTTGTTTTTATTTTTCCCATATTATATAGTAAACTTTTTTTTGGAAAATATTCTTAAAATAATAATTATAAAATGAAAAGAAAAACAATTTAGATAATTGTAAAACTAAGCGTTAATAGTTATTTTAAAAATAAATAATAATTAATAATTAATTACTATTAATTAATTTATATAAATAATTATTATTAATTAAATTACATAAATAATTATTATTAAGAATTAAAAATTCATAATTATTTTAAAAATTAATAATAATTATTATTATCAATTAAAAATTAACAATTATTTCAAAAATTAATAATAATTATTATTTTACATACTATACAAAATAATAAATCAGAGTAACCAAAGGTCAGGGATTTCAGAAAAAATAGAATTCTACTTTCCCTTTTCAAAAAAAAAAAATAAATTTATAGAAGAATTTTAGTTAAAAACAGTAAAAAAAATTAAATAATTATCTTCTGATTTATAATTTAATTAATTTCAAAAAAATTTAACAAAATTCTTGACAAAATTTCAATTATTTACAACAATTTTCCTGAATTTCATGATTTTCAGTATTCACTATTTTAATAACATTTTTATAAAGTATTTAATTATGTAATTTTATAAACAAATTTTAGTTAAACACTAAAAAGAATTAAATTTTAAAAAATTTCCAAATGATTACAGAAATTCAATTATTTAAAAAAAATTTTCTTAAATTCTAGAAAAAATTTCAATCATTTTCAAAATCAATAGAATTCTCCCCAAATTCAATTATTTTCGAAATTTTTTCATAACATTCATGGGCAAAAATTCAATTATTTTCAAACGAAATATAAATCTTCTCAAAAATTCAGTTTTTTTTAAAATTTATTTCTATTATTTATTTTTATAAACAAATTTCAGTTAAACAGTAAAAAGTTATATTTTTTAGAAAAAGTTACAAATGATTACAGAAATTTAATTATTTACGAAAAAATGTTTTTCAATTCTAGAAAAAATTTCAATTATTTTTAAAATTAATGGAATTCTTCGCCAAAATACAAAAATTTTGATAAAACTTTTGTCAAAATTTTAATTATTTCCCAAAGAAATCGAATTTTTCTCCACAATTAAATTATTTTAATTAAAAAATTTTTTTAATTGTAGAAAAAATGTTAATTATTTTTTAAACTAAATAGAATTTTTCTCCGAAAGTCAAAAATTTCTATGAAATTATTGTCAAAATTTCAATTATTTTCAAAAATTTTAATAAACTTCGTGGAAAAATTTGAATTATTATTTTCAAAAATTTCCCTTATTTTATTGATTTTCAATAAACACTATTACGATGAAATTTTCTAGAAGAATGCAATTATTTATTTTTATAAACAATTTTCACTTAAACACTAAAAATTCTAGTAAAAATTTTAATTATTTTCAAATGTAATAGAATTCTTCTTTTCCAAAATTCAATTATTTTCAAAAATTTTGATGAAGTTCTTGTCGAAATTTTAATTATTTTTAAAATAAATAAAATTCTTCTCAAAAATTAAATTATTTTCAATTATTTCCAAATATATCCAAAAATTTTAATAAAATTCTTCTGACAACAACAACAATAACAATTTTAATTATTTTCAAAAAATTTACCTGAATTAAATAATTTTTTTAATTTAAAAAAAAAATGTCTGTATTCTTATAATTTTTTTTATTTTTGACAAAATTGCAATGACAAAAAGAATTTGGAGAATTTAAAAAATAATCCTTAAAAAATGGAAAATAATTATTATAAAATTGAAAATACAATTTTTTTTAATTCAGCAATAATTTCTATTTTTGAAAGACAGGGGAGAAAAAAGGAATTAATTAAAAAGCAAAATGAATTGTTGATATTTAAAGAAAAAAAAATGAGAATAGAAAATTAAAAAACCGAGAGAAGTAATTTTGAGATTTTTTTTATGTTTCTTTTTTTTATTTTCCTTTAGAATATGGGCAGTTTAACTTTTGGCCGCATCATAAATTAACAGTCTAGCTAAATTGGACATGAATTTCGCATGAGACGCGTTCCATTATTCAAGGTTCTTTGAAAAGAACAGCCCATTCTTTTACCTAACTAGCATCACTCTTTCTAATATGTCGAGATGGAGCAAAAAATTACAAAAATTTCGGCTATCTTTCATGTATAAAATAATGATAATAATAATAATAATACTAATAATAATCACAATAATAAAAAATAATAATAGAGGAAATGAAAAAAAGAAGATCTCTTCCTCCTTTTTTTCGTGAATTATTAATGAGAGCCCGACTGTATAATTATCATGAAATTAAAATTTTTTATTCCCTCGGTTTTTGAAAGAAAGTTTATTTTTATTTATTTTGTATTTTATTTGTTTTTTACTTTTTTTAATTGTTATTTTGAACTTTATTTAAATTTTTTTAATTTTAACTTTATTTCGTATTTTGTATTTTTTAATATCTTTACATTTTTATTCTTTTTCCTTCTATTATTCTTTCTCATTTTATATTTTTATTCTCTCTCCCTTTTTTTCCAATTTTATTCTTTTTCCGTTTTCATTCTTTTTTTTCTTTTTCAATTTTATTCTTTTTCCTTTTTTTATTCTTTTTCATTCTCATTTTTTTTCTTTGCTTATTCCTTTTCTTTTTTCATTTTTTTCTTCTTTCTTTTTTTTATTTATATTCTTTTTATTATTTTTTTTTAGTTTTATTCTTCTTTCTTTTTTATTCTTTTTCATTTTTTAATTATGTTTCTATTTTTCATTCCCTTTTTCCCCTTTTTTATTAATTTTCTGTTTTCTGTTTTTTCTTTTTTCAGTCTTATTTTTTTTTCCTTTTTTTAATTCTTTTTGTATTTTTTATTCCCTTTTTCCCCCTTTTTTTTATTCATTTTCTTTTTTGGTTTTCATTCTTTTTTATTTTGTTTTATTTTTTCAGTCTTATTTTTTTTCCTTTTTTTAATTCTTTTTGTATTTTTTATTCCCTTTTTCCCCTTTTTTTATTAATTTTCTTTTTTGGTTTTCATTCTTTTTTTTCTTTTTTCAGTTTTATTCTTTTTTTCCTTTTTTTAATTCTTCTTGTATTTTCCATTCCCTTTTTCCCTTTTTTTATTCTTTTTCTTCTTTCGTTTTCATTCTTTTTTATTTCTTTTTCTTTTTTCCGTCTTATTCTTTTTTTCTCTTTTTTAATTATTTTTGTATTTTTCATTCTCTTTTTCCCTTTTTTATTCTTTTTCTTCTTTCGTTTTCATTCTTTTTTTTTCTTTTTTCAGTTTTATTCTTTTTCCCTTTTTTAATTATTTTTGTATTTTTCATTCTCTTTTTCCCTTTTTTATTCTTTTTCTTCTTTCGTTTTCATTCTTTTTTTTTCTTTTTTCAGTTTTATTCTTTTTCCCTTTTTTTAATTCTTTTTGTATTTTTCTTTCCCTTTTTCCCTTTTTTTATTCTTTTTCTCCTTTCGTTTTCATTCTTTTTTATTTTTTTTTATTTTTTCAGTCTTATTCTTTTTTTCCTTTTTTTAATTATTTTTGTATTTTTCATTCCCTTTTTCCCTTTTTTTATTCTTTTTCTTCTTTCGTTTTCTCTCTTTTATATTCTTTTATTTTTTCAGTTTTATTCTTTTTCCCTTTTTTTATTCTTTTTCTACTTTTTATTCCCTTCCCCCCCCCTTTTTTTTTTCTTTTGCATTTTTTCTCGCATCAAAATATATATGACAGAAAATAGAGAAAACAGATGGTGAAAATTTTTTCGTAAATTAGTTATAGGTGTTTTTTTTCTGCCCCCTTTTTGTCGAAACAATGAGAATGTGTATTGAAATAAGAAGTGGATAGGCAAAAAAAAAAAGAGAAGTATAGCTGAAAAACTATGCTCCATCATGGTACGCATAAAACCGAACGACCTCGAAATAAAAAGAGTCATAAAAGGGGCGTTACTGTTTCACCATTGAAAAAGACCCTTTTGTTGATATTGCATGTTATCGTTCGAACATTGAACACCTTAACAATAAATTTTTAAAAAAGAGAATTGCACGTTAAACTTCTTTATATTCAAATCCCTCCATTAAAATTCGACGATTTCTTCCTCTCTTATCTTTTCCCTCTATATACATATGCAAAATGAAAAAAACTTTTCCCTTTTTTTCCAATTTAGAAAACAAGTTTTTCATTTTCAATTCAGAAAGTGGAAATTAATTTCTAAAAGGAGTTTTCCATCCTTTTTCCTAAGAATTTAAATAGTAAAAAAAATTTATTTAATCATTAAACAATAATAATGAAAATTAAAAATTTTTTTTTAGTAAAAAAATTAAAATTGCAAATTTTTTTTAGTGAAAAAAATTAAAATGGTAAATTCTTTTTTTTAGTGAAGAAAATTAAAATTGTAAATTTCTTTTTTTTTCAAACAGAAAACGTTCTAATTCCTGTTTGACATCGTGGGAATTATGTAATTAAAGAATGATTGTGAAATGTTACATGAATTATGTACAATGAAAGTGCTACATCTATAAAGACGATGGGAAAGATAAAGAGAAAAAGACAATGGCGACATATTCGCATTATAGAAAGGATTCCCTCAGGTTTATCATTCTCATCTTTCATTATTGTTACAAGGCTGTCGAGATCATGCCTTTTCTATAAACATTCAATTTTTTTTCCCATTTATTTCTTCTCAATTTCAAAAAAAAAGAAAAAAAAAATGAAAAAAAAGTTTCAATTTTTCAATAAAATTAATTTATTATTTGCCATAAGTCATGACAAAATATTATTTAGAATCGTGAAACGTGACTAACAATAAGATACGAATCTCATAGTTTATTGCTTTTAATTTTTTTTTTTATTATTTCGCAAATATTTCCGATTATTTTTTTTTCAAGTTATTAAAGTTTTGTTTATCACTTTTTTTTTATTTTTCGTTTTTTCTGTTTGGTACTTGGTTCATTATTCGTTTTTACTATTTTATTAATGGTTTAATTATTATTTTTCCTATTTTATTACTTATTTAATTATTAATTTTATCTTTTATTACTTATTTAATTATTAATTTTATATTTGATTACTTATTTAATTATTAATTTTATATTTTATTACTTATTTAATTATTAATTTTATATTTTATTACTTATTTAATTTTTACTCTCTAAATCTGAATTAGTAAAAATATTTACTAATTTACTGAATTATTTATTTACTGAATTAGTGACTGACTTTTTGCTTTTGAATTAGTAAAGTTTACTGCAAAATTAGTAAAAATTGCTATTTATTTAGTGAAATTTACTAATTCAAAATCAAAAAGTCAATCACTAATTCAAATTAGTAAACATTTTTACTAATTCAAATTAATTAAAAATAATTAATAGTAATTTAATAAATAGTAAATAATTTAATAAATAATATAATAATATAATATTATATTATATTATTATTATTATTATTATTATTATTATTATTATTATTATTATTATTTTTAATATTTAATAAATAATTAATAGTAATTTTATATTTTATTACTTATTTAATTATTAATTTTATATTTTATTACTTATTTAATTATTACTCTCTAAATCTAAATTAGTAAAAATATTTACTAATTAACTGAATTATTTATTTACTGAATTAGTGACTGACGTTTTGCTTTTGAATTAGTAAATTTTACTAAAACATTAGTAAAAATTACTATTTATTTAGTGAAATTTACTAATTAAAATTCAAAAATTCAATCGCTAATTCAAATTAGTAAACATTTTTACTAATTCAAATTTAGAGAGTAATTTTATATTTTGTTACGTATTTAATTATTAATTTTGACCATATTTATTACTTACTGAATTGATCATTTTTATTATTCATTACTTATTTAAAAAAAAAGTTTTATTATTTTCCAATATTGCTTGATTTTCTTTTTCATTTTTTTTCCATTTAATATTAAGAATAAATGAAGTTTTCTATTTAGAAAATAAATTTTAAAAAAAGTAAAAAAAAGGGATTTGAATTTAAAGGAAAAGCAGATTTTGAAAAAAGGAAAAACGAAAAAAGAAGAAGAAGAAGAAGAAAATTCTCGACACCCAAAGGAGGAAAAAGAGAAATTCTGATTTATGCAAAGAGTAGGGTAACGATTTGAAATCCGTAAGGTTTAATTGGACGTATAAGAAAGCTGCCAGTAGATTTGCTCTTGCTACCGACAGAGTGATCTATAGATCAGTTCGGGGTTAACGATTCACTCACGCGACCGATCTGTGTATATATATATGTATACAGTAAACCATCGTCTATTTTATCTTAACGGATCAGTTAGTTCATATACGAGTAACTCACGGTTTCTGATTCGAGCAAAGATTATATTCTCTATAAACAGAGACGGAAGTTACCTGTTTGTTTCACACAATAACAATTACAGGGTGAATTGAAAATCATAAAAAGTTTTTTTTTTTTTTCTTGAAACTATTTCAGTGATTCTCTATCTTTTCCCCTTTGATAACACGAAAATTTAATTTAATTACACAATATTTCAATTATTTTTTCTTTATTTTATTTTTCTAAATTTTTTTACTATTTTGTATTTTTTTTGGGGGGGGGGGAATTGTTCATTAAATAGTAAGTGAACAAAACGAATTAAATTTTAAGTACAAACTTAAATTTTTCTTTCATGAATTTTATTATTTAAAAAAATTTTTAAAAAATTAAAATTAAAATTAAAAAAAGTTTTAAATATTCAATAACGAATATTTCTTATAATTATTTAATTTAATATAATAGCAAGCAATTTAATATAATAATAAAATTGTCTACTAATTATTTTTCCTGCACTGAAAATTAATTATCGTCTTAAGTTCTCAATGTTCAAGTGAACAAAACTTATTTATTTGCTCTTAAAAAAATTTTTTTATTACAATAATCTTCTTTCGCTATATTTAAAAGTCAAAACAAATTTTAATTTTTAATTTCAAAAGCTAAAATTTTGGTAAAATATTTCAATCAAACGGTATTTTATTTTTAGACAAAACAGTCGATAATAATAACGTAACATTACTAATTAATGGAAATTAATTACAATTATTTCAATTAAGAAAAAATTTTTTTTCAATTAGCCAATTGATATTAATTACTATTAACAATAAAAGTAATTAAAATTATAAAATTTTGAATTAAAAATTATTGAATACATTGTTAAATATGTATATTATGGAAAAAAAATTGCTTTCGCATTAAAAAATGGAAATCACTGTAAAAAAACTAAATGATCATTAAAAAAAATAAATTTAATCAAGCGCTGAATAAAAAATGTTACTATTATTAAATTATTGTATGTAAAAAATAATCACCGTCATTGTATAAAGAAGATTAAAAAAAAAAGAATTTGTAATTCCCATCGTGGCGTGTAAAAATCCGTTTCAACAGTAAAATTTAAAAGCACGTTAAATATTTTTACAACACAGTACAATATAGAGTGGTTGAAGTTCATTAATTAAAAAAAATGGTACGGCGCCGTTTGAATTCTTCCCTTTTTTTTGCGCTCACAGAAAATATTAACAAGAACAATGGTTCAATTTAAGCCGAAGCTTTTAGTGGCAGAAAGTCGATTTTGTCATTTCAGGTATAGTATAAAGAGAGGAGAGAGTGAGAGGAAAGGCACCTGCAGCAGCAAAACGCAAATTACTGCATCGGAAATGTGAATTGTGCGACTGACATTTTGTTGCAAAACTGGAACGAATGTCTATTGTTAAATTTCTAGCTAAAACTGTATATATATATATATATATATATATATATAATGTGCGACGAGAAGTGGAGGGGGAATATTTGCGGTACATTATTAAATTTATCCAGTCAAAGTAATAATTATTGTTCCAAGTTGTTGTGTATCGCGTGCTCATTACATCATTTCAGGATATTTCTACAATCATCGGCCATAACTCATTGTCAGGTATTTTTTTTTTTTTTTGCAAAATAATAATTGTACCTGACCTTTTATAAATTGTATTGCAATTCAACAATAAATAATTCCCTTCTTTTCATGTTGCTTTATAAATGTTTGAGAGAAATTTTTCAGCAATAATATTCGAAGGAATATAAATGAAAACGACGCGATGGAAAAAAATTCAGAAATAAAAAGCAATGATAAATATTCAGAAATAAAAAGCAATGATAAATATTCAGAAATAAAAGAAAGATGATAAAAGTATTCAAATAATAAAAAAAGTAGTAATAAATATTCAAAAATAAAATTTAAAAAAATTACATAATATTTCCATCATTATTTATTTTGTTTTATTTTAATAAATATTTATTATTTATTTTATTTCTTTGATTACTTGTTCTATTTTCGTTACTATTATTATTTTTATTATTATTATAATTATTATTATTGTCAACAAATGTTAATTCTATTTATAATTACTGATCAATTTGAAAAAAATTTTCTAATATCAACATCAATTTTTAATGTAACATAAAAAAAATAAAAAAATAATAATACACTTGAAAATTTATAAAAATAATTGATCCTAAAAAATTCGGAAATCGACATCAGTATAAGGCTTTCTTTTTGAGGAAGCAAAAATATATATAGTATAAAAATATAATATAAAAATAGAAAAATAATAATAAAAATAAAAAAAATTAAAAATTGTAGGTAATATTTATTACCTAAAATTCATATTATTTTCAATAATTTTAATAATATTCTTGGACGAAATACAATTATTTTCAAAAAAATAAAATTCTTGTGATGAATTCAGTTATTTCGAATGTACTTAATTTTATAAAATTCTTTAAAGAAATTCAATAATCTGCAGAACAACTTTAATTGAATTTCTCCAAAAAAAATGTCATTTTTTTCAATAACTTCTATAAAATTCTTCATAAGATTTTAATTATTTCTTAAAATTTTAATAAATTCTTCGAAACATTATTCAATTATTTTCATAACTAGTAAAATTCTTCGCAAATAATTCAAATATGTTTATAAATCAGGGACTTACACGAACACGAAAAAACACGAAAATTCGTGTCGTGCCCGTGTCGTGCCTTGACACGACACAAAGTTCGCTTGGTAATTCGTGCCGTGCCTTGGCACGGCACAAAGTTTGCTTGGTAATTCGTGCCGTGCCAAGGCACGACACAAATGCAGATTTGTAATTCGTGTCGTGTCAAGGCACGTTTTAAAGACACGCATGAAATACTGTGTAGAATCTTGCAAGCGTTATTTGTGTTTTTTTAGGCACGACACGAATTACGAAACGAACTTTGTATCGTGCCTTGGCACGGCACGAATTACCAAGCGAATTTTGTGTCGTGCCTAGGCACGGCACGAATTACTAAGCGAACTTTGTGTCGTGCCTAGGCACGACACGGACACGACACATATTTTTCGTGAAGGTCCCTGTTATAAATAGTAGAATCCTTTTGCAGAAATTCAATTCTTTTCAAGAAAATTCTAATCAAATTTCTCAAAAAAACAAAAATTTTCAAATATTGGAAAAAAATTATTTATTTTCCAAAATTTTAATAAATTCTTCGGAACAATTCAATTTCTTTTTGTAAATAATCAAATTCTTCGCTGGAATTCAATTAGTTTCAATAAAATTAAAATAAAATATTTAGAAAGAAAATAAAAATAATTGAAATATATTTAGATTGAAATTAAAAATAGTTAAAATATATTTAGAATGAAAATAAGAATAGTAAAAAACTATTCAGAATTAAAATAGTAAATAAAATAAAAAAATACTATTTTGAAGTAAAGAGAACGGTAATAAATATTCAGAAATAAAAAATTTGAAATTGGAGCATAAAATATCGTTCAGATGATGAAGAATATTTTTGAAAAAAATGCAACTCCGTTGAATAAGAAAATATTTTTTAAAAATAAAATTTCGTTAAAACTAATATTTTTGAATAGTAAATTTTCGTTAGAAAAATATTGATACTAACATTTCGTTAAAATGTCGAAAAAAATATATATTCGAAAAGTAAAATATTGAGGAAGAGAAATTTTGAAAAATAGAACATTTGTTATTTGGAACATTGGAAATAAATTTGAAAAAGGAATTTAAAAAAATACAAAATCGGAAATTTTGAAAAATAGAACATTTAATATTGCCTTATAAATGTTTGAAAGCAATTTTCCAGCAATAATATTTGAAGAAATATAAATGAAAGCGACAAAAAAAATTCAAAAATACAAAAGCAGTGATAAATATTCAGAAATAAGAAAAAAGATGGTAAAAATATTCAAATAATAAAAATGTAATAATAAATATTCAGAAATAAAATAAAAATACCTGAACTATTTATAACTAAAATAAAAATACTTAATCTTTTCAGAAAGAAAATAAAAATAATTAAAATATATTTAGATTGAAATTAAAAATAATTAAAATGTATTTAGATTGAAAATGAAAATAATTAAAATTTATTTAGAATGAAAATAAAAATAGTAAAAAGCTATTCAGAATTAAAATAGTTAATAAAAAAAAAAAAAAAATACTATCTTGAAGTAAAGAGAACGGTAATAAATATTCAGAAATTAAAAATTTGAAATTAGAGCATAAAATATCGTTTAGATGATAGAGAATATTTTTGGAAAAAAAACAACTCAGTTGAATAAGAAAATAATTTTAAAAAATAAAATTTTGTTAAAACTAATATTTTTGAACAGTAAATTTTCGTTAGAAAATTATCGAAACTAACAATTCGTTAAAATGGCAAAAGAAATATTCGAAAAGCAAAATATTGGTGAAGGAAAATTTGGAAAATAGAAGTTTTGTTATTTGTAACTTTAGAAATAAATTTGGAAAAGGAATTAAAAAAAGAAAAAAGAATAAATCACAAATTGTGTACTCTCTAAATTTGAATTAGTAAAAAAATTTATTATTTATTAATTATTTATTAACTATTAACTAACTATTTATTAATTATTTATTAATTTTTAAACTATTTATTAACTATTTAGTAACTATTTATTAACTATTTAGTTACTATTTAGTAACTATTTAGTTACTATTTAGTAACTATTTAGTAACTATTTAGTAACTATTTAGTAACTATTTAGTAACTATTTAGTAACTATTTAGTTACTATTTAGTAACTATTTAGTAACTATTTAGTAACTATTTAGTAACTATTTAGTAACTATTTAGTAACTATTTACTAACCATTTATTAATTATTAATTAAATAATTATCGATAATAAAAAATAATAAATAGTGATTAAAAAGAGAAAAGTCTTCATTAAAAGTCGGTTGATGAAAACAATTTGCAAAGTTGTCGCGTGAAGCGCTCATTGACCCCCTTCTTTGATAATAAAAATGATATTCGTCAAAACTAATTTTCCCTTCGTCATTGAAGTAAGGAGAGTAGGGAAAAGAGACAGAGAGAGAGTCATAAATAAAGCCTATTAAACGAGCAAAGTTTAATTAAACCTCGTTAATAGGCTTAAGAAACTCAGTCTTGGCACGATCGATAAATTTGATAAGGTCGTATTCTTGGATATATATATGTGTCCTGATAAATATTCAAAAACAAATATCAATTTTGTGTATAATCAAGAAAAACTATTTCTCTCCTTTTTTTTCTTTTTCTCTTCGTTCCTGAAAAGTGGAAATTTTGCACCAAATTTTTTATCAAAATATAATAATTATTAATTAATAATAAAAAAATGATTAAAATAAATTTTAGTAAAAAATAATTTTTTATTTTCCTTCAAATTAATAATAATAAAAAAAATGATTAAAATAAATTTAACGAAAAATAATTTTTTATTTTCCATTAAATTAATATTAATTAATAAAAAAAATGATTTAAATAAATTTCAGTGAATAATAATTTTTTATTTTCTATTAAATTAATATTAATAAAAAAAATTATTAAAATAAATTTAGTGAAAAATAATTTTTTATTTTCCATGAAATTAATATTAATTAATAAAAAAAATGATTAAAATAAATTTAACGAAAAATAATTTTATATTTTCCATTAATATTAATTAATAAACATTTTCGGGAAAAGATTTCTTCTATTATTATTTTTCAGAGAAAGAGAAAAATTTACAAAATACGAACGGAAATATTTTTCCATTTTATTTCTTTTCTTCAAATCAAATACAATTTACGCTCCTTCTTTGGGAATAATTTTTTCATCTCAAAAAGAAACAGAAATTTTTATTATTTTTTTTTTATCGATTTAAATCTAAATAACTAGAATTACCAAATAAAATGCTCGAAACGATTATTTCTTGTTTAAAAATGAGGTGGAGGGGAATGTAGATCGAATGCAAATCGTATAATCTTCCCATCTTCGAAACCGAAAGTAAAGGCATGCTTACTGTAATGGAAAGTGGTTTTAAAACCTTTAAAGGATAGGAAAATGAGCGTAATGGAAGCGAATTTGTTGAACAGAATGGAATAAAGGGAGAGAGAGAGAGAGAGAGAGAAAGGTGATCCCCTATCCTTTAGATAATAGCATATATTGAAAAAGAAGAAACTCAATTCAATGACTCAGAAATTATTTATCCTCTCCAATTGTTCTCGATTCTTTATATTGTAAATTTTTTTTTTTACATTTTTTTCATTATTCTAATAATAAAAAAAAGAAAGTGATTCTAGAGTTACGTGATTATTACTATATATATATATATATATATATATATATATATATATATATATATATATATAAATATATATATATACATAGAAATATAAATCATATGCGAAAAATTTTTTTCTTTCAATTAAATCATCTGACTATGACTTCAAAGACAAAGAGTCCATTGAAATTTCATCCACGTTTTCATTATATGTTAATTTTGTGAAAATTATTATTTAAGAATTTTATTCAGTTGTATAATGTATTAAATAAGTGTAACATTATGCCATAGGATTATTTTTATTATAATTACGTAATGCTCATTAGAAAAATTTTGCTTAATGATAATATTAATAGGAAAGAAAATTTATAATCTATAAAGTAAATAAAAATAATAAATAAAGAAAAAAAAATAGTTAATAAAAATAAAGTTCGTGGTCTGGTAATTTGTTCGCAGTTTGAAGTTTGTTATTTGCTTTTTTGTTTCTCAACTTTTTTTCTAATTTTTCTTATCAAATATATTCAATTTACAAATAAATAGTATTGGAAATCATCGAATTGTGTCAAAGAATTTAATAAAAAAAAATTTGATAATAATCGAATTCCTTCAAAGAATTCTATTATTTAGGAAAGTATGTAACTGAATTGTTGAGAAGAATTTTATTAAAATTTTTTAAATTCCTAATTTAAATTCTTTTGAAGGATTTTGTTTGGATTTTTTTTAAATTAATGGAGTTTCTTTAATAATGTTAATTGCAAATTTTGTAAGCAATTGGATTTTGTGAAGAGGAATTTTATTAAAATTCTACTAAAAATAATTGAATTCTCGCGAAGAATTTTACTATTTATAAAAGTAATTGAATTGTTCCGAAGAATTTTATCAGATTTTTTGAAAATAATTTAATTCATATTTTTAAAAATAATTGTATTCTTTCGAGAAATTCTACTGAAATTACATTAAAAATAATTGCATTTCCTTGAAAAATTTGATTATTTATGAAAATAAATGAATTCTTGCGAAGAATTTTATGGAAAATTTTCAAAATGCTGATTAAATTTTTTTGAAGAATTTCTTTAAATTTTTTCTCAAACATTCCATTTTTTCTAATAATTTTGATTGAAAATTTTGAAAGTAATCGTATTTTACAAAGAATTTATTTCAAGTTTTTAAAATAATCGCTTCTGTAAAAAATTCGAATGAAATACTTTATTGTTGAAGTTTATTAAAATTGTTTTCAATATAAATGAATTATTTGTGAAAAATTTTATTATTCATAAAAGTAATATAATTTTGGCGAATAATTCTTCTGTTTTTAAAAATAATTGAATTTTTTCTAAGAATTTATTAGATGTTTGGAAAATAAATGAATTTTTTTGAAAAATTTAATTAAAAATTAGAAAAAATAATTGTTAAGAATTTTATTAATAAAATTTTTCATAAGTAATTAAATTCCTGAGAAGAATTTTATTATTCATCAGCAAATAATTAAAATGTTGCAAAATATTTTTTTTTAAATGTTCAAACAGAATTGAATTTGTGTGAAAAATTTAATTATTTATAAAAGTAATTTTAATCTTGCGAAGAATTTTACTATTTATAAAAGTAATTGAATTGTTCCGAAGAATTTATTAAAATTTTGGAAAATAAATGATTTTTTTCCAATATTTGAAAATTTTAATTTTGTGGAGAAATTTGATTAGAGTTTTCTTGAATAGTTGAATTTTTGCAAAGGATTTTATTATTTATAAAGGTGATTGAATTATTGCGAAGAATTTTACTATTTATGAAAATTATTAAATAATATTTCGAAGAATTTATTAAAATTTTAAGAAATAATTAAATTCTTATGAAGAATTTTATAGAAATTATTGAAAATAATGACATTTTTTTCAAGAAAAATTCAATTAAAGTTGTTCTGAAGATTATTGAATTTCTTTAAAGAATTTTGTTATTTTTTGAAAATAATTGGGTCAATCACAAGAATTTTAGTTTTTTTAAATAATTGAATTCTTTCAATTATTTTAACGAATATATTTGAAAATTGCATTGAATGTAATAAATTGTATATATAAAATTTAAAAAATATATTTTGTCAAAAGTTGAATTATTTTTGTAAAGAATTTAAAATTCTTGTTGAAATTGAATTTTATGGAAATTTTGGAAAATAATTAAATTCCTTCGTGTAATTTTATTTAAATTGTATGAAAAATAATTTCATTTCTTTAATTGAATTGTTTCGAAGAATTTTACTATTTATATGAATAATTGAATTATTTTAAAGGATTTATTGAAAAAAAATATTTTTTAAAAATTGAACTCTTCCAAGGAATTCAATTGAAATTGTTATGAAAATATTGAATTTTTGTAAAGATTTTATTACTTAAAAAAATAATAATTGAATTGTTCCGAAGAATTTATTAAAATTTTGGAAAATAAATGATTTTCTTCAATAGATGAAAACGTTAATTTTTTTGAGAATTTTGATAAAAATTTTTTTGAAAAAAATTTGCTTCTTGGGAAGAATTTTAATATTTTTTTGAAAATAATTGAATTCTTTCAATTATTTTCGTAAAGAATTTAAAATTCTTGTTGAAATTGAATTTTATGGAAATTTTTTAAAATAATTAAATTCTTTCGTGTAATTTTATTTAAATTGGATTAAATATAATTTTCTTTCTTCAAAGAATTGTAGTATTTATAAGAAATAATTGAATTGTTTCGAAGAATTTTACTATTTATAAAAATAATTGAATTATTTCGAAGGATTTATTGAAATTTATAAAAAAAATTGAATATTTACAAAATGTGGTAAAAATATTTTTTAAAAATTGAACTCTTTCAAGGAATTTAATTGAAATTATTTTGAAAATAATTAATTTTTTGTAAAGATTTTAATATTTAAAAAAATAATTCATTTGTTTAGAAGGGTTTATTAATATTGTAGAAAATAATTTAATTCTTTCTTGAAAGTTTATTAAAATGTTTTAAAAATATGGACGGTAATAATTAATTTTGTACTTAATGTGGAAATTTTTTAAATTTTGATTATAAAATTATTTGAAAATTAGAAAATTTGGATTTTACATAGCAATAACAAATTGAATTATTATTATTAATAATTAAATTACTATTATTATTAATATAAAAATATTAATATTAATATTATTATTATTATTATTATTATTATTATTATTGTTGTTGTTAATATTATAATAGTGACAATAGTAACAGTAAAATACGAAACTATAATAATTCAAGTAAAACGAAACAATAAAGGGAATTTCTTGAAAATATAAACAGAGTGATTGCGGCGATAAATAAAATTTAACGTTGAAATGATTCTTGTATAATATCTCGCCAATTTAGTACATAAAGAAACGACGAGTGGTTGGACTCTCTCATCTTGGCGACAACTAGGCAAATATATCATTAAGTTTCCTTTGCAGTTTGAACATCCTGCTTTGCCATATCCAGTCCGACTTATCGATATCATTATGCGAAGAATCCCATTATGAGCCACATTGCGACTCCTTCATTCTTATCTCACTCTCTATGTATACATATATATATATACCCCGGGACATTCCATATAAACGCGATTATTTCCAATTTATAATTCCCAGGTGTGAACAAAATATTTAAGTACTCGCCGGTTACTTATTTTACATATAACTTGCGCCAACTTCTAAAGGAGATATTTTATATTTGAAGAAAAAAAAAAATACTTTTATCTCGTACAAGGAAAGTTGACCTTTTAACATTACATATTATGTATACCAGAAACCTCCTCTAACGTCGTGTTTAGATTTTTTTTTCGAATTCATTTTAGTACATTTAAAAAAAAATTATTCATTTTTAAAATAAATATTCGTAAATAATTCCCATTTTTTATCTCTTCTTTCAGAGAATTTTTAGATTTTAACAGCAGGTGACTTAAAAAGTGAATAGTAATTTTTTCCCCCACTTTTCTCGATTTAAATTCAGTTTAATAAATAGAGCTGAAATTTTGGGAGAAAATGTAAAATATAATAAAAACGGGCGCAGTGATGGACAAAAGTTTTTATTAATTCAAAAATAAATTACAATAAAACACTTTCAAATCGGTAAAGACGAGAAATTGATTAAAAGTGATTCAAGAAAAATTCAATTGAAGAAAAAAATAATTTTTTATGGAAATTCGTATCAATTTTTGTAAAGAAAATAGTACGATTAAGTTTTTTAATTATGATTTGCAAAAAAAAAAAATATTCGTGAACGAAAAATATTTTTTTTTAGTAGGAAAATTATTTCTTTCTTTCAATCGTTGATCATAAACGTTGCGAAATTAACCGACGTCGTGACAACTGATAATTTTATACTTTTATAGCAATTCCTACACTGATAGATAATGAATATTAAATTTTGTTCAAGTATTTTACAATTTTGGGAAAAAGTGCAACAACCCGAAATTTTAATGTAAAAAATACCAAACATTAAAAAAAACTTATGTGAAATTTAGTAAAGTTATATTAAAAATTTTAAATTGAATTAAAATTCTTGATATTTGGATATAATTATACTAAAATAGTAAAATACATATAATTTTTTTTAATTTAGTATTTTTTTAATAATTTTTTAATAAAATTTGTTATTAAAATTAACAAAAAGATTTTGATACAATTCATCCAAACTACAATTACTTTATAAAAAAAATATTCAATAATAATTAATATTGTAATAATATTATTTAAATAATAATAAATTTCCATAAGAATTTTAATTAACGTAGAATAGCATTTTCAGAAAAATTCGAAGCATTCAAATATTTTTAACAGTATTGTAAATTAAATAATCTGAAAATTTAGTTCTCTTCACAAAATGAAGTTTTCTACGCAGGAATTCAATTATTTAAAATAAAATTTTCATAGACTTTTATATTATTTCGAAAAAATTAATTATTTAAAACAATAATGTTTATGAAATATTCTTATATGAATAATTCAATTATTTTTAATAACTACAAGAATTCTTCACAGAAATTCAATTCTTTTTAGACATTTTAATAAAATATTTTGCGATAATTCAACTATTTTCGAATAAATAAAAAAATTCTTCTCGGGAAATGAATTATTTTTGAAAATTTTTTTTATTAAATTCTTAGCCATTATTTAATTGATATCATGAAAAATAAAATTTTCCCAAAAATTCAAAATTGTTTGAAATACAATTTTTGAGGAAAATTCTTTTCAGAAGATATTATTTATTTTCGAAAATTTTGATAAATTTATTTCTAAGAAATAAAAAATTATCATATAAATAATAAAATTCATCGTAAGAATTAAATTATTTTTTACATAATTTGAATTAGATTATTCAAAATAACTAAATTCTTTTGAATTTTCATAAAATTATTCAAAAAATTTACATATTTTAAAAAATTCTTTAATTTTTTGCAAAAATTCAATTATTTTTAAATATAATAAAAATTTGATCAGGAATTCAATTATTTTAAAGAAAATTTTTAAAAATTGTTGGAAGAATTTTATTTTTTTGATAAATAATAAAATTTATCAGAGGATTTAGATAATTTATAATAACATTTTTTAGAAATTCCTCGAAAAATGTTATTATTTTCGAAAATTTTATTATTTAAAGAATATTAAGAAAATTCCTATTTTAAAAATTGAATTCATATCATAAATAATAAATTTTTCAGAAGAATTCTATTATTTTAAATAGAATTTTCGAGGAAAATTATTCGAAAGATATTAGTTGTTCTCTAATTTCTAATTGAATTATTTTTTAAAAATTTTTATTAAATTATTCAAAAAATTCTATTATATTTACAAATTTTGTTTACAAATCTTTCGCAAACATTCAATTACTTTCAAAAATAATAAAAATTTTCACAGAAATTCAATTATTTTATAAAAATGTATAAAAATTCTATGAAAGAATTCCATTATTTTTGTAACTAATAAAATTCAGCAGAGAATTTCGATAATTTCTTATATAAAATTCGATTTAAAAATGAATTTCATTAAAAATTTTAGAACATTATAGAATATTGAATTAATAATGTAGTGAAATTCTGGTAAAAATTAAAAATATTTATTTAAATTGCAACCAAAAAATGTTATTTATTCGATAGCATTTATTTCTCAGTGTAAAATTTACTTTTTTAATATAGCGAAATGTCACCAATGTTTATAAATTAGTAAATATTTTTACTACTTCAAATTAAGTTTGTAGCTTTTTTTATAGTAATTTTTAGTACCTAATTTTATCAGTCACTAATATTGAAATTAGTAAATTTGTTTTCTAATTCAAATTTACAAAGTACAAGTAAATTTTTATTAAAGTTAAATTGAGACACAAAATAGGTAGATTAAATTAAAAAAATTTTAATGCCTATATATATGTATTAAAAAATTTTTTTTAAAGAACAGTAATTTAAAAATTTGCATAGATATGAAATTTTTAGAACTCTTCATTACGGGGGAAATTTTTATTTAATTAAATCGACAAAGGAAGTTGAAATAAAAAAAGCTTAAAGCAATATCAAAGGAAGAATACGTCGAAGCCATACAGGAAAACCGTAAAGAGAGGATTTTCTCTAAGCGAGTAAATGATCTCTGCGCATATATATCATATATATATATATATATAGAAAACATTTTCTTTTTCCACTCAAAAAATACATATATTTTTCTATTACGTATATATATAAAATATCCCGACATATTTCATCGCATGTTCCTAATTGAATTACGATCGAATCTCTGGGTGAAAGGAAATAATAAATTGAAAAAGAATATTTATAATATACGTTCATATTTTTATATTTAAATTCAGAATCCCTCTTATTTAAATTAACTTTAAATAAAAATTTAAAAAAAACAAGCGAAAAATTCTAAAAGTGACAATTTTCATAACAATTAAATTCATAAAATCCACTCGTTGATAAATTGACAATTTTCAATGTCGAAAATTTATTTAATATTTTTTAAAAATAAAAACAAAATCAGTCTAAATTTTTCTTTTTGAAATTAATTATATTAAGTTTTCAATAAATTTACTTTTTTCTTCTTGTTTTATCGAATTAAAGGTGATTTTTTTTAAAAAACTTTTAATGAAGGGATTTACAATAAATGGTGGGTGTTTGGTAATAAGTGAAGATTTTTAAATAAGATTTTACACATGTTGATTAATTTTCTGATTCCTTTGAAAAGTTTGTCAGATAACCAGTTATTATATGTGTATGACGAAATAAATGGCTCTAGATTATAAGTTTTCTCCATATAAAGGACGGCTTATTCATTTCTAGGGAATCAGCTTTTTTCATCTAATGGAATGTTGAGTTTAATTAATTACTGAGTATTTCTCAGTCTTCTCGTCTCTCTCCCCCTATATATTTATATATATGCGTTTATTTATATATACGTATAGATACGTTGTGATTAATTCGAGCTTAAAAAATTTCAATCCCCCCCTACCATTAAAAATTTTATCTATAAATGCAATTTGTCGATATGAAAAAAAAAATGACTCGCATTTTTTAATTATCGAATTTCCAATGAATTTATTTATTATGATGGATATTAAATAATGAAATAAGATATTTAATAACCAAAATAGTAAAAATGAAAATAATAATAAATAATAATAAATAATAAATAATAATAAGTAATAATGAGTAACGAACAATAATAATGAATAATAATAAATAATAAATAATAATAAATAATAATAAATAGTAATAAATATTAATAAATAATAAATAATAATAAATAGTAATAAATATTAATAAATAATAATAAATAATAATAAATAATAATAAATAATAATAAATAGTAATAAATAATAATAATAATTAGTAATAAATATTAATAAATATTAATAAATAATAAATAATAATAAATAATAAACAATAATAATGAATAATAATAAATAATAAATAATAAATAATAAATAATAAATAATAAATAATAAATAATAAACAATAATAATAAAAATTTATAGAGTAATAAAATATTACAACAATAAACAATATGATTTCAAATTTAAAGGAAATTGAAAAAAGTTGTTTGAAAAAGCAATAACGAAATATAGAGACAAAAAAAATTCGCGTGATAAAAATTGCAATAATCTAATGAAATAATTTTTCATCCTTTCTGTATGTCTCTTTAGAAAAGACAGATGAAGGGTAAAGATTACCTTCACCTTTTGTGATTAAGTAGATAAAAGTGGCTGAAAAAAAAAATGAACAGAAGTTTGATAAATGACCCTAAACAGTGAGACGTAAATCAAATGAGCTTCACAAAAGCAGATTTCAAGATACTCATAACTATAGAGGTGAAAGTTTCAATTACTTTTTTGCATCTCTTCTGCTACTGGCAAATCGAAAATTCCTCCCTCTAGATTTATAGAGTTAGAGAGAGAGAGAGAGAGAGAGAGAGAGAAAAAAAAGTTAATGAATATTTTTTTTCTATTTTATTATCCTAAAGAATTTATTTATGAAAATAAATCTAATTCTTAATAAATAATTAAATAAAATAAAAAGTCAGGTGAGAAAGAAAGAGGAAAATAGGAAATTAGCAAGTGAATCGATGGATGTAAACAGAAAAATGTAGTCAGGAAAAAATCGAGTCAGTGTGGCTGCGTGGTAATTCAGTTGCATTGTATCGCCAAGGTTTCGGGTTCGATCCCACGTAAGTGCGAATTTTTCTTTCTTGAATTTTTTAAGTGTTATTGGTGGGGGAATTGTCCATTAGTGAGTAAAAGGAAAATAAATAAACTAAACGAAAAAAACAAGTTAAACGAATAAAAAACAAGTGAAACAGTTAATAAAGTAAAGAAAAATAATTAAATATTAATGAACAAATATTGGGCTAATAAATAAAATTAATAAACAAAAAAACAAGTAAACCAGTAAATAAAATAAGGAAACATAAATAAGTAAATATAAACAAATATTAAGCTAATGAATATGGAAGTTAATAAATAAATAAGTTAAATAAATAAGTTAAATAAATAAGTTAAATAAATAAGTTAAATAAATAAGTTAAATAAATAAGTTAAATAAATAAGTTAAATAAATAATTAAACAAATAATTAAAAAAATAATTAAATAAATAAATAATAATAATAATAATTAAATAAATACATAACATAAATAAATAAAATAAACAACATTAAATAATTGAATAACATAAATAAATCAAACAAATACCAAAAAAAAGTTAAATAAATAAAGTAATTAAATGAAAATTCATAAAGTAACATGAAATAGTGAATGGATAAATATGCTAAAAATTCTGTCAAATAGTAAGAAAATAATAAAACACAAAAAACAAGAAACAGATAAATTATAAAAATAAAGATAAAAATAAACTAAATAAATAAAAAAACAGAAATTAACTGACAATAAATAAACAAATTTAAAAATATGTTAATAGACCAAAATAAACAAACGTTCTGTAAATAAATTTGATAATTAATAAAAAAATTGACTGAAAAGAACTAAACAAACAATAGAAGATATAAATAATTAAATAGTTAAAAATAAACAAATGTGGTGTAAATAAAAACGAAATAAACAAGCAAACCAAATTAATAGAAAGAAAGTAAATAAATTATATAGTGATAAATAAATTATAAATAATAAATTATAAAAAGGAAATAAAATAAATCATGAAATAAATGATAAAATAAATAATTAAATAAATAATAAAATAAATAATAAAATAAATAATAAAAAAAATAATAAAATAAATAATAAAAAAATAATAAAATAAATAATAAAATTACAAAATAAATTAAGTAAAAAAAACAAATAAATAAACAATAAATAGACAAAATATGTATTAGTAAATGACTGAATAAGTAATTAAATATACAATAATTAATTAATTAAAAACTAATTAAAGTCGCCATTAATTTTGCTATTTGAATATAGATTTTACGATAATTGGCAGTAAAGTTCTTAATTTTATTGCAAAACTATTACGCAAAAAACTTTTTCTCAGAATTACGCACCAAATGCGAATTTCTTTCTTATTATGTTTATATATATATGCTATTCTCGCACTTTGTGACTTTATATCTGCATTATATATCGCAACGATAAAGTTCTGTTTGTATTTGTTTAATGTACACTAATATTAATTACCAGGAAGTTTCTCCGTAAAGAAATCATAACAATAATGCCATAATTTATCATTGTTATCGTGAAAAGTTGACTTTTGTCACATATTGAGTCACATATTGTTGTTTATATTTCAAATTTAAAATGTGACTTTTATTTTTTTTCCTTTAGTAGAGAATCTAGGTTAGAATTAAAATAATTATTAATGAATAAATGAATAAATAAATGAATAAAAAAAAATAAATGAATAAATGAATAAATAAATGAATAAAAAAATAAATAAATGAATAAATATATGAATAAATAAATGAATAAATAAATGAATAAAAAAAAAATAAATGAATAAATGAATAAATAAATAAATAAATAAAAAAATAAATAAATGAATAAATATATGAATAAATAAATGAATAAATAAATGAATAAATAAATAAATAAATAAATTAATAAATAAATTAATAAAAAAATAAATAAATGAATAAATAAATGAATAAAAAAATAAATAAATGAATAAATAAATGAATAAACAAATGAATAAATAAATGAATAAACAAATGAATAAATAAATAAATAAATAAATAAATGAATGAATAATGAAATGAATAAAGAAATAAATTATTAAACAAATAAAAAACGTAAATAAGTAAATAAAAAAAATAAACCGAAAAATAAAAAAGGTAATAAATAAATGACTCAATAAATTAATAAATAAATTCAATAAATTAATAAATCCAAGAAACAAAAAAGGTAGAAAAACAAATAAACAACAAAATGGGAAATAAATAAGTAAATAAACAAATTACTAAACGAAATTTAGAAACTCTGTGAGTTTGAAAAATAAATGTTTGCAGATTCTGAGGTGTTTATGAGTTCATGTTATCTTCGCAAATGCTAATTTGTGTCCGGTCATTAACTCTATTGGAATCGATATTCCGCGGTTGTCGAATCGATAAAGCGATGCAGCAATAAACTTTATTGATCATTAAGAAAACTCGTAATCTGTAACATTCTCTCACATCTTCTGATTTTATCATCGAATTTTAATTGAATTACAATTTACAGCCTCATTTCTAAAGCGAAAAGTATAGAGAGAGAGAGAGAGAGAGAGAGAGAGAGAGAGAGAGAGAGAGAGAGAGAGAAAGAGAGAAATGATGGGAACTTATTTGACGGAAGAAAAACTTCAAAGGTTTAATAAAACTCGAAAGCAAATTATAATTATTTACGAGCAAAAAAAACATAACAATTAAGAAAATAAAAACTGGAAATTGTTTAATAAAAAAAAATAAAAAAATAGCGAAAAGGAAAAAGAAGAGAAAGAAAAAAATTAAAATTGAAAAAAATAATGAAATTATAGAGTTGAAAATTTTTGGTAAAAGTTTAACGATTTAACGATAAGGTTTAATGATTTTGAAGAAATATTTATTTTTCAAAGCAAGTTTTTTTTAAAGTTTGTATATTTAAAAATGTAAAACAAAATAAGGAATTAATCGTTTACTTAAATCGAAAATAAAATTTTTTTGCCGAGTGACCTTAATTTTTAATTTATCTTTTTACATTCTCTTTACTTGTTCTCTATTTCTATCATTTTCGTTCATTTTTTAATTTTACTCCATTTTTATACTATTTTCTTTATTCGAATTTTTATTATTCAATTAATTTTCAATCTTTCCTGATCAAAACCATTGAGTTTGACTTCTTTTTCTTTTTCGGTATTTCAATTTTTAAAAGCGATACAAAAAAGTAAGAGAGAGGGTAGTAAAAAAATTTGAAAAAAAGAAGAATTTTTTTTTCCCTAAAACAAAAAGGGCATTATTTTCAAATTTATTTTGCATTCAATTACGTCTGTTGTTAGGAGCAATGACGCGAATAATGTACGCGCACATGTTGGGAACTAAATCACCGATCGGGGGGAAAGGGAAGACAGAATTCTTGCGAGTAGTTAAGTGAATAAAAAGAATGAAAGATTGTTTAAAGAAAAAAGACGAAGGGAATGAAGAAATGATCAAGATTGAAAAAAAGGAAGAATGAAAGAAAAAACGGAGAATAAATAAATAAGGATAAGGGAAGAAGGAAAGAATGAAAAAAGAGAAACAAAAAAAGGAAAGAATGAAAAAAGAGAGACAAAAAAAAGGAAAGAATGAAAAAAGAGAGACAAAAAAAAGGAAAGAAGGAGAGAGAGAGAGAGGGAGAAAATAAATTCGAAGAATGAGGGAGAAAGGGAGAAAAAAGAAAAGGAGAGAGGTGGAAAAAAATTGGAAAAAGGAGGAAGGGGAGAAAGAAAAAAAAGAAAATTTTACGTTTTTACTCTTTTTTAGGAAGGAAAGAAGAAAAAATGACAAAGTATGAAAGAAAAAGAGAGAAAGATGAAAAAGAATGAAAGAAGAAAATAGAAAAAGATAAAAGAAGAATAGAGGGAAAAAAGAGGAAAGAAAAAGAGAAATATGCAGAAAAAAATAAAAGTAGAAAAGAAGAAAAAAGAGAAAGACGATGAAAAAGAGAGAAAGATGAAAAAGGATGAAAGAAGAAAACAAAGAAAGATAAGAGAAGAATAGAGGAAAGGAAAAGAGGAAAGAAAAACAGAAAAAAAGAGGAAATAAAAAGAGAAAAATGCAGAAAAAAATAAATGTAGAAAAAAAGAAAAAAGAGAAAGACGAGGAAAAAGAGAGAAAGATGAAAAAGAATGGAAGAAGAAAACAGAGAAAGATAAGAGAAGAATAGAGGAAAGAAAAAGAGGAAAGCAAAAGAGAAAACAGAAAAGAAAAAGAGGAAAGAAAAAGAGAAAACTGTAGAAAAAAACAAAAGTAGAAAAGAAGAAAAAAGTGAAAGACGAGGAAAAAGAGAGAAAGATGAAAAAAGAGAAAGACGAGGAAAAAGAGAAAGATAAGAGAAGAATAGAGGAAAGAAAAAGAGGAAAGAAAAAGAAAAAATGCAGAAAAAAATAAATGTAGAAAAGTAGAAAAAAAGAGAAAGACGAGGAAAAAGAGAGAAAGATGAAAAAGAATGAAAGAAGAAAACAGAAAGATAAGAGAAGAATAGAGGAAAGAAAAAGAGGAAAGCAAAAGAGAAAACAGAAAAGAAAAAGAGAAAAATGCAGAAAAAAATAAATGTAGAAAAGAAGAAAAAAAGAAAGAAGAAGAAAATGAGAAATAAGAAAAGAAGGAAGGAAGGAAAGAAAAAGAACGTTACACAGAGTGTGGTAGCCCTCTTTATTTTTTATCCTTCGCCCTTCGTCCGCCCCTGAATTCCTCTTTTCTCCCTCCCACCCCATTCGCCCCCCTTTCCTCTCTTTCTCCCTCTCCCTTTGATTTACGAGCATAATTTATAATATTTTCGCTACTATTGTATGGTAATATGAACGGCAAAAAATATGTTAATGGTTGCCATAAAGGAGATATACAGCGTGTATACTTCATTCCATGCCATGGTGGTCATATAATGCTAAGCTCGTGTTGCTTTCCGTTTTCCTTCCTCCCCTTTGCTTATTTTTTTCCTCCCACCCTTTTCTCAATAATATTCCCAACTGTCTTTGCCAAAAAAAAAAAATTGTTTCTCTACCTAAAATTTTAGAAAACTTGAAGATTACATAAGATAATTTCTTTTTTGAATTTCAATACGAACACCCGTAGTGTGTGACACTCAAGTTACAAACGGAAAAAGAAGAGATGATGAGATTGAATATATAAATTCCAATAAAACGAAAGAAAAATTTTATGTTTCGAATTTAAAGATTTAAGTTTACAATTTTTTTTTGTTTCCATGATTAATTTTGCTTGAAGAAGAATTTTTTTTTCATTTCTAATCGAATTTTGTAATTTGTAAAAATATTTATTTTAAAAAAATTAATACCATTGTTAAATAAAAATATATAAAAATTTTTGTTGTTGAATATTTTGATTTGGGGGGGGGGGATTTCAGTTTTTCGAAGACAATTGATTGAGGGGAAAAAATAAATTTTTCGAAGACAATTCGTTGAGAGTCAAATTAAAATTTTTCGAAGGCAAGTCATTGAGAGGAAAAATTAAATATTAAATTAAATTATTATTAAATTATTAATTAAATATTTCAAATTAAGAGTCAAATTAAAATTTTTCGAAGGCAACAACTCATTCAGAGGAAAAATTAAATATTAAACTAAATTATTATTAAATTATTAAATTATTAATTAAATATTTCAAATTGAGAGTTAAATTAAAATTTTTCGAAGGCAACTCATTGAGAGGAAAAATTAAATATTAAACTAAATTATTATTAAATTATTAAATTATTAATTAAATATTTCAAATTGAGAGTCAAATTAAAATTTTTCGAAGGCAACTCATTGAGAGGAAAAATTAAATACTAAATTATTATTAAATTACTAACTAATTAATTAAATATTTCAAATTGAAAGTCAAATTAAAATTTTTCGAAGACAACTCATTGAGAGGAAAAATTAAATACTAAATTATTATTAAATTACTAAATTTATTAAATGATTAAATTACTAATTAATTATTTCAAATTGAGAGGGAAAATTAAATATTTCCCAGGGACGTAGAAAATGCAAAAACAACAGTAATTCATAATTAAAGCAAAGTTTAATTTCTAAAAGTAATTAACAGAAAAAAATGGAATATTCCATGTGGATAAAAAAGGCAAACAAATTTCAAAAGTTTGTCTGTAATATTCATATGGGAATTAAATTATTTTTCTTTTTTAAGAACGAATCCTTTTTTATCTTTTGTAAATCTGGACTTGACATTAAATTTGATAGTAATTTTCGCCATATTGAGAGGGAAAATATTATATGGGGCGAGCCAAATGTGGCCAAACAACATGCCCAGTGTATCAAAGCCTCGAGGCATTTCGACCCTTTGCTTTTGATCTGCCACTGTCAATCAAATTTGTGAAAATTAGTTTCTATATTTTTAAACATTATCATTTTGTATTACAATTATTCAAAGATTTTAATGTAAAACAAAAAATTAAAAAAAAAAATGAAAACTGCGCTGAAAAAGGAAATTTATTTGATTCAAGTAATCAATTGTCTATTGTCGATTAATAATTTAATTGATAGTAGTCAATTAATTGGTTATTTGGTGATAATAAATTAATTTGTTATTCGATTGTAGTCAATTAATTTGTTATTCGATGGTAGTCAATTAATTTGTTATTCGATGGTAGTTAATTAATTTGTTATTCGATGGTAGTTAATTAATTTGTTATTCGATGGTAGTCAATGAATTTGTTATTTGACGGTAGTCAATTAATTGATTACTTGAATCAAATAATTTTTTCCCCATTCTGCGTAATTAAATATAAAATAATTTTAATTAAAAAAAAATTTAAATTCATTTATAAGAAATGTTTAATTCAAACAATTTTTTTGGCTCCATATTTTTGAATTAGAAAATATTTTTCAATGTTGGAAAAAATTTTTCAATGTTGGAAAAAATGTTTCAATGTTGGAAAAAATGTTTCAATGTTAGAAATAATTTTTCAATACTGGAAAGAATTTTTCAATGTTAAAAAAAATACAAAATCATGGTGAACACTGTTGAACAATTGTCACACAATAAAAAACAGTGTGTATCAGTCGTTACAGAAACGTATTTTTATTTATTTCCTAAAAAAACCACAGGACTTGTTTTTTTTTTGTTTTTTTTTATTTTTAGTCAGAGAGACACGATAGAAGTAAAAAAAAAAATTGAAAATCTTACATTTTTAGCGAAGTGTAATAAATTCCCTGTGTAAATAGAAACTGGTGATTATGTTTGCAAAGCAAGGCAAGTATACGCTCGTGAATTTTGCTGGTTGTTAGCAAAGTAAATAATCCCTTCCGTGGAGACAGACAAGACAGTATTTGTTCATGAGGTAAATAAATTATTTATTTACCTTATTTTCACGATTTACAAGCAACAGGTATTAATTTAATGTTACTTGTGTACATTAATAAATACTTTTACATTAAACAATGATGTAAAATTCGATTTCATTTTTTTTCTCTCTCTTTCTTTTTTTTTTTACTTGTAAACCCTCGTTTACAATGGAAAACAGTTTCGAAATTTAGCTTACACCTTGCAGGTTAATAGAAACATGAAAAAAAAATTTTTTCTGCAAAATCAGATCAAATTTCTTTATTTTAGACAAATGATTTTTATTTTAATTTATTTAATTTTAATTTAATTATTTAATTTTCTTTAATTTATTTAATTAAATTATTTAATTTTCTTTAATTTATTTAATTTTAAATTAATTAAGTCGAAGAAATTATTTTTCTCTATTATAGTTAATTGTAATATTAAATTGTTTGATATAAATTAACATTTATTTTAATATAAACCGAGTAATTGTTTTCAATTTTAATTTTCATTACTTTTAATTTAATTATATCGAAGAAATTATTTTTCTCTATTATAGTTAATTGTAGTATTAAAATGTTTGATACAAATAAACATTTATTTTAGAATAAACGAGTAATTGGTTTTAAGTTTAATTAATTTTAATTTAATTAAATCAAATAAATTATTTTTCTCAATTGCAGTTAATTTGCTTGAGACGATTAAATATTTCTTTCGACGAAACATTTATTAAAATAATCCCAATATTTATTCAAATCAAATCAAAATAAAAGTAGGTTATAATAATAATAATAAAAATAATAATAATAATAATAATAAAAATAATAATAATAATAATAATAAAAATAATAATAATAATAATTAATAATAATAATAATAATAAAAATAATAATAATGATTAATAAATAATAATAAACATTAAAATAATATATTATATAATATAATAATAAAAATATTGATAAAAACTAAGTAAAATTAAGTAATATATATGAAGAATGGTAAAAAAATGAATAAATTAAAAAAATAATGAAAATAACTATATCGTGTATATATTTAAATACTAAATAAAAACTTGTGTGTGTGTTGTGTGTAAAAACTTGCATATTTATTGAACCGTGATTCGCAGCTGCCACAAGTAGGCCATTCCCTCTGGAATACAATCGACCAGGTCTTTTTCTACCAAGTTTTCATATCAACCCCTTTCACAGAGTATAATTGCACACGTGCCTTAAAGTGCCATCAATCTATTAAATAGGGATGCATTTAATTTCACTCTAATCGAATTCTCTCTAGAGAAATTTGCACATTTCTCTCTTTTTCACTTCTTCTTCTTCTTTTTCTACTTTTTCTTCTACTTTTCCTTTGTTTCCATTTTATTGACAGTAAACAATTTCTATAATGAAATATATTAAATTTGCCGCAATTTCTTTGAAAATATTTAGCTAATACTGGAAAACAAAAAATTATTCTCAAAAAGTATAATCAAATTCTTTAAAACAGTTCACTTATTTTTAATGCATAAATTAAATAAATTGTATCTAATTAATTAATTTAATTTTAATTTTTTAATTCAATTTTTAATTAAATATAATTAAATTTTTTAATTTAATTTTTAATTTAATTTTTTAATTTAATTTTTAATTTAATTTTTTAATTTAATTTTTAATTACATTTAATTAAATTTTTTAATTTAACTTTTAATTTAATTTTTTAATTAAATTTTTAATTAAATTTAATTAAATTTTTTAATTTAATTGTTAATCAAATTTAATTAATTTTTCTATTTAATTTTTAATTAAATTTAATTCGTTAATTTAATTCTAGTATTTACGCATAATTTATTTCAATTATTTAACAAATAATTTTGATATAATTAATGAAAAATACTATTATTTTTATAAATAATATCCAAAAATAATTAATATTTTAATAATATTATATGAATAATAATAAATTTCCACAAGAATTTGAATTAATCTAGAATGGCATTTTTAGGAAAAAATTGGAAATTTTCAACAACTTTCAATACTATTTTGAATTAAATAATCTGAAAATTCAGTTTTTTTCACAAAATGAAATTTTCTACAGAAATTCAATTATTTAAAATAAAATTTTCATAATATTTACTATTATTTTGAAAAAAATTAATTATTTAAAACAGTGTTGATGAAATTCTTATGATTAATCCAATTATTTTGTATAATAATAATATTTTTCACAGAAATTCAATTCTTTTTAAATATTGGAATAAAATGTTTTGCCCCAATTCAATTATTTTTCGATAAATATTAAATAATGAAATTAATCTCAGGAATTTAATTCTTTTTGAAAATTTTATTAATAAAATTACTAGCAATTTTCACATTATTTTCATGAATAACAAAACTCGTCGCAGAATTTCAATTATTTTTATTACAATTTTACAAGAATTGCTTAAAAAATGTAATTATTCAATAATTTATTTTTTTAATTATTTTTCTTAAGAATTCAATTATTTTCAAATATTTTAAATACATGAATTATTTTCATATAATAATTTTCATGCAATAATTTTAAATATTGTCAATTATTTTAAATATAGTTTTAATTAAATTTTATTTAACTAATTCTTTTATTTTAATAAAGTTCTTTTCAAACTTGAATTATTTTTATAAATAAAAGTATTTATTACAGTTTTATTTATTTTAAAAAGTAATAAATTTCTTCTTGAAAATTCAATTATTGAAAAAAATTACAATAAAATCATTCGTGAAAATAGGAAAATGCTTCTCAGGAAATCAATTATTTTCAATAATAATAATAATTAGAAAATTTAAGAAAATACCAGATAACTATTTAATTATTGTCAAAAAGTTTATTAGAATTATTTGTAAAATTTAATTATTTTTAAAAACTTTTCAATTATTTTAAAAAATTCCAATAAAATTGTTCGTAAAAATAAGAAAATGCTTCTCAGGAAATCAATTATTTTCAATAATAATAATAGTAATGAGAAAATTTAATAAAATACCAGATTACTATTTAATTATTGTCAAAAAAGTTTAATAGAATTATTTGTAAAATTAAATTATTTTTAAAACCTTTTTTGCAATTCAATGATTTTCAATATCTACTATTGTCAAAAAATTTCCAAGCCGAACTCAATTTATTTAAAATTTTTTTTTAATAAAATTCTTCCTAAGAATTCAATTCTTTTCATAGATAATAAAAATTTCGCATGAATTCAATTATTATTATTCAAATGAGAATTTGCTTTATAAAATTAGTCGAACAAAAAGAATTAGTTAAAAACTTTAATAAAATTCTTCGCAAGAATTAAATTATTTTTATAACTATTTAAATTTTTTCATAAACAATAAAATTCGCTGCACGAATTCAATTTATCAGCCACGATAAGAAAGAAGTAAATATTTGTTTGAAAGCTACTTTTTTTATCAACTATTCTTGAAATTTGTACAGAGAAAAGGAAAAATTCATTAATAATAATTATCTAACTCTTGAAGTGTTTTCTCCCCTTTCAATGGGAACTCGACATGTTGTCAAAGAGAGAGAAAGAGAGGGAGAGGAAAAAAATAATAATAATAATAATTTTGTCCTCCGGAGCATGACGAAGAAAATGATCCTTGAGAAAGGGGAAAAATAAATTGTGTTTGCTAAACATTGAAGGCCACTGTTTTCTCCAGTTATTAATTGCTAATCGAAGGGTTTCATACAGAAAAAAAATATTGTTTAGAAGAAAAGAATTGGGAAAAATGAAGGAGAGGGTGGTTGAAATTTGAACCCCTCGGGAGTAGAAGAGGTTACTTAGCCATGGGGTTTACATCTGTCGATTCTAGTTTTAAAGGGTCTCCTCCAATTGAGCTAAATCTTTAGAGCAATCAGTCTCAGTGTTTTTTATCCCTCCCCTCGGGACAGTCGAGAACCACCTCCCATAATTTTTTTTTTAATGACAGGCTCAATATCAATATTTAACGAGCAAATTAAAAAATTGTTTTTCAAAAGCACTCTATATTATTTTGTATTAAAATTATTCTTTTATTTTATATTTAATTTATTTTTTTTATTTTACATAAATATATATTTTTTTTAATTCAATTATTTTAATAAATACTAAAATTCTTCGCAGAGGTTAAATTATTTTCAATACAGTTTTAATAAAATTTCACGAAAGAATTCAATTATTTTCTAAAACTTGGAGAAATCCATTGAAAGAATTCAATTATTTACTAAAGTCTTTGCAAACATTCAATTCTTTTGAAAATAATTCTAATAGTGCTTTATTCTCAAAAAATAAATTTTTTCTAAGATTATCTGTAAAATTTATTTTTGATTATTATTTTCACAATTAGTAAAATTATTCTCAGAAATTAAATCATTTTGAATTCAATTTTAATAAAATTTCACGAAAGAATTCAATTATTCGCCGAAATTTGCATAAATCCATTGAAAAAATTCAAATATTTATAGTAAAGTCTTTGCCAACATTCAATTCTCTCAAAAATAATTGAGTTATAAATTATAAGCGATTTAAACTTAAAAATTCTATTATTTTTAATATTGCCTGTAAAGTTTATTTCAATAAAAAATTATTCATCTATTTTCCAAATTTTTAAGAAAATTATTGTAAAATATTAAATTCTTTTTCTTTAAAAATAAAAAAATTACACAATTTGTTTATAAAACTTTTATTTATGTCAATTTTTAAATAAAATTTCACTTACGAATTCAGTACAATTTTTTTTAATCTTTAATAACATTTTTCGAAAAAATACATTTATTTTTCAAACTTGTAATACATTTTTAAAAACAATTCAATTATTTTTGAAACAAAGTAAAATGATTAGAAAGAATTAAATTATTTTAAAAAAATAATAAAATATGGCACAGAAATTCAATTATATTGAAAACAATTTTAATAAACTTAAATAAATTTTAATAAATCGATAAATTTAATTATTTTCTAATATTAATAAAATTTTTCACATAAATTCAATTCTTTTGGGACATTTTAATAAAATGTTTTGCAATATTTCAAATAATTTCGAATAAATAATAAATTTCTTCTCAGGAATTAAATTATTTATAAAAATTTTATTAATAAAATTCTTAACAATTTTTTTTCTAATTTTTAATAAAAGTATTCGAAAAGAATCATTTATTCTTCAAATTTGTAATAAATTTGTAGACAATTCAATTAATTTTAAAATTAGTGAAATTGTTCGCAAGAATTAAATTATTTTTATAATAAATAAAATTTTTCACAAATAATTCAATTATATTCAAAACATTTTTAATAAATTTCAACAATAAAGTATTTCATTCCAATTTTTTACAGAAGCGATTATTTTAAAAAACTTGAAAGAAATTCTTCATAAATTTCAATTATTTCTCAAAATTTTCAATCCAAATTATTAAAGAAATAGATTGTTTAAAAGAAATTCAAAGAAATTCTCCAAAAAAATTTAATCAGGATTTTGAAAATATTTAATAAAATTCTCCGCAAGAATTTAATTATTTATACTAATAATCAAATTCTTCAAAAGGATTGCACTTATTTTTAATTTACTTGCAGTAAAATTTCTCGAAAGCCTTCAATTATTTTTAAAAATGTAAATTAAATTCAATTATTTCCAAAAAATCGGATAAAATTCTTCAGAAAAACTGAATTATTTTTTTAAATAGTAAAATTCATCGCAGAAATTCAATTATTTTTCAATAATTTTTAATAGAAAAAATTTTAGTTAAAAATTTTGAAAAATAATGATGAAATTGAAATTATGAAAATAATTTCGAAAAAGTTACAGTACGAATATTTTGGCGTTTTATAATAATAATGTCACCACTCGGTCATCTTCTGGTTTTAGAATAATTTCCTTATAAATTATTACATTTTTAAAGATTTGAACTTGAAATTTTCGAAAATTTTAATTCCCAAGAAAAAAATAATAATGATTTGATGTTTATTTAGAAATGATGTTATTGATGTTTTATAATAAATTTTCTCCATTTTCATTTAACTTTCACTTCACATTAACTTAAAATTTATTTTCACTTCACTTTTAATTCACCTTTACTCAAAATTTATTTTCACTCCATTTACACTTCTCTTTCATTGAAAATATAGTTTTACTCCACTTTTCACCCGATTTTCACTTGACATTCACTTTTACTCAAGAATTTTTTTCACTCTGTTTTTAGTTCACTTTTACATCACTTTCACGTCACTTTCACTTTTAATTAAAAAAAATTTTTCACTCCATGTTCACTTTACTTTCACTCAAAATTTTTTTCCTCAACATTTTCACTTCACGTTCATCGAAAATATTTTTCACTTCACTTTCACTCCATTTTCACCTCACTTTCACTCAACAATTTTTTCCATCTATTTTCACTCCACTTTCACTCGACATTTTTTTCACCCGATTTTCACTTCACTTTCACTTGTACTCAAGACCTTTTTTCACTCCATTCTCACTTCACTTTCACTAAAAAATTTTTCCACTCCATTTTCATTTCACTTTCACTCAAAATTTATTTTTACTCCATTTACACTTCACTTTCATTCAAAATTGATTTTTACTCCACTTTTTACTTCACTTTCACTGAAAATTTATTTTTACTTAATTTTTACTTTATGTTTTCGTTGGACAACTTGGTGGACATTACCTTCGTATTGGAGAAAAAAAATACTGATATAAAATTTGATAGCAGGTGAAATTAGTCTGAAAGTGAAGTGAAAGTGGAGTGAAAATAAATTTTGAGTGAAAGTGTAGCGAAAGTGGAATGAAAATATATTTTGAGTAAAAGTGAAAATAAAATGAAATTGAAGTGAAATATAAAATTTGTGGAAAAGTGAAAGTGAAGTGAAAGTGGAGTGAAAAGAGAGTGAGAAAAAATTAAGAGTTAAAGTAAAGTGAAGATGGAGTGAAAATATATTTTGAATTAACGTGAAGTGAAAATAAGTGAAAAAAAATTTTGAGTGAAAGTGAAAATAAAATGAAATTGAAGTGAAATATAAATTTTGAGTGAAAGTGAAAATAAAATGAAATTGAAGTGAAATATAAATTTTGAGTGAAAGTGAAAATAAAATGAAATTGAAGTGAAATATAAATTTTGAGTGAAAGTGAAAATAAAATGAAATTGAAGTGAAATATAAATTTTGAGTGAAAGTGAAAATAAAATGAAATTGAAGTGAAATATAAATTTTGAGTGAAAGTGAAAATAAAATGAAATTGAAGTGAAATATAAATTTTGTATCAAAGTGAAAGTGGAGTGAAAAGAGTGTGAGAAAAAATTAAAAGATAAAGTAAAGTGAAAATGGAGTGTAAAAATTTGTTGAATTAACGTGAAGTGAAAATAGAGTGAAAAAAGTTCTGGAGTAAAAGTGAGAGTAGAGTGAAAATCGGTCGTAAAAGAATGTTAAGCGAAAGTGGAGTGAAAATGGAGTGAAAATAAATTGTGGGCGAAAGTGAAGTGAAAATAGATTGAAAAAGTTGTTGAGTAAAAGTAAAGTGAAAATAGAGTGAAAGCAAACTGAAAATGGAGTGAAAAAATGTGTTGGACGAACGTGAAGTGAAAATGGAGTGGAAAAAATGTTGACTAAAAGTGAAGTGAAAATAAAGTAAAAGAAATTCTTGAGTAAAAGTGAAAGTGGAGTGAAAGTAAAGTGAAATTCGTATGAAAAAATGTTGAGTGAAGGTGAAGTGAAAGTGAAATGAAAATGGAGTGAAAATAAAGTGTAAATGGAGTGAAAATGGAGTGTAAATGGAGTGAAAATGGAGTGAAAATGGAGTGGAAATGGAGTGAAAATGGAGTGGAAATAAATTTTCGGCGAAAGTGAAAGTGAAGTGAAATTACATAGCATTTTTTTCTAAGTGTATGAATCAATTATTCGAGAGATAGTCAAATGAAAGGTATTACAAAAGAAATGAAATTTCGATTAACAAAGTTAATCCCATGAACTTGTTGCGAATTTGGTGAATGTTGAATGAACGTACGCATGCATATAATTTGCGTGTGTGTGTGTGTTATCACGTGCGCTTATTCGTGCGTGAAAACACAAGTAAACCAATGTATTACGCACTCAACGCAAACACTCAATAGTGCACGGTTTGTGGCACGTGCGAATTCACGGGCAATGCTTGTAAAAGATTTTCAAGGGAATGTACTCTCGTACAGAGGATAAAATGGATGGTTTACTGAATTTAATCCAGGTCGTTCGATTCTCAAGGGCTTTCGATCTCACTCTCTTCAATAAAAGAGGGTCTCATGAGAAAAAGAGTACATATCATCTCCAATCGAATTGACTCACACGATTTTAATTGATTTCATTTTACTCATCGTTTTACATTTAACGATAAAAGTCAACACTTGTCTGAAATTACATCTTCTTCTCTCTTTCGATTTCTCCCAAAATTTTTTTTTTTAACTAAAACCTAATTTTGCCCGAAGAGAGAATTTTTCCCCAGAATTCATTAGATTAACAAACGAATGAAAATAAAAAATAAAATTTCCACTTCAATTATTATTCCAATTTATTCCTTTTATTCTATTTCGAAAATTTGTAATAAAAATTGCAATTTTTAGAAGAAGAGAAAAAGAAGGGGAAAAAAGGAATGAGAAAATAGGAAAAAAGAAGAAAGGAAGGAAAAAGAAGAAGAGAGGAGACTCGAAAATAATAAAGTGATGAGAAAATGGAAAATAGAAAATATTGGAATTGCATCTAAAACAAGATTACTTTTTCAAGAAAGAAGTAAAAGTTTCCTGCAGAAAAAGAAGAACAAGGCAAGCAGAAAATAAAAAGTAATATTTCTTTTATGAAAAAGCAAGAGAAAAAGCAAATGAATGCAAAAAATGGTAAAATTCATAATAATTTGTAAAGTAAAAGGAAAAAGTGCATAAAAAATTTTTAATTTGCAAGATTATACTTTTCTATACAGAAACAAATAAAAATTTTCTATCTTTCGAAATATTAATTATTAAGGAAGACAAACGCTCTTGACAAAGTTTTCAAAAACATTAAATTTTATTAAATAATAACTTTTTCAATTTACATCAAGTCTAAAAATAAAAAAAATACTTGTTGTTTTCGATACAGAATTAAATAAAAATTATTCTAACCAAATCCAATTTGAGAAAAATGCCCCATATGGAAACAAATAAATAAACATCCTGAATAAACAGGATGAACAAATAATGGAATTCTAAAGGAAGAAAACAATTTTCAATCCACTCATATTGGAAAATTAATTTATCAAAAAAAAGAGATAAAATAAAGATTTAAAAAAAAGATTTTAAAAAAGATTTAAAAAAAGATTAAAAAAAAGATTTTAAAAAAGATTTAAAAAACGATTTAAACAAAGATTTAAAAAAAGATTTAAAAAAGGATTAAAAAAAAGATTTAAAAACTTAATCAAATTAAATAAAAAAGAAGCAACGGTGGTAAAAATTTTAAAAAAAATTTCTGAAAAATTGAAATATGAAAAAGATAATTAAAGGTAGTAAATAAATTGCTAATGAAAATAATCCTAATGAAAAGAAATAAAAATACGACTATCAAAATAATCGACTTTGGTTATTTATTTTAAATTATGCAAAAAATTAATAATTAATAAATTAATTAATAAATTAATAAATAATAATTCATAAAAATTTTAAAAAATTAGAAAAATTGAATAAAATATCTTGACAAAATAATTATTTTGCTATCGAGTAAAAAAGTCATAGCGAAAAGTATGAAAAAAAATGCGATTCGTGAACGTGAGTTTGTAATAATTTTCATGTTGCGTACTTTTATTATATGCATTCCATCTGTGAAATGATAAATTTTAATAACTTTGACTTTGGCGAAGGTTACAGCGCTCATGATAATTTTTTTTATTATAACAAAATAATTTTTTAAAAAATAAAATTCAATAACTGCAAAAATATTGTGTCTCGAAATTTGAGAGGGAAAAAATTTATAGTCCTCGTTAAACTATAGGACAGTATTTTTTAGAAATTATTTATTAGTTTCCTGTGTATAAGAAAGTGTCAAAGAATAAAGAAACTAGAAAAAGAACTAAAGAAACTAAAAAAGAACTAAAGAAATTAAACTTTATTAACTGCATTCTACAGGGTAAGAAAACAAAATCATAATTGAAAATAATAATAATAATAATAATTATAATTTAAATCATAATTTTGTTCTATTTTAATAGCGAAATTATCTCTAATTTAGCATTTTTATATTACAGTGATAATAAGAAGGCAAATTGTGCTGAAAGACCAACAATGTTGAAAATTTACTTCATATCATTTATTGTAACATTTTTCTTGATTAGCAATGAGTGTAATGCTGAATGTTGTCGTCCACTTTATAGGGCTTATGTATATTGTGAAAAATATAAAGAAATGTGCGATACTTTTATTTGTGCGGATAAATCTGTAGTTGACGGATTTTACTGTGGTATTGGAAAATGTAATATTTTTGGATGTAACTGCGATGGTGGCTGTAGACAAAAAAAATTGAAAAATTGAAAAAATTTTTTTTCATGAAAATTATTCACTATGAATGGATAATTATTGTTATTTTAGAAATTTTATTTCTAAATAAAGAGAAATTATACTAAAATGATGTCTTAATTAATTCTTTTCATTTTTACATTCTCATCAAAAATGAGAAAGTCTTGTTAATATTAAATTACTTGAAATCTATTAATTTCGTCACTTTAATAGGTGAACATAAAACAAAAATTATCGCAAAACTTAATTTTAGTACATTTTTTCAAGAATAAAATAAACAAAAAAATTTTTTTAATTACATGTTATTAAATACTAGAAAATTTTACCCGCGGAATATGATATTCAATTTATTATTTAGAAATTCAATTATTTTCAACAATTAGTAAAATTCTTCGCAGAAATTAAATTATTTTAAATTCAATTTTAATCAAATTTCACGAATGAATTCAATTATTCGCCGAAATTTGCATAAATACATTGGAAAAATTCAAATATTTATAGTAAAGTCTTTGCCAACGTTCAATTCTCTCAAAAATAATTCAGTTATAAATTATAGGCGATTTAAACTTAAAAATTCCATTATTTCTAAGATTGCATGTAAAAATTATTTCAATAAAAATTTATTCAATTATTTTCCAAATTTTTAAGGGAATTTGAACCATTATGACGTCACAGTTTGTGGAAAGTATGAATTCTAATGCTGCGACGTCATAATGGTTCAAATGCCCTTAAGAAAATTCTTGTAAAAAATTAAATTCTTTTTCTTTGAAAATAAAAAAATTACACAATTGATTTATAAAATTTTTATTTATGTCAATTTTTAAATAAAATTACACTGAAGAATTCAGTACAATTTTTTCTAAAAATCTTTAATAAAATTTTTCGAAAAAATCCATTTATTTTTCAAACTTGTAATAAATTTGTAAAAACAATTCAATTATTTTTGAAACAAAGTAAAATTATCAGCAAGAATTAAATTATTAAAAAAAAAATATTAAAATTTTACACAGAAATTCAATTATATTCAAAACAATTTTAATAAACTTAAATAAATTTTAATAAATCGATAAATTTAATTATTTTCTAATATTAATAAAATTTTTCACATAAATTCTTTTCTTTTGGGACATTTTAATAAAATGTTTTGCAATATTTCAAATAATTTCGAATAAATAATTAATTTCTTCTCAAGAATTATATTATTTATAAAAATTTTATTAATAAAATTCTTAACAATTTTTTTTCTAATTTTTAATAAAAGTATTCGAAAAAAATCATTTATTTTTCAAATTTGTAATAAATTTGTAGAGACAATTCAATTGTTTTTAAAATTAGGAAAATTGTTCGCAAGAATTTAATTATTTTTATGAATAATAACATTTTTCACAAATAATTAAATTATATTCAAAACAATTTTAATAAACTTCAACAATAAAGTATTTCATTCCAATTTTTTACAGAAGCGATTATTTTAAAAACTTGAAACAAATTCTTCATAAAATTCAATTACTTCTGAAAATATTCAATCAAAACGTAAAAAAAATATTGTTTAAAAAAAAATTCAAAGAAATTCTTCAAAAAAATTTAATGAGGATTTTGAAAATGTTTATAAAATTGTTCGCAAGGATTTAATTATTTTCATTAATAATCCAATTTTTCAAAGAAATGCAATTATTTTTAATGTAATTGCAGTAAAATTTCTCGAAAGAATACATTTAGTTTTAAAAATATTTAATAAAAGTTTTCCACTAAATACAATTATTATTTTGAAAATTAAAAAAAACATTCTTACAAAACATTCAATTATTTTCAAAAATTATTTAAAAATTCTCTAAAACAATTTAATTATTTTTATAAATTGTAAGATTCTTATCAAGAACACGTAAAAAAGTCACAATGCTTGAAAAAAATATATTTAAATAATTTTTGAAAATTTAAAATCTTTTTACATTTAAACTAATATTTTATACCAAGAATGGTAAAAAAAATCTTTACAATTATCAAGAAAATAAGATTTTCTTACTTCTATCAAGAAAAATATTTCTTAGTCTCATTTATTTTTCCCCGTTTAGAGAAAAAAATAGTTGCTTTTCGTTTTCTATTCTCTTAAAAATACAAAATAATTTTACTTATATCTAATGTTTCTTTTATTGTAATTGATAAAAATTTTTTGCTCCACTTTAGAACAAAATAAAGAGAATTCAGAAAAATAAGGAAAAATTATATTTCGCAAAAATAATGAAACGAAAATAAAAATGAAATAACGGAAAGAAAAATATTGTTTCTCATATTAAAACAGAAAGAAAAGAGAGAATCATTCTATATATAATATGTATATATATCTATATATTTAACGAAGAAGAAATATATGACCTCCGAATCGTTTAAAAGAAAAGAAATGAATTCTAAAGACAAGTTACATATATATAGTCATTCCATTCAATTTTTATATCTCTCTTTTAAATTTTCTCTTATCTTTTTAACAAGTTTCTCTCTCTCTATATATGTGCTTTTGTATTTTCCCTTGAAAACTGCTATTTCGCTATTATTTTTCTTCTTCCCCTTCCACTCTATCTCTCGTTAAAACAACAGCATCTTTTCTCAGTAAATATTCAATTGACATTTATTATTATTATTCGTAATAATAGTAAAAAGTTATTATAAAATAATATTATATTATTTTTAATTTTTAATTATTATTTTTATTATTATTATTATTATTATTATTATTATTAAAATACAGTTACACCACAAATGTAAATATTCAATTGACATTAATTATTATTCGTAATGATAGTAAAAAATTATTGTAAAATAATATTATATTATTTTTAATCTTTAATTATTTTTATTATTATTATTAAAATACAATTACACCACAAATGTAAATATTCAATTGACATTTATTATTATTCGTAATAATAGTAAAAAATTATTATAAAATAATATTATATTATTTTAAATCTTTAATTATTTTTATTATTATTATTATTAAAAGACAATTACACCACAAATGTATTAGTTATTATATTATAAAACACGAAAAATTATTATTATGCAGTGTAAATTATTTTGTGAAAATGATTTAAATTTTTAAAATTATTATAAATATAATTTATAGCATAATTATTAATTATATTCATAAAAATAAGAAAGCTGAAATTTTTCTATTTTCAAAGTGAAATAATTTCTAAAAGTTAATTCAGGTAAAAAGAAAAAGGCCTTTGTAGAAAAAAAATTACGATATTCTTTTCTTGAATCAAAATCCAACAGGATTTATATGAGTGACATAAAATTTGAATCAATCTCACATCTGCTTTTGATGAAATATTTTCTTCTGATTTTTGCTAAAGAAAAATTTTCTTTTTAACATTACAATTTTTTTTCTCTTCATTTTAATCTCGAAATCGTCATTTCCTTCATGAAATTGCATTTCGATTTGTACTATTTAAATTATTTTATGATTTAATATCAATTTGTAAGAAAAGAAGAAAAATTTATTCTCATCGTAGTTAATTTCAGTGATTTTTAACTTGATTTTTATAAATCATCCGGATTAAAAAATAAAAACTAAACAAATACAGTAGTATTTTATTTTGTTTTTCATTTTTATTTTCTTATAAATATTGTGTTTTTTTTATTTTACATTAATATTTTTTTCTTATTTTTCAGTAGTATTTTTATTTTTTGTATTTTTCATTAATATATTTTTTTTATTTTCCAGTTTTATTTTATTATTTTATTTATTTTTCAGTATTATTTTATTTTTTGTATTTTTCATTAATATTTTATTGTTTTTTTTTATTTTCCAGTAGTATTTTATTATTTTTCAGCATTATTTTATTGTTTTTTTTTTATTTTACATTAATATTTTTTTCTTATTTTTCAGTAGTATTTTATTTTTTGTATTTTTCATTAATATTTTTTTTTTATTTTCCAGTTTTATTTTATTATTTTATATATTTTTCAGTATTATTTTATTTTTTGTATTTTTCATTAATATTTTATTCTTTTTTTTTATTTTCCAGTAGTATTTTATTATTTTTCAGCATTATTTTATTGTTTTTTTTTTTTTTTATTTTTCAGTATTATTTCATTATTTTGTTTATTTTCCAGTATTATTTCATTATTTTGTTTATTTTCCAGTATCATTTCATTATTTTGTTTATTTTCCAGTATTATTTTATTTATTTTTTCTTATTTTTCCGTATTGCTTTATTTTTGTTATTTTTCATTAATATTTTTTTTTTTATTTTCCAGTTTTATTTTATTATTTTATTTATTTTTCAGTATTATTTTATTTTTTGTATTTTTCATTAATATTTTATTCTTTTTTTTATTTTCCAGTAGTATTTTATTATTTTTCAGCATTATTTTATTGTCTTTTTTTATTTTTTTTATTTTTCAGTATTATTTCATTATTTTGTTTATTTTCCAGTATTATTTCATTATTTTGTTTATTTTCCAGTATTATTTTATTTATTTTTTCTTATTTTTCCGTATTGCTTTATTTTTGTTATTTTTCATTAATATTTTATTGTCTTTTTTTATTTTCCAGTATTATTTTAATATTTTTTATTTATTTTTCTTTCTTACTTTATTATTAATATTTGATTATTATTTTTTTGTGTTAATTATTCTATTTCTATTGAAAATTAAGTAAAGAAAAAACTTTTTCATAAAAATTCGTCTATTTTGCAAAATATTACTCCTCGCGCTCAATTCTCTCCAATTATAATATTGTTGAAAATGAAAAACAATAAACCACACTCAATTTGCAACAAAGTGGTGAATTCTCGAGGTTTCATGCTCTCGACTAGAAATGTAATCACGAAATGTTAATCCTCATAGGGGTTATAAGGGGGGGAGGGAAGTGATGAGTCTCTCGAAAGGTGAGCGCAGTGGGCGGCTGATAATGAGAAATTAAATGAAAAACAATATTTATCGTGCTTGCATGCAGTGAGAGAGCAATTCAGAAAATTCCCCTACTCTTCAAATACAACAAACCGTCAGAAAAAAAAGAGAGTCAGAGAGAGGGAATTTTTAATTATGCAATGTAAATATTGACGGACAAATTTTTTTTTTACTTTTCTCTAGACAGAATATGGACGTTTTATGAAAAAAAAAAAATACAAATATGCGTATCTTGATTTAATAATTTTTTTTTCTTTTAAAATATATATATACACACACACACACAAAAAGGAGAAAATATAAATTGTTTTTCTTCTTTTTTTTTGTTATTTTTCTTATCCATTATTATCGGTGTGTAATTTTTCCTTTTTTTAATCGGAAAAAGTCATTTGCATGAAAATTGGCATTCACAACAGAAACGTCTATCATCTCAACGATGGACTTCAATTTCCGGTCGTGTATACTTTATGGTTGTTGAAGGGTTTTCTTTCACTTATAATCAGTCGCAAACTGTACAGGTGTATGGAACTTGTTTTACTTTGCACTTGAGTATTTATATTTTCAGATTGTCATCTACTTTTTTAAATAAAATTCAATTTCATAATAAAAAAAAAATGCTCAAAACTACATTTTAATAGTATAAAAATTCTAATCTTTAAAAAATATTTTTACCCTTTTTCTCCTTTACTTCTATTAGTCAACAGAATTTTTTGCTTTTCTGCACTTAATGAACGAAACTTCACTTTTTTTTTTAAATTAAAAAATTTCTTTTCAAAAAGTAAAATAATTTTTTTAACTAAAAAAATGTTTGAAAATTTATAAATTCTTTAAATAAGATTTAAAAAATTTGAGTTCAAATGTCGAGAAAATAATTGGTTTCAAGCATTATTAAAAGAGTTCTACGAAAGAAATTTTCAAAGAAGGTAATTTTTTTACAAAAGAATTTGAATTACAAACGTTAAAAGAATTTTTTATTTTGGAGAAGTGACAAATGATTGCAGAAATTTAATTATTTTCAAAAGTGTAATAAACTTCTCTGTTCTCTCGGTGAAATTCAATAGTGTTCAAAAATTTCTTTATTATTTTTATAAATAATAAAATTCTTCTGAAAGATTCAACTTTTATTTTCAAAAATTTTATTAAATTTTTCGTCACAAATTTCGATTACTTTCAAATTAATTATTTCTGCGCAGAAATAGGATTATTTTAAAAGATTTAGAAAAATTATCATAAAAATTTCAATTATCTTCATAAATAATAAAATTCTTTTTTAAAATTCAATTATTTTGAAAACTTTTCCAAAAGGGATTGAATTATTTACAAATTTATAAGAAATTTTATCGCAATAGTTCATTTTTTTATAAATAATAAAAATTTTTACAGTTATAAAATCTCAATTATTTTCAATATTATTCATGAAATTTATTAATTTTCCATATTCATTATTTTAAAAACATTTTTCTTGAGAATTATAACATTAAAAAAAATTTTTTTTGATAAAATTCTACTCAAACGTTAAATTATTTTCAAAAATAATAAAAATTTCACAGGAATTCAATTATTTACAAATTTTATATAAATTTATTAATAAGATAATTTTTTTCGTAAAAAATATTATTTTATCTACGAATTCAATTATTTTCATAAATTATAAAACTTATCACAGAATTTCAATTATTTTTAATAGAATTTTAATCGAATTCCCCGAAAAATGGAGTTATTAAAATTTGTATTAAGAAACATTTCAATTACGTAATAAATTATTTGTTTTTCTACTTAAACAATTATGAATTCCCGTAAAATTTTCTAATAAAAATTGATTTACAAATGAATTTTACTTAAAAGTTTAGATTGTAATTGAATATTAAAAGCGTTATAAGTTTGAATTTTTAGAAACAATTGAATTTTGAAAGGATTTTAAATTAAAATCTTGGAAAATCGAAATTTTTCGTACTTTCAAGGTTTCAACGGCAACAATTGTGTGGAATTAATTTTTTCTCAAAAAGTTGATTTGGATTATTTTTTGGAATTATTTCAACTTTTTATTTTCTATAATGTATACAATTTGAAGAATTTTCGATAATTTGCTAAAATTTCGTAAATTTTGAATTGTCAACAAAGTGAATTTGAAAATTTTTAAAGAACTTTTTGGAAAAATTGTGAAAAATAATTGAATTTAAAGAAGATTCTTTAGAGTTGTAAAAAAAGTAGAATTTTTTCTTTAAATCAGAGAAAAAGAAAATTAAATTTTTCCGGCAACCGTGAGCTTCATATGTATTTAACATTAATTATTCAATTTTTATTTTGCTTAATTATCATTTGTTTATAAATTCATATTTTTTCTTTTATTTAAAAAGGAAAAAACGTATAAATTTTCGTCGTTTATTTATAAAGGAAAAAGTATTTAAATTTTCGTCTTTTATTGAAAACAGGAAAAACGAAAAAGCATTTAGATTTTCGTCCTTTATTTAAAAAGGAAAGACGAAAAAGCATTTAGATTTTCGTCATTTATTTAAGAAGGAAAAAGTATTTAAATTTTCGTCTTTTATTTAAAACGGAAAAACGAAAAAGTATTTAGATTTTCGTTTTTTATGTAAAAAGGAAATTTTGTTGAAATTTTGATTTTTTATTTGAAAAGATTTTTTTTTTTAAATTTTCATCATTTTTAAAAAAGGAAAGACAAAAAAATATTTAGATTTTCGTTTTTTATATAAAAAGGAAATTTTGTTTAAATTTTCATATTCTCGACTTTTTTTAAAAAGGAAAAAATTTTTAATTTTCCTTTTTTATTTAAAAAAGAAACAATTTTTCAATTTTCCTCTTTTATTGAAACCAGCAAAAATTTTCATATTATCATCTTTTATTTAAAAAGGAAAAAGTATTTAAATTTTCGTCTTTTATTGAAAACAGGAAAAACGAAAAAGTATTTAGATTTTCGTTTTTTATGTAAAAAGGAAATTTTGTTTGAATTTTGATCTTTTATTTGAAAATAAATTTTTTTTTAATTTTATTATTTTTGAAAAAGGAAAAACGAAAAAATATTTAGATTTTCGTTTTTTATGTAAAAAGGAAATTTTGTTTAAATTGTCATATTCTCGACTTTTTTTAAAAAGGAAAAAAAAATTTTTTAATTTTCCTTTTTTATTTAAAAAAGAAACAATTTTTCAATTTTCCTCTTTTATTGAAACCAGCAAAAATTTTCATATTATCGTCTTTTATTATAAAGGAAAAAGTATTTAAATTTTCGTCTTTTATTGAAAACAGGAAAAACGAAAAAGTATTTAGATTTTCGTCTTTTATTTAAAAAGGAAAAACGAAAAAGTATTCAGATTTTCGTCATTTATTTAAAAAGGAAAAAGTATTTAAATTTTCGTCTTTTATTTAAAAAGGAAAAAAAAATTTTTATTTTCCTCTTTTATTTAAAAAAGAAACAGTTTTCAATTTTCATAAAAATTTTAAAAAAAATTATTTTCCACTGAAGTACTTAAAATTAACATTCTTCGTGCTGCATTTACGTTAGCGAAAAAAGTTAAACTTTCCTTATAGGTATTAAAAATTAAAATTTTCCAGACATAAAATGAAACAGTGTCAAATGAAACTGTGAATGCAAAAAAAAAAAAAAAACAGAGAAATAATGAAGTAGTAAAGAATGAAAAAGAAAAGTAAGAAAAAGTAAAGAAAGAAAAAGTGAAAAAAGAAAAAGAAAAGAAAGAAAAAGTAAAGAAAGAAAAAGAAAAGAAAGAAAAAGTAAAGAAAGAAAAATTAAAGAAAGAAAGAGAAAAGAAAGAAGAAAAAAAGAAAATCTCAGTGTATTGAAATTAAATTTAAGAGTATTATTCTCTGAAATTACGGTTGAATCTGAAAACAATCTTGGTCTAGTCTTATACCGTTATATGTTGTATATACAAAAGAACCTGTAACATCCGACCAAGTCTTCAAAAGAATAGTATGTAGAGGGTTGAAGGGGGGGGGGGACAGTGAGGTACGGGGTTTTCCCAACGAAACTACGGCAAAACAAGCGAATAAAGCGTAATGGGCAAGTGAGTTCGTTCGTATTCTAAACTTTCGGGTAACTCGGCGCTGCAGTCGAATACAATGGCCGTGTAGAAGTTTCCTTGGAGCTAAACGAGTTTATTTAACTTACCTCACTGTGTAACCCCTCACCCCCTCCCCCACCCTCTTCTCTTCTCTTTCCCTCCCCTTCCTCCCTTACCACCCACCAAACCCAATTCTCCTACATTCTCATCCCTTTCTGCCTTATACACCAAACTCTCCCCCCCGCCCCACTCTTTCTCCCTCTTTACACTACCAAAATCTTGCCCATTCCCCCCCCGTTCACCTTAATCTTCCTTACCTCACTCCGTTTCCTCCTCCCCCCCCCTTTTTAACCCTTCATCTGTCCCATTCCTCCTCTTCCTCCTCATACCATATCACTTTGGAGGCCGCACCCATCTACCTGCAATAACCTCCCAAGTTTTCCCCAAAAACTTTTCGACAGATTAACGACTATTGGAATTGTTCAAGTTATGGGGCAAAATGGAAAACGATGGTATGGTCGGAAGGGGGAAGTGAAAAAGAAGAGAAGGGGTAAAATCGGAATCTGAGGGGATGGAGGAGATGAAGAAGGGGATTTTTAAGGGAGGATGGGTGAGTTGGGAAAAGAGGTATAGAATATCGAAGTTTCCTTTATGCAGTCATATCGCCCCTGCCACCATTGGAGAGGGAGGAGAGATGAAGACAACGGTGGGTGAGGAACAAAGGAAGTCCTGGGAGTGAGGGAAGTGGGGAGAGACTGGAATTTTTATAATATGTATGTTCTTTCATTTCTTTTTCTTTGAAAAAAAAAAATTAGGGGGGTAATATGAGGAGAAAAGGAGACTGCGATATAGATGGTCAATAACCAAGAAGATTGGATCTGATCCTCTAAAAAAGAATTGTCTCTCTATGTTTTTTTTTCATTGAGTTTTTTTTTACTAAAAAATTCGTATCACGGTAAAACGTGGAGTGTTAAAATAATACCGGAATGGATTAAAATAATCTGCAATAGTTTAATTGCAGATTAAATTAACTGTAGGATTAAATTAACTGTGGGATTAAATTAACACCAAAAAGGATTAAAATATTCTATTTTGGTGTTATTTTTAAGTACGAATGAAATTTTATTTTTAATACAACACCAAAGTCGACGATTTGTAAAAATTCAACGAATTTGGCTCCTCCAGGAAGAATATAGCAATTTTACTAACTAAAAGTAATAATAGAAAAAATATTACTAATAGTAATAGTAAGAATAGTAATTTTACTAACTAACTTAGTAGCATACTAACTAAATACAATTCCGTTCAAAAATTTATTTAATTTCTCGTCAAAATTTCATTTCTCTTTATAAATAATAAAATTCTTCTCTGATATTCAATTATTTTTTAAAATTTTAATGAAATTCTTGTCAAAATTTCAATTATGAAATTTTAACGTGAAATTAAATAAATTTTTGAACAGAATTGTATTTAGTAAGTATGTTACTAAGTTAGTTAGTAAAATTACTATATTCTTCCATAATTTTTAATATCTACTATTTCAATAAAATTTTTCAGAAGAATTTCATTATTAAAAGAAATTTCAATACAATTCTACGCAAACATTCAATTACTTTCATAAATAATGAAATTTTTTACAGGAATTCAATTATTTACAAATTTTTTCTTAAATTTATTCGCAATAATTCAATTTTTTTCAAAAATAATAACACTTTTACAGGGGATTCAATTATTGAAAAAAAAATTCTTTTAGGAATTCAATTATTTTCATAAATAAAAAAACTCATCGCAGCGTTTCAATTATTTTTTAATACAATTATAATTGAATTCCTTGAAAAAAGTAATTATGTTCATGCAAATTTTAATAAAATTCGACAAAAGAATTTCGTTATTTAAAAGAATTTTCAATAGAATTCTATGTAAAAATTCAAATATTTTCATAAATAAAAATTTTTACGGGAATTCAATTATTTACGAATTTTTTAAATAAATTTCTTCGCAATAATTCAATTATTTTTCCAAATAATAACCTTTCTATAGGGATTCAATTATTTTTATAAATAATAAAATTCTTTTAGGAATTGAATTATTTTCATATATAATAAAACTCATTGCAGAATTTCAATAATTTTTAATGCAATTTTAATCAAATTCCTCGAAAAATGTAATTATTCTTAAAAATCTTATTAAAATTCTTATTAAATGTCAAAAGAATTTAATGATTTAAAAAATTTGTTGATAACATTTTTTATGAGAATTTAATTTAAAGAAATGTGAAATTTATAAATTATTTATTTTTGTATTTAAATAATTGAATTCTCGTAGAATTTACTAATAAAAAAGGTTTTCAAAATGGATTTCAGTTAAAATTTTAGATTAAACTTAAGTATTAAAAGCATTATTGTAACGTGGATTTTTAGAAATAATTAAATTTTGAAAAAGTTTCAAATTAAAAGCATTAAAATTCTTAATTTTTCATATTTTTAACAAAAAACTCTGTAGAATTAATTCTTTGGAAATGTTTAATAGGATTTTTATTAAAATTATTTCAAGTCTTTATTTTTCAACATATATTTAATGACAGAATTTCCGAATATAATTGACACTTTGTAAAATTGAATTGAAAACGAATAAATTTGAAATTTTTCATAAAACTCATCCCAACGTTTCAATTATTTTTCAAACAATTATAATAATTTTATTCCTTGAAAAAAGTAATTATGTTTATGCAATTTTTAATAAAATTTGTCAAAAATAATTGAATTATTAAAAAATTTGTTACGAAAATTCTTTATGAGAATTGAATTTTGAGAAACATTCAATTATTCAATAAATTATATTTACTTTCGCATTTAAATTATTAAATTCTTGTCGAATTTTTTAAAAAAAATTTATTTTCATTTTATAAAAATGAATTTTATTTAAAATTGTAAATTATAATTGAATATTAAAAGAAATGTAGAGTGAACTTTTGGTTTACAATTGATGTTCATAATTGATTTTTGAAATTAATATTTTTGAAAAAGTTTATTTGAATTTTTTTTAATATTATTTGAAGTTTTTATTTTCTTATATGCGTTTAATTAAAGAATTTAAAAATATTTGAAATTTCGTGAAATTAATTAATTAATTATTATTAAAAATAATAGATATAAAGTAGAATTGTAGTTAAAAATTTTTGAAAATAATAATTGATTTGAAATAACGAAAATAATTTTGAAGAAGTATAACATTCTTATAATATAAAATAATGATTTTATTACTTGGTCATCTTTAATTATTATTAAATATAAAAAAATCGATCACTCTGAGTCGAAAACTCGAAGTTGTCGATATCTTCATGTTATATAGTCATAAAAAAAATTTAATAAACTAAAATTTCATTCATTGTAAAAATTAAACCAAAGTTGTTTATTTTTTTCTTAGGTATCTTTCTTCGGAGCGTGACACAATTCATGCTTTAGAACTAGAAGCCTATTTATTGTCTAATGAAATATGTAAAATTTAATTTTTACATATTTTTTAATAGTTATTTTTAAAAATAGTACTATTTTTAATAGTTTTTTCAATACTATTTGCGTTTCGAATAAAAATATCATGCTATAAACTTGAAAAAAATACTTTATGTAACACTGATGAAACACGGTAAATCGTTAGGTATTAAAATAACACCAAAAAGGATTAAAGTAACACTAAATTGGATTATTTTAATCCTTTTTGGTGTTATTTTAATACCTAACGATTTATCGTGAAATAAAGTCTAAAGAAGATTTATAAATAAATTGGGTTATTAGACATTTTTTGACGCATTGAATTATTTTTCTCTCTCACAAGCGGTATTAGTTTCATCTTTGTATATATAATAAGGGAACTGAAATCGACATTTAAATTTCTTATGATTTCATGTGTAATGTTAAACAGTGTCTTTTAAAATAATTTCTATTTTTAGAACTTATAGTCTTGAAAAGTAGAAAAAAAACTTTCGTGTTTACAATTTATAAACAATAATAATTTTACCTGCCAATATAGATTTTATGTAATCACACAGACAGCTAAATGAGATTACGCATGAAAGTTTGCTATGCATCGAATCAAGAATCGATTAATTAATGAAACGTTGGTAATTAAGTGAAAATACAATTTTATAGTATTTCGAGAGGGTGGTCTGGACCAATATACACACACTCGTGGTATATATACATAATATATGTATATATATATATATATATATATATATATATATACATATAGATAAAACTATTGACAGATATACACACGTAGAGTTTAAAAGCGAGGCGGTTGCGGTGTAGAGGGAAAATGACGGGATAATTAATATCCCGAATAAGCAATTATACGATTTCAAACGTAATTACGTCCTCGTTCACTCTCGAGCCTCCGCCATTTAATTACAAATGCATAATACAATCGTATTACGATTGAACCCACACCAAACGGGTTTTATATGAAGTGAATAATATATATCTGAATCCTTTCTTCTTTCCATTTTGCAAAAAAAAAAAAAATTTCATCTCCTTTCGGTCAATTTTTTTTCTCCCTCCCCTCAATTTTTACTCTCTTTTTCTCGTCTCGTCTAGTCGTCTTCTGAAGTTCACTTAATATGCATTCTAGTTTTTGTAATAATTTTTGTAATAACTCAAGTTAATTTTGAAATGATATTTGAAAAAAGATTCTAGCATTTAATATTTTTTGACCATTTATAAAAAAGAAAATGTTTTTCACTCTTTTAGTAAAACTGTTTTTGCTATTTAATATTTTCGAATATTTATCATTTAAAAAGAAAATTCATTTGTAAGATAATGAAAAAGGCCTATTTTACGGTTTTTAAATTATCTTACAAATGAATATTTAATTCGGCCAAACAAACAAAAATTACTATTAAAAAGAAAATGTATTCCACGCTTTTATTTATTTAAAAAAAATAGTTTTGGGCAGATAAATAATACTTTATTGCATTTGTATAACCATTATTTATTATTTTGTTTTTTCACAGTTTTATTGTACGGAAGAAATTGCAATCTTTTACTGCTTTTTTTAATCAGTAAGGCAATTTATATTATTTTGATTACACTGAAAACGGTGAAAATGTTTCAACCTTCAAAATTGTCAAGACATATTTGACGATACAATCTGTTAATAAAAATAACAAAAAGTAGAATTTACATGAAAGGCAGAAGCAAATCATCACATGTTATTTGAAATATTTTATAACAGTGAAATATATTTTTGTAACGAAAGAAAATTCCAATTAATTCGCAAATGAATAGAATGGTTATTCTATTAAAATAGCATAAAATAAAATTCCGCCAAATTTATAGAAAGCCAAAACAAAGAATTTTTTGAAGCAAATTAAAAAACTAGTCGATGTAAAATTCAGTCAAGTTATTTTTACCAAGTTCGTTTATAATTTCAATCATTCTCTCTTCCTTTGTACTTTCATAGTCTTGCATTTCGATAACAAGAACAGAATGATTATTTATTGTCTCATTGCAAACATCACTCACCACGAATCTCATTGAGACGTATGGTATATAAATTGTATGAGAAGAAATTAAGTGACGACCAATGTTCGCTATACCAATAGGATTTATCAGATTAATCACAAACAGTATTGTTCCTAATGTCGAAATGGGATGTAATTTTTGCTCTAGTTCTGTTTTTTTGGACGTTAATTTGCATAATGTATCAAACTTGAAAATGTCATCTTTATTCAGACTCCTATAGAATTTGTATTTCGTGAAATCAACTCTTACAGTACGATAAAGAATTAATTGATGATCAATTAATTCCGAGTCGGCTTGTCTTAGAGCGATTCTAGAAACGGCGATGTTAATTTTCCTTAAATCATTCCCATTGGTTTTATAATTATGTGGAAGTTTTGTATTAATTAGATAGTAATCTTCAAAACGGAGATTGTGTCTGTTTGATGATAATGCATTGTATTTGTCAAATATTTCACCAATGCGCCTTTCATCGTTGTCACTGTAAAGTTCATCAACTTTTCGCACTGCAACATTTGAGTTATCAATGTTATCCAAATACTTCTTGTATAATACGTCGTCTATGTATTTTTCGTTTTTGAACCAAAATTTTCTGTATGAATCTTTAATTTTTAGGGTGGCAATGTATTCATTGGCAAATGTTGCATAAGTGTACGACCTACTTTTATCCAATTTTAAAATGTAGCTTTTTAATAGTTCAGTGGCGGTTGTTAACGAACAGAGAGGCACCTCTAGTGAAATGTCATTCGCCACATTATGTATTTCTTGCAATCTTCTCAAGTTACTATGTTCATTTGCTGCAGAGAGTAGTTTAAAATCATGATTTCGATGTATCTTCCATTTTTGTTTTGTTAATGGCTGTTGCTCTAATTGAATGTGTAGATCAGTACCACCATTACCTCGTGGCACTAATTTTGTATTTGTGATAGTAAAAAATACGTCAGGGAATGTAGCATAGGTATTGTTAACACTATTCTCACCAAAACTATTCAAATTCAAAAATCCGTATTGAGATTCAATGATACAATTGTAGTAGATTATAAAAACGAAAGGATTTTCTTTATATTTCTGAAGAGAATGGATGTGAAATGGATTCTTCATCAATGTTACATCATTGAAGGCGAATGAATGTCCGTCTGAGTTTAATAAAAATTCTAAAATTGCCTTACTTTTGGTTGTTGCAACAAAACGAAGATGCAGTGGAGTGAGTAACCATTTTTCATCAACTTGACAGTGAGCTAATTTATGCATTAAAAGACGCAACTTCTGTATCACTGAATATTTTCTTAATTCTTTCCAAGTACTATGTTGTAAGAGTTTCAGAAGATTTTTTTTCACATCTTTAGCGCCAGTGTTTAGTTTCACTTTCCTTTCTTCAATCTCCTTATCACTTCTTTTGGAACGTTTCAAATATTTCCTCCTCCCGTTGAACTGTTCCCTTCTTGAAATATCCAAATCCGTTCGTTTTTTCAAAGCAGATAAAATATATTTTTCGAACACTTGTTCAATAATCAAAGAAGTGATTTCAGTTGTTTGGCTTTTTGATGAACAATTTTTGACTTTCGTTTTGAGAAGATTTGCCAACACGGTTTCTTTTATTTGCTGGTAAAATTTGTCCCATTCTTCATCAACTACTTGGACTAATGATGATAAATAGTTGTCGATGTTTTCGTGTTGGGGAAACAGGGATTTGCTGATGATGTACCAAAAGGTGTCGTTCACGTGTTTCGTGTCCAATGCTTCGTTTCTTCCATCACTGGGTAAATTTGTTTCGAGAGCACTCTCCAGCAGTTGTAATTTCGCTGCGGACTCGTTTTGCGATTTGCGGAGAAAATCGAACAGAGTGTGCAGAACCAGAACGGTGTCATTTTCATCGTCAATTGCAAGCAGACCGTGGTTGTTGAAGAAAATTCCAAAACTTGTTATGTATTGACATATGGAGAGAAAATGATGATTCAACACTGGTTGAGAGGCGATGCTGGTACTGTTCAACATTCTTGTTGTCAGAATTTCCTAATTCATGAAATATTTGGAAAAATTTTATGTTACGGAAAATGCGATAGAAAAATTTCGAAACACGTTAATAAATACGTTTGGAAATACTAACTAAATACTGTTCCAATTGAGGTAAAAAATTACGAAAAATTTTACTAAAAAAGAGTAAATAAGAATGCCACAAAAATTCAATTTTGTTTGTCCCTGATAATCTTATGAAACTCATAAATATTATTTATGAAAATAATTGAATTCTTGTAACAAATTTAATTTAAATTTTTTTAATAATTTAATTTCTTTGTAAATGTTATTATTTGTATAAAGAATTAAATTCTTGCGAAGGATTTTATTACAACTTTTGTAAATAATTAAATTTTTTTAAAATCAGTTTACGAAACTTTTACAGGAATAATTAAACGATTTCGAATAATTTAATTAAAATTGTGTTAAAAATAGTTGATATTTTCAATTATAAAATGGAAGACAAACAAAATAAAGATACAAATGCACATGAGGATTCAAAAACTCGTTCAGAAGTGGAAAATTCTAATGAAAATAAAATGAATGCAATTAAAATATCAAAACAAGACAAAACTCAAAAAACATAAAAATTGGGGATTTATGGATATTTTTGATGAAGAAAAAACTATTATTGAAGAAATAGAAGAATGTGATGATGAATTAAATTTAAATGCAGGAGAACAAGAAATTATAAATAAAACTGAACGAGATTTTGATGAATTCATGCGTAATTTGGATTTACAAGTAAGAAAAGTTAAAAAGGGTTAAGGTAACGTCGCGATACAACAAAAGAAAAATTTTAGTAACTGTACAACAGATAGATCGAAAATTAGATAAATATTTTGGAAAATAATTGAATTTTCACAAAAAATTTCATCAAAATTTTCGAAAATAATTATTAATAAATACTTATTAAACAGTTCTACTAGAATTCAATTAAAAAATAAATAATAACTGAATGTTTCTAAACTTGATTTTCGCATAATTAAATTTTTCAGGATAATTATATATTTTTCGAGAATTTTAAAAGGTTTTTTTTATGAAATGTTTAAGTAATATTAATTATGAAATAATTTCTCATTAATAATAATTTTATGAATGTTTTTCAAAAATTATGTTATTGAAAAATAAATTATTGTTTTTAAGATGGAGACTAATTGGATGCAATAAAGAAAGTAGTAAAAATTGTTTATACAATTGAAAAAATATTAGACAATTATAAATAATTACTATACAATTACAGTAATTACAAGAATTATTATTTTGCATTAACATATTATTGTTTCATTTTTACCGTATTTATTATTTCCTTCTTTTCGATAAACTGCTTTTTATTTAAACTTCAATAAAACGAAAAAAATGTAGTACTAATTTCGATAAAACACTAAAAATATTTTTCTTCATCGTCCCAAAAATAATATTTAGGTAATAACTTTAACAATTTTTTTTTATCACTCCAAGAAAAAGAAACTATAAACTTTCAAGGTAGAAAAATACGCACTATTTTGTTAATAAATATTTATTTATCACAAATTAGCAACAACTGGAATACATGAAAAGAAAAGAACATCGTGTACATCATGATAAAAATTGTCATTTGTCATTTTATGATACATAGAATATTAAAAACATTACTGACTATTAGAATAAAAGTATCTAATGTTCTTTTTGCCAATAGATAAAAGAATTAATTAACTAAACTCGACAATGGTTTTAAGAGTTTTTAATTTTAAAAATAAAAACTTTTTAATGCGTCGATATATAATTCTGTTGATGAGAAAATAGTGTTCAGTCGTTTAATCATTTGAACAATTTTCTCTTCCTTTGGAATTTTCAAATCATGTATTTTCACAACCAACATTCTGCGATTTTTTCGTTTCTTAGATATTACCTTGTCCACTACAAAAGACATTGAAAAATACGGTGAATAATATAAATTCTTTGAATTAATTAAATAAGGACCAATGTTTGCCATTCCAGTAGGATGATTTAATGTAAGGTCAAATAATATTGAATTTAATTCTGTATTCTTCGAAAATTTTCTTAATTCCTCTTTTTTGTTTTTCGAAAATTTACAAAATTTATCAAACTTAATTAATTCTTTACCAGTTAGATTTGCATAATAATTGTAACGATCATTATCGACCTCAGCACCATAATAAAGTTTAAGTAAGTCTTTAATGGGTTTTAATAGAGCTTGTCGAATAGCAACTCTAGAAATTGTTGCTTCTATTTTTATCAAGTCTTCGTTACTTGGATTAACATGAAATTTGTTCATTCTTGTATTAATTACATAAAAATCTTCGAAACGGAGAAAAGATTTTAATTTTGACTTTTTTTTGTATATATTATATATTATTTCTATGTATGCTTCACTGGAACTATTGTAGAGTTTATCAATTCTTCGTTCTGCTTCATCAACAAGGTCAATATTGTCTAGAGATGTTTCGTATAATATGTCATCGATATATTTTCTATTGGTAATTAAGAATTTTTGATACATATCGTCAACTTTTAATGATTTGCAATAATCTTCGCCGAATTTTTTGAATGTTGGTACATGCGATTCACTTGGTTCTGTTTTTAGAATGTAGCTTTTCAATAAATCAGTGGCTGTTTTTATTGAACAAAGAGGAACACTTTGACTTATGACAGTTGCTGTTTCTTCAATTTGTTGCATTCTAAGCAATTGTACACTATCATCTGTACTTCCTTGACGATACAGACTTTTAAATTCTTGATGTTTTGTAATTTTCCATAATTCTCTGCTGATTAGTTGCTGTTTCAATTCAATGTGTAAATTAATACCGCCATTATTTCGTTTCGATAGTTCTGTATTTGTCACGGTGAATTTTACATCAGGGAATGTGATATATTTCTTATTAACACTTGAAGTATAATAATCTGTTAAATCCAAAAATCCGTATTGAGACACAATAAGACAGTGATAATGAATCAGAATTCTGTATGGATTTTGGGCTAGACTGTGTGATGTTAATGTCGAATCTTGATTGGTCATTTCTGTTATATCATTGAAAGAGAATGAATGTCCTTTTAGATTTTTTAAATATTGGAATACAAGAATATTTTGTGTTGAATCCATGTACCATAGATCCATTGGTTTTTCCAACCATATTTCACTATTTTGGTAGTATGCTAATTTATTTAGCAGAAGACGTAAATTTCTGGTTGATTCTACATCTTTTGTTATTTCTTTCCAAGATTTTTTTTTAATCTTTTTTATAAGAACATTTTCGAGGGTTGGTTCCTCTTTGATAGTTGAATATTTTATCTTCTTGCTTGGAATGCTTTCGATATCAGATGCATCATCACTTCTTTTGGAGCGATTTAATAATTTTGTTGATACGTTGAGTAGTTCTTCTTTTGGAGCATCTTGTTCCATGCCGAGGACCAGTAGATCATTGTTTAATAAGAGACCAAAACTTGTAATGCAGTAGCAGACGGAAAAAAATTGATGATTTATGGTTTCAATGTTGTTTATCATTTTAAATTTTAGCTGATTCTGACTTGCCAAATTTTTAAATATTTATATTTTTAAAGTCTTACTTTATTCTTTTTCTGGAAAGATATTTTAAAAGTAAATTGTTAAAAGAAAGGTAAGGAAGAGAAAAAAAAGAGATAAGAAAAGAAAGAAAAGAATTCTGTATAAAATTGTTCTTACCGTAGGTATTATATTTGCGTCATCATGTACTTTGCCTCTTCTTTATCAAACAAAAGAAACCAACTGATGTACTATTGTTTGAAAACATATTTTACTTTTCATTTTTTCTAATATTTCAGTTATCAAGAAACATTTGATTAAAAAAATACTTTTTATAGACTACTTTAGAACTTAATGTTAGGTTTGCGTTCCAAGTGATTTTAAACACAAGGACAGGGAAATAAAACTTCACGATTTTTTCAATATCTGTTTATTATCAGAATTTAATAACAAATGAAATACATGTACAAAAAATGCACGTGCAACATCATAAAGATTAACAGTTAATATTTAATTGCTTTAAAAATATAAGACAAAAAAAGATACAAATATTGTTAACATACAATATTTATTTTCTACACCTAAACTTGATAAATCTGAAAAAATCATATTGTGATTTAACTTTAAATTTATAGTAAATTTTGGGTTTTAATTTTTTAAAGTAAAAAAACATATTTCTCGAACCAGAAAAAAGTTTGAAACAATATAAACTAGTCGATGTAAAATTCATTTAAGTTATTTTTACCAAGATCGTTTATAATATCAATCATTATATCTTCCTTTGCACCTCCACTAGCTACCATTTTGATAACAATAACAGATTGATTATTTATTGTCTCATAACGTGCAGAGATCACTACGAATTCTAATTCGAAAAATGGTATGTAAAGTAGATCAGGAGACATTAAGTAACGACCCATTTCCACCATGCCAATAGGATTTTTCAAATTAATCACAAATAATATCGTTTTTAATGTTGGAACAGGATACAAATTTTGCTCTGCTTCTGTTTTATTGGACGTTAATTTGCACAATGTCTGAAACTTAAATATTTCACCTTTATTCAAATTTTTATAGAATTCGTACTTTGTTTCACTAACTCTATCAATATGATAAAGCAATATTTTCTCATTGAATGAATCCAACACAGCTTGCCTTAGAGCAATTCTAGAAATTGCAATGCTTAATTTCTTTAAATCAAGCTTATTATTATCATTTGTCAATTTAGTATTTACTAGATAGTAATCTTCAAAACGGAGATTGTGTCTGTTTGATGATAATGCATTGTATTTGTCAAATATTTCACCTATGCGCCTTTCATCATTGTCACTGTAAAGCTTAGCAATTTTTCGTTTAGCAACATTTAAGTTATCAATTTCATCCAAATTCTTCTCGTATAATACGTCATCAATGTATTTTTCATTTTTGATCCAAAATTTTCTGTATGAATCTTTAATTTTTAGGGTGGCAATGTATTCATTGGCAAATGTTGCATAAGTTGGTACGTGCGACATACTTTCATCTAATTTTAAAATGTAGCTTTTTAATAGTTCAGTGGCAGTTGCTAACGAACAGAGAGGCACCTCTAGTGAAATGTCATTCGCCAAACTATGTATTTCTTGCAATATTTTTAAGTCACTCTTTTCAATTGTTGCAAAGAGTATTTTAAAATCACGATGTCGATGTATCTTCCATTTTTGTTTTGTCAATGGCTGTTGCTCTAATTGAATGTGTAGATCAGTACCACCATTAGCTCGGGGCACTAATTCTGTATTTGTGATAGTAAAAAATACGTCGGGGAATGTAGCATAGGTATTGATAACACTGTTGTCACCGAAAGAAGTCAAATCCAAAAATCCATATTGAGATTCAACGATACAATTGTAGTAGATTATAAAATTGAAAGGATTGTCGGTAAGTTTACGTTGAGGATCCGAATCAAATAGATTTTTCATCAATGTAATGTCATTGAAGACAAATGAATGTCCCTTTAAGTTGAATAAAAATTCTAAAATTGCCTTATTTTTCGTTACTGACACAAAACGAAGATGCAGTGGAAATAATAACCATTGTTTGTCAACTTGGTTGTAAGCTAATTTATTCAATAAAAGACGCATCTTCTTTATTATTAGTGTATTTTTTGTTACTTCTTTCCAAGGATATTGTTGTAAATATTGCAGAAGATTATGTTTCTCGTCTGTTAAACTAGAATTCAGTTTGAATTTCTTTGGTGGATTCTCCTCGTCACTTCTTTTGAAACGTTTCAAATATTTCCTCGTCACGTTGAACAGTTCCTTTCTTGAAATATCCAAATCCGGTCGTTTTTTCAAAGCGGGTAGTATATATTTCTCGAACACTTGTTCAATAACCAAAGAAGTGATTTTAGTTGTTTGGCTTTTTGATGAACAATTTTTGACTTTCGTTTTGAGAAGATTTGCCAACACGGTTTTTTTTATTTTCGGGTAAAATTCGTCCCATTCTTTATCAACTACTTGGACTAATGATGCTAGATAGTTGTCGACGTTTTCGTGTTGGGGAAACAGGGATTTGCTGATGATGTACCAAAAGGTGTCGTTCACGTGTTTCGTGTCCAATGCTTCGTTTCTTCCATCACTGGGTAAATTTGTTTCGAGAGCACTCTCCAGCAGTTGTAATTTCGCTGCGGACTCGTTTTGCGATTTGCGGAGAAAATCGAACAGAGTGTGCAGAACCAGAACGGTGTCATTTTCATCGTCAATTGCAAGCAGACCGTGGTTGTTGAAGAAAATTCCAAAACTTGTTATGTATTGACATATGGAGAGAAAATGATGATTCAACACTGGTTGAGAGGCGATGCTGGTACTGTTCATCATTCTTGTTGGCAGAATTTCCTAATTCATGAAATATTAGGAATAATTAGGGTAAATTAGAAAAGATTAGACGATGATATAAGTTTTTAAAATTTTGTAACTTAATTCATTGGATAATAATATCTTAGAAAATTTAAAATTGAAACTTTCTGATCAAATAATTTCTTTAAGTTGAAACTTTCATGAATTCATTTGATGATTTAGAAAGGAACTCTTTTAAAATTGAATTATTTTTTGATGTAATATTCAAGTAAAATTAACCATTTAATAATTTCTATTCAATGATTTTACGATTGTTTTCCAAGAGTTAAGTTATTGGAAAATAAATCATTATTTTTCAGATGTAGACTAATAATGAATGTAACAAAATAAAATAGTAAAACATGTTTATAAAAATTAAATGTTAGACAGTTACAGTATAGTGATTTTAAAACAATGTTTGCATTAAAATATTAATGTATCATTCTTACCGTATTTACTATTTTCTCCTTTCCGATAAACTGCTTTTTATTTAAACTTTAACAAAAGTGAACAAATACAGCTCTGTACTGTATTAAATATAAATTATTTGCTTTGCAAAAAGCAAACTTTTATTTTTACTTTTCGTACACATTTTCATAAAAATTAATTTTCATTTCAAAATTTGTTTCTAGAATGTTTTTAAGTATCTATAAAATTTTGTCGTGAAAATAGTGAAAAAGATACCAAGTCTCTTTTTTATTTTTCTTGCACGTTTATAATATTTAAGGTACAGCAAAAGTTTTTTGATAATGCCCAACTGTTTCTATTTCTAATCAACCAAATTATTAAATATTATAACTTTTAAAGTTTTGCTTTATTTTTTTCTGAAAAAAAATTTTTGAAAGTAAATTGTAAGAAGAAAAGTAGGAAAAAGAAATAAGAGATAAGAAAAGAATTGTGTATCAAGATAATGTTCTTACCTTAAGTATATTATATTTGCGTCTTCGTGTATTTTGCCTCTTGTTTATCAAACAAAAAAACTAACTGGTATACTCTTTTTTTCAAAACGTATTATTTTAAAGAAAAAAAGACATATTTTACTTTTGTTTTTCTAATATTTTATTTATCAAGAAACATTTGTTTAAAAAAATACTTTTCATTTACTATTTTAAAACATAAAATCAGGTTTCAGTGTTGTTAAATTCCAGGGACAAGAAAATAAAAATGCACAATTTTTTTTAATGTTTATTTTTTATCAGAATTAAATAAAGAATGGAATACACGAACTGAAAGTGCATGTGTAACAGCATAAAGATTTTCAATTGATACTTAATTGCTTTAAAAATGTAAGGCAGAAAAGAATACAAATATTATAGCAAATATACATTATTATAGTTTTCTGATTCTTATTTTAAGGGAGCAAAAGAAAGATAAAAATTCAAAGAAAAAGGCAAAAGCTGAGGAGAAAATTAACTGAAATAAGGTGAAACAACATTTTTCTCCTCTGACTTAGTTGGAATTATGTTATTAAGTTCTTTTGACATTTCAACCATTCTTTCTTCCTTTGGAATTGCTAAATCATGCATATTTATAATCAAAGTTTGACAAGAATTTATTGTCCCATAAGATAAATTATTGACTACAAATTGCATTGAGAAATATGGCGAAAAAATTTGATTTTCAAATATTGAATAACGACCAATGTCAGCTATTCCAGTAGGATCGTTTAATGCAATCTGAATGAATATTGGCTTTAATTTTGAACATGATGACACTTTTTTCATTTGGAGGTTCATGTTCGTCGAAAATTTATAAAACGTTTGAAATTTCAATACTTGGTGTTTTCGTAATTTTAATATATCGTTGTATTCACCCTCATTAACCATTGCGCCGTAATAGAGGGTAATGGGTCCTTCAATTGGTTCTATGTCCGCTTGTCTCAAAGCAATTTTACAAATTGTCATTTTAAGTAAATTCAAGTATTTGTATGTATTTTGCGATTCAGTAAATTCTGTGTTAATTAAAAAATAATTCTTAAAGTGAAGAGAATGTTTAGCTGATGTTGTTCTATATTTGTCAAATATCATTTGCAATTGTTTCTCATCATTTATAGGGTAATGTTTCCAGATTTTCTTTTTAGCGCTATCTAAATTTTCAACGTCATCTAAAGTCCATTCGTACAATAAATTGTTGATCACTTGCTGTTTATGGATCAAGAATTTTTTGTAATGATCGTCAATTTTTAATGACTTGGAATAATCGTCGGCGAATTTTTCATAGGTTGGTGTATACGTTTTGCTTGGCATTATTTTGAGAATGTAAGACTTTAACAATTCAATTGCTGTCTCTAGTGTGCAGAGGGGGACATGTGATACTATTTTGACAGCAGCTTGTTCGATTGCTTTTAATCTTTTTATGTTATTGGTATCTTCGTTGAATGATGACAGTGAATTGTAATCATCGTATCTGTTTACTTTCCATATTTCTTTTGCTAATGGTTGGGGTTTTAATGTTATGAATAAATCTAAACCACCATTGGGCCTTTTCTTTGTTTCTACATCCGTGACAGTAAATAAGACATCGGGAAATGTAGCATATTTATAAATACCCAAACTTGATAAATCAGCAAAGCCGTAAAGTGATTGAATGTAGCATTTATAGTAAATTGCTGTCCTGAATGGATCCTTTTTTGAATAGGGTCGAATGGCTATATCTCTGTCTTCTGTCATCATTGTAATGTCGTTGAAAAAGAATAAATGTCCTTTTAGATTTCTTAAATATTGCAAAACTAGTACACTGCTTGTCACATCTGTGTACCATATAGTCCTTGGATATTTTAACAAAGTTTCGTAAACTTGATTGTAGGCTACTTTTTGTATCATGGGACGCACAATGTTTGATGCATTTGAGTCTGTTAAAAATTCATTCCAACTTTTTTGATTCAATTGACTTAAGATGGCCTTATTAGATTTAATTGAGTTCTCAAAATTGGGACTTAGTTTTGTTGAGACTGTAGGAACCTCGTCACTTCTTTTGGAACGTTTCAAATATTTCCTCCTCCCGTTGAACTGTTCCCTTCTTGAAATATCTAAATCCGTTCGTTTTTTCAAAGCAGATAAAATATATTTTTCGAACACTTGTTCAATAATCAAAGAAGTGATTTTAGTTGTTTGGCTTTTTGATGAACAATTTTTGACTTTCGTTTTGAGAAGACTTGCCAACACGGTTTCTTTTATTTGCTGGTAAAATTTGTCCCATTCTTCATCAACTACTTGGACTAATGATGCTAAATAGTTGTCGACGTTTTCGTGTTGGGGAAACAGGGATTTGCTAATGATGTACCAAAAGGTGTCGTTCACGTGTTTCGTGTCCAATGCTTCGTTTCTTCCATCACTGGGTAAATTTGTTTCGAGAGCACTCTCCAGCAGTTGTAATTTCGCTGCGGACTCGTTTTGCGATTTGCGGAGATAATCGAACAGAGTGTGCAGAACCAGAACGGTGTCATTTTCATCGTCAATTGCAAGCAGACCGTGGTTGTTGAAGAAAATTCCAAAACTTGTTATGTATTGACATATGGAGAGAAAATGATGATTCAACACTGGTTGAGAGGCGATGCTGGTACTGTTCATCATTCTTGTTGTCAGAATTTCCTAATTCATGAAATATTTGGAAAAATTTTATGTTACGGAAAATGCGATAGAAAAATTTCGAAACACGTTAATAAATACGTTTGGAAATACTAACTAAATACTGTTCCTATTGAGGTTAAAAATTGCAAAAAAATTTACTACAAAAGAGTAAATAAGGATGCCACAATTATTCTATTTTGTTTGTTCCTGAAGAGTAAATAAAGATGCCAAAAAAATTCAATTTTGTTTGTCCCTGATTTCCAGACAACATTTTAATTTTTTCCCTAACCCTAAATAATTTTTTGATTCATTTTAAAAATTATTAGAGACACAAAAAAAATTAAAATTAAAACAAATTAACATTCTTCTTTAACTTAATTATATTGAATGATTTTATAAAACATTCTTCGTTAATTTTCAAAACCATTTGTTTACATTTCAATTTTGAGAAGTTTTGTTTTTCCAAATTTTCTTCTCTTGAATATTTTTAAGAATATAAACATTGCAAATAATATCAACAGAAATCCAATTACATTTCCAAAAACAATTAATTCTACACAAAAAATCAGAAATCAAAGATTTTTATTTAAAACCTTTTGAGAATTCAATTATCAAAAATGTAAAAACTAATATTTTATCGAATAATTGATTACTTCTTAAAACTGAATGTTTCATAAATAATTTTATTATTGATAAAAATAATTGAATTCCCGCGTAGAGCTGAATTAAAATTTTTACATCATTTTAACAAATTTTTAAAGAATTTTAATTTTAAAAGAACAATTCACACACAATACAAGTCTTGTAATTTATTTAAAATTGTATTAAAAATAATTGGAATCTTATGAAACTCGTAAATATTATTTATGAAAATAATTGAATTCTTGTAACAAATTTTATTAAAATTTTTTAAATAATTTAATTGCTGTGTAAATGTTATTATTTGTAAAAATAATTGAATTCTCGCAAAAAATTTTATTACAACTTTTGTAAATAATTGAATTTTTTTTTAATCATTTTACGAAAATTTTACAGGAATAATTGACCGATTTCGAATAATTTAATTAAAATTGTGTTAAAAATAATTTATATCTTGCGATGAATTTTATTTTATTACTTATAAATGTTATTGAATTTCTAGGAAAACTTTTATATATTCTAAGTTTTGGAAAATAATTGAATTTCTCCAAAGAATTTCATTAAATTTTTTGAAAATAATTATTATAATAAAAAAAAATTATTATTATTATTAGTATAATTATTAATAAACACTTATTAACAGTTCTGAGAATTCAATTAAAAAATAACTAATAATTAAATTTTTCTAAACTTGAATGTCACATAATAAAATTTTCAAAGATAATTAAACATTTTTCGAGAATTTTAGAATTATTTTTAATGAAATATTTAAGTAAAATTAACCATGAAATAATTTCTCATTAATAATAATTTTATGATTGTTTTTCAAGAACTATGTTATTGAAATGTAAATTATTGTATTTAAGATGGAGACTAACAATGGATGTAATAAAAAAATGTAATACAACCGAATTGTTTCTACCAAACTTGAAAAATTCGAGGAAAAGTTTGACAATGAATGAATCGATAAATAATTTTTTCTTAGAACCGAAAATTGAATTTTCTTTTTAAATTAATATTTTTATGATTGTGCAAAAAAGTGTGAAGGAATTTTTACCTGTTATTTTATTCTGCACCCACTTAGACAATCTTCGACTTCTACTTTCAAGAAAAAGTACAACTAGAAAAATATTTTTTCAAATTGATTTATTTTTTCGTTTAAAAACAAAACATTTTTTCCACTTGTATTATTTTTGCTTCTCCATTTATCAACGGAGATAATTTTTTTATTAGTAGATATTTTTTTTACATTTTGTAAAAAATTTAACTGCATACTCGTGAAAACGTGATATTGAAGGTTTATCAAAATTTCGCTTTTGTTTGTAAAATGTTTTTTGGAGAAATTTATTAAAAAAAAAAAAAAATTGTGCACTTGTATCAAGGCGAATTTTTTTTTATTTGAAAATATATTTTCCACTAAATTTTAAATAATTGAAGTTTAATTTTTGTAATTATTTTTTGTTGATAAATTAAATATTATTTGAAATCATTTTTTGTTGATAATGAAATATTATTTTGTATTATTTTTTGTTGATAAATGAAATATTATTTTAAATTAATTTTTTGTTGATAATGAAATATTATTTTGAAATGTTTCAAATTTATCGAACGTTTTAAATTTAATTAATTTTTTGAAAATTTCTACTCTGACATTAATAATCGACTTTTTTCTTTTTCGTTTTTCTTTCGGTAGGGGGAGATGCTGGGAGAGGGGGTGGGGGTGGTGTTTTTCATCTCACGAAGATATATTATATTTTCTGCGAGAAAATTCCATTCTGGCGTTTAAAGAAATTTATGACTCGACAAGCTTTATATCAGTGGATGCATTTAATCACTCTTTATCGTTAGAAGTGATTAGGATAGATTGTGTCGCGTGCATTTAATGCCAACTTGCTGACTTTGCCATTAAATAGCACCCATACCTCGATACCATCAATCAAAATATAACCCTATCGAGTTAATATTAAAAAAAACGAGAATGATAGAAAAAATTCTGTGCACTATGACAAATATTTCCCCCTCATTAATTATTATTTATTTCATAATAGTTAATTTATGAGAAATTTATTTTCATGATAGAAATATATTTTCTATATTATATAAGGGAAAATAAATATTTCCCTTATATTAAAATTCGTAAATAAAGAAATTTGTAAAAGAATAAAAAAATTTGTTTCATTATTATTAATAATAGAATGAAAATGAAAAAAAATATATGTGAAATATTGCATTTTTATGCAATATATTTCATTTTCCATACACGATTGGAAAGAAAAAGTTTTACATTTAAATTGGAAATTTTTTTTCATATATATATATACAAGTTGAGAGCTTGTTAACATTTGATATAGAAAATATATCAGTGAATAAATCGATTCGTGAACAAAAAGCTTCATTTCGTTCAATTTAATATCAGTGAGAGAGCGTTTAAAGCGGGATTAAAATCCTGACAACGTGAATATTCCAGACACGAAAGTTGGAATATTTCATTTTCTCGGATAATTGTAACCCCCCTCCTCTTTTTTTCTCCTCTCCTCTACCGAACCTCTTTTCCTTGCTTCATTCTCCACCCACCCTCCCCCTTCATCTGTGGAATTTTTGCCGATGATTCGATTTATACTGGATATTGTAATTTGTTATAAAAAATCAATATATATATATATATATATATATATACATAGTATATAGTTGGGCTCATAACAGTAAAACTCATCAAAAGTAATGAAATAGTCTTTTTCTATGTTCATATTCGTTGAAAGCAACTATCAAAAGGTGCATTTTTATTTTGCAATATCTTTTAACGACTTTTCGTATTCACTTTTTTTTATACGCTTTCGTTCTTTGCAAAAAAAAACTGTACTATTTCCTCTTTTTTAACTTGTAAATAAATATGAGAAACAAATATTTTTTTGCTACTGTTAATATAAATGTTGAATAGAATGATTTTTTCAAAACTATTTTCAAAGAAGGCGATGAGACCTGGGATCGATTTCAGTGACAAAAAATAAATTAAAAATGACTCCAATATAAATAAACAACAACAAAAATATTTTTTGAGCTTCACCCCTACTTTTCTTAAAATCCTAAAGTGCTAGGCAATTTTGAAACCCGAAATAGTGTTCAGCGACCAAAAATACATTGATAACGACTTGCATATAAAAAAATAACAAAAAAAAAATTTTTTTTGAGTTTTTATCCCCACTTTTTTCAATATCTTGACGTACTGATCATTTTTTGGAACCGGGGAACGTTTTCAGCGAGCATAAGTATATTGAAAAGGACTCCGATATCAAAAAAATGCAAAAAAAAATTTTTTTGATTTTTTACCCCCACTTTTTTCAAAACCTTAACTTGCTAGGCAATTTTGGAACTCGAAATCGTTTACAGCGAACGAAAGTACATTGAAAAGGACTCCCATATCAAAGAATGACAAAAAAAAAACTTTTTTGAGTTTTTACCCCCACTTTTTTCAAAAACTTAACTTGCTAGGCAATTTTGGAACTCGAAATCGTTTACAGCGAACGAAAGTACATTGAAAAGGACTCCCATATCAAAGAATGACAAAAAAAAAACTTTTTTGAGTTTTTACCCCCACTTTTTTCAAAAACCTAACGTGCTAGGCAATTTTGGAACCCGAAATCGTTTACAGCGAACGAAAGTACATTGAAAAGGACTCCCATATCAAAGAATGACAAAAAACACTTTTTTGAGTCCTTACCCCCACTTTATTCAAAATCCTCAATGTTTTTTTGGTTTACTTTTCTCGAGAATCTTGCGATCTAGAAAATTTTGAAACTTGGAATAGTGTTGAGATAAAAAAAAAAACGTTAAAAACCACTCCAATCTCAAAAATATAAAGAAGGCAAATTTTTATAGGTCTATATGTTTTATTAAAATTTTCGAAAATCAAATTTCGAAAAATTTAAATAGCAAATTTTGAAAATTATTTAATTCACAATCATTTCAATTGTAAATTTGGGGAAAAAAATCAATGGCGATTATTTTCGAGCAATTGTATTAAAACAATATTGATTATAAAATAATTCTTTGCACATTTTTGTTAAAATTAAATTGTTTTCCAAATTTTCAATTAAATATTTTTCAAAATTCAACTATCTAACAAGAATTACGTACTTTTTTAAAAAAAAATTTACGTCTTGCGAATTATGAAGAATTAAAAAAATTTCAGGGAAATTAATCAAAACAAAAATAACCAAAAATTGAATCTTTCAAAAGTAATTAAAATTTTTAAAAAAATTGTGTCTATTTACTATTTTCCAAAAATTAATTTAGAAATTCAATGACAAAATAATTTGTCATTGTTTCTTAATTTTTTCTACTACATGTATAAATAAACAAATCTAGTTTTTTAGGACAATTATTAAAATTTTTCAGAAATCAATTATAATTCTTAAATTTTTAAAGTTATCTATTCAAAAAGTTGTTTTTTAAATTATTTTTCCAAAAACCTGTAAAATTATTCCATATTAAATACTTTTTTTAGTCAATTATTTTAAACAACTATTATGTATAATTATTATTATTACTATTATTATTATTATTATTATTATAAATACTATTTTTTATTAATATTAGTATTAATTTATTATTTGTGAATTTTTCAATTTTTTTGGTAAAAAAATTTATTATCTTTCAAAATCTGGATAAAAATATTATAAACAAACTAATTTTGAGAATTTTTTCATTATAATTTTTTAAAATATCAAGTATTTTCAATATACGAAAAATGAATTTAAATTTAAATAATTAAATCTTCGATGCAATTTCGGAAAATTATTGAAAATCTAACTGATTTAGGAAAGAAGTTTAGTTAACAATTCTGTACAACTAAATTAATTTGAAAAAGTTGGTTACAGTAATTTTTAAAACTAATTAACTTTCAGAAAATATAAAATTTAAATTGAAAAAATTTCAATTTCCCCAAAAGAGTATTTTTAAATACTCAATTTACAAACATTTTCGACTTTTTTTTGCATTTTTAATCGACATAGAGCAATTTTTTTTACGCTCTAAATTAAATCCAAGGTCTGCAAATAGAGAGAAGGGGACAAAAATAAAAACATATAGAGAAATAAATTTATAACTGAAAACGAGAAATATCTTTTGCAAAAATATCATTTTCATTGATTTATTGCATTCCATAATTTTACAGATAGATAGTGTCACAATTTATGTATCATATTGCAGAACAACTTTCGTTAAAAAAATAAAAATAAAAACTCCAGCAAAAATGTTGTTAGTTCTCGTTAAATGATAAGGTTACGAGCTGTCAATTAAAAGTTTAATTAATTCAACTTAATTACACATTAGCAAAGACAATTTTCTTTTCTTTCCGTATTTTTCTCCCCCTTCTTTATTTTATACCTTCATGACCCACTTTTCAAGTCAGAAACGATAAAACTATTACTTCAGTTTAGATATATTTAGTTTCGTTTTTATTCACAAGTTTTAATTGGATAATTATGGAGAGTTCTCAAAAGTCTTGTATATTGGAGGTAATATGAAACTTGAAAATTAATTCCTCGAAATATATGTATATATATGTATAAAATATATAAGCAGCATCGGCGTCGATTAGTCTGACGGAAGTGTGCCTTAATTAACATTCATAAAAAGCGAAAATTCGTGAAAACAACTTCATTGCCATTAAATTTTCTCTCTCTTTCTCTCTCTTTCTTTCAAGTATTTCGGAAATTGCATTATTTGAATTTCGAAAGCAACGGAGAGAACTTGAATTCTTCAACTCGAAATGATTGTTCCGTTAAAACAATTTCATGCTGTATGATTATTGTGAGAAGTTGAAATGAGCTTGAATTAAATTCAATTATTTTCTGTTTTATAATTCACGAGAGTACAATTTAAAAATAATAATAAAAAAGAAAGAAAAAACAAAACATTAAAAATAGAGAGAAAATGATTGTAAATTACTCACTTTTTTCGCTGTTGGAAAAAAAGAACCAGCAGTAACAATATATTCTTGGTTTTTTTCCCTTACTTTTTAAACATAATCAATTTTCAAAAAGGAATTTAAATTTTTTCTGTAATTTTTAATATTACTTTACTATTTTTATTACAAATTGTCAAAAAAAATATACCAGTTTCAAATTGTCAAACAAAAACAAAAAAACAAAAACAAAAGCGAACAGAAAATCGAACTTCAAACCGCACTGACAGAATTATCAGTAAACTAAAATCTCTAATAATTTCTTTCTTGGAAGAAAAATTAATATTTTCTAATTATAATTTTGTTTGTTGCAAATATATATATATATTTTTTTTTATTCTTTTGGCGTTGGGGGAAAATTGTGTTCGAAAAGGGATGGAGGAGGATGTATTAAAGCGTGAGAGCGTTGCTTTGGATTACAATTGCCTCGTAAATACCTGCGGCTAATCTCCAACTGAAACTATCTTGCTTATTGCCGGTGGTTCACAGGTGTGAGTTAAATGCGTTAAGACATAAATTATTCCCTGATCCTATATTTACAGTTGGCAACATATATATTGATTTTCCAAAAATTGTTTGGTCACACACAATGACAATTTAATTGAATTTCCCATTTTCATTTTATTTAATTATTCGCAAAATGGGTAGGAAAAAAAAATTATACACTCACCACAATATAATTTCAGAACTTTAGATGCATAATTACAGTATATTAATTATTTTCGGTTATAATGAAATTCTGCGGTAATTGTGACAGTGATTGTCGGTAATTCTAAACCTCCACTGTAATGAGCGATACAAAGACAAACAGATATTACAATTTCCCGAAAAAAGATCCTACATTTTAATGATTTTAAGTTTTACATTTTATACGTTCCACACTGTTTAGAAAGTTACAAAAATTCCTTTTTTAAAACTAAAAAATAGTAATACTCTATAGTAAATTGAAAAGCTGATGAATGGACCATGAAAACAAGTAAAAATGAGTAACAAAATTTTACCATTTTTGGGTAGAATTCTCCTAATTATTTAGAGAGTCTGGCAAAAAATATTTTCTAACTGAACCTATAACCTAACTGAACAGAACTTTGTAAAAAATTTGACCCAATCTGACGAGAATTTAAATTTAATGTTGACGTAAATGACTTTCGATAGTAGTCATTTTGATACAATCAATAATTTTCGACTATAATTCCCCAAAAAAAAAAAAAATAAGTTCAGCTATCAAAAACGACGTGAAATTATAGACCTAAAACAATTTCCTCAGGAAGAAGAAGAAGAAGAAGGTATAGACACGAAATTTTTCGATTTCGTAAAGATTAGACGACAAAGAGACTCGGTTGAAATTTGTGATCACGTTTGGAAATAATCTGCAAAAGAATAAATATCTATGTGTATATACATAATCTTGAAGATCGCTCCGGGGAAAAGAAGAAGAAGAAGAAGAAGATCGAGAGACAATACTCGGGGCATTGTATTTCGTCGTAAGCATGAAGAGAAAGAGAGAGCGAAGACAGGACTGACATAAACACGGCGTTCACACGTGTTGGTATAAACGTTGCTTCACCAACATAAGAGCTGAGATATATATGTATATAAATACGACGTATACATTGAAAGCAAAAGGGGAAGTTGTTGTATCCTCAGCAAATGGTGTTTTCACTGCTGATGATATTAGTGCTTGTGGTGATGTTGGTGGTGGTAGTGAAGTGACCTTGGCAGTCAGGAATCCGGTCTGACAACATGGATCGACACAACCCACTGGCGTAAGAGCCACGGCTTTTATAACTGAACGACTTCTTCTTCAATCCATTCGTAAATGGCGAGAGAAAATCAAGGAAAACATGTCAACACTTTCTCAATGATTCTATCATCGATGGAACGTTGTTTTTTATCTCTTTCTTTCTTTTTCTCTCTTAAAGAATAAACCAGGAAATTGGTTCTGCAATTTAGGTGATTACTGTCGATCTTATTTAGGTTTCTTTTTTATGTTGATGTCACTCTTGATCAGTATTTGTTATTATTTACTTTTGAGCTCTAAGGATGTTTAGGTTCACTTCCTTTTTATCGTGATTTTACTTTTCGTCAGTATTTACTATTTTTCTCTTGAGGATATTTGGGTTCGTTCAGTTTGCTCTTCGTCAGTATTTTTCTGTTATTGTTTAAGGTACTCTTAACGATATTTGGGTTCTTTTTTTGTTTCGAAATATTCACTCTCCCGACTTGATTTCGGTTTGTCTGTTATTGTTTAGGTATTTAGATTTGTTTATTTTTTACATTGAAAAGTTTACGTCTGACGTTATTTCGGTTCGTCTGTTATTGTTTAGGTTTTAAGCTTTGTTTATTTATTTTATTTTTAAATGTTTACTCTCTCGACGTTATTTAGGTTTCTTGATTATGCTGATGTCACTCTTGGTCAGTAATTGTTATTGTTTACTTTTAAGCTTTCAGGATGTTTAGGTTCATTTTCCCCTTTATCGTGATTTCACTTTTTGTTAGTAATTATTATTGTTTACTCTTGAGGGAAATTTGGGTTTGTTCGGTTTACTCTTCATTAGTATTTGTCTGTTATTGTTTACGTACTCTTAACAATATTTGGGTTCTTTTTTTGTTTCGAAATGTTTACTTTCTCGACGTGATTTCGGTTTGTCTGTTATTGTTTAGGTATTTAGGTTTGTTTATTTCTTACATTAAAAAGTTTACTCTCTGAACGTTATTTTGGTTTTTTGTTTATTTTGATGTCACTCTTGATTAGTGTTTGTTATTGCTTCTTGAGCTCTCAGGATGTTTAGGTTTATTTCTTTTTTATCATGATTTTATTTTTCGTCGGTATTTACATAATATTTTTTACACTTAAAGATTAATAATTCGTCAGTATTTTCTGTTATTGTTTAGAAGCTCTTGACGATATTTAGGTTTTTTTTGTTTTTAAATGTTTACTCTCTGGAAGTTATTTACGTTCGTCTGTTACTGTTTATGTATTTAGGTTCGTTTACTTTTTGTTTTGAAAAGTTTACTCTCTGGAGGTTATTTAGGTTCGTTTTTTGTTTGTTGATGTTACTCTTGGTCAGTATTTGTCATTGTTTCTTGAACTTTTAGGATTTTTAGGTTCATTTCTCTTTTATTATGATTTTATTTTTCGTCAGTTTTTATTATTGTTTACTCTTGAAGATATTTGTGTTCGTTTATTGTACTTTTCGTCAGTATTTGTTTGTTATTGTTTAGGTACTCTTAACGATATTTAGGTTCTTTTCTTTTGTTTTGAAAAGTTAACTATCTCGACGTCATTTATAGGCTCGTCTGTTATTGTTTAGGTATTTCGGTTTGTTAATTTTTTGCATTGAAAATTTCACTCTCTGGAAGTTGTTTTTTTTAATTGTTTAGAATTTTATTAGAATTTTGTTTTTGAAGTTATTTACTTGTTTTTGTTTATGTTCACGTGTCTAACTGATTTATTTTCCCTACGAACAGTATTATTCATTTAATAAAGTTCTTTCAGCAATAAATACTAGGAGAAAATAATTTTTTTCTTGGTAGTGTAAAATAAATTCTAAATTTGCAATTTTTTTTTCTTTTCCCCAAAGTTTATTTATCTATACATTAACGTAGAGAATTTAATTCATGTGCATCATTCAAATTCACTTTATTGCAAGAGAAGAAACTTCATTTACATAAGTTGATGCAACTTTTATGTGGCACGTGACAGAAGAAAACTGGGTTTCATTAGCGATTCGACAGTTGGAAGAGTTTAGTCATGTTTTGCATCAACAAAGTAGCACCTGTGTGTTTATATACACTAAAAAGGAGATGAAGAATTTCATGTCACAATTTCAGATTTTTATAAAAATAAATAAATAAAAATAAATAAAAAGTAAATAAAAATAAATAAAAATAAATAAAAAGTAAATAAAAATAAATAAAAATAAATAAAAAGTAAATAAAAATAAATAAAAATAAATAAAAAGTAAATAAAAATAAATAAAAATAAATAAAAAGTAAATAAAAATAAATAAATAAAAATAAATAAAAAGTAAATAAAAATAAATAAAAATAAACAAAAATAATATAAAAATAAATAAATAAGAAAACACTGAAATTTATTTATTTTCCAGAAAAAAAATATGGAAAAATAATTTTTTTTCTATTTTTAATATATGCAAAGATATGTGTATAATATATGGGGAATATATCGCGTATTTATGTGTATAATATCATGTTGGTCGGTGAATGGTCGTATTTGAATCTGAACCCACACAAAGAAAAATGTTAAAATTCCTTGAATAGCCAGACGAGAAATTTTTCGGGTGGGGGGGGGGGAGAGAAGAAGAGATTTGTGGTCCTTCCCAGTTAGCTGAATCTTTGTTATTTCATGATGAAAGAAATTAGGTAGTCATCATAAATTATGTTTGACAACCAATTTCAACCGCAAAAAAAAGGAAAGAGGGAAAAAAAGAAAGAGAGAGAGAGAGAGAGATAGAGAATATATCCCCGCATGTTCTATTTTGAAATTAATCATTTTTTCCCACCCCGTATAATGATAAAAGTGATACATTTTGATATTATGAAAAATATCCCATTCCATTATAGGGCACTAATAAATCAAATTGAAAATTTTTATACTTAATGAAGAAACAAGTTAGAGAAATTTAAATGCACTTTTTTGCATCTTTTCAATTTAATTATTCAAATTAATTAAATTATTAATTTAATTATTCAAATTAATTAAATTATTAATTGAATTATTCAAATTAATTAAATTATTAATTGAATTATTCAAATTAATTAAATTATTAATTTAATTATTCAAATTAATTAAATTATTAATTGAATTATTCAAATTAATTAAATTATTAATTTAATTATTCAAATTAATTAAATTATTAATTTAATTATTCAAATTAATTAAATTATTAATTTAATTATTCAAACAACAAAGTTTCACTATTTTGATATTTGATTTGATTTGACTGTTTGGTTACTATTTATCATTTATAGTCGAAATTTACACTGAGAAAACGATTTATTTGATTCAAATATATTTTGTTTAAATCAAACTCAAAATATCTTTGCTATACAGTCAAAAATATTTTGAGTTTATAATTGAAATCTATTTTTTTGGTTAATTTAAAAAAGTAATATATTTAAGTTAAACACAAGTTGTGGTTGATTTTAAATTATTATCAACTTTTAAGTTTGAATAAAACATAACATTTTTAAACATATTTTCTGTTTAAATCGAAACAGAAAATATAAATAAAATAAAAATAATAAATTAAATATAATTATTCAAACAAATAATACTTTTGAATCGAAGCGGTTGATATTTTCTGTATGTTGCGATTAAGCTTAGAAACTAATTTTAAATTGAACAAAATGACTTAAAATTATTTTTTTATTTAAATTAAATATAACGTTTTCTCAGTGTTTGCTTGGAAGTGATTAATTTTCCTGTTCGTGAAAAAATTCTTATTTGCATTTTCTTTACATTTTATTCGGCGCATTTTTCTCTTTATCGATAAAAGCGGAATATTCTTTCTCACAAATTTAAAAATTTTGAAATGAATTAATGAATGAATGAATGAACGAACGAATGAATTTTATTAATAAACCATAAAGCGTACAATAGACGCTTGTAATTTTATTTAAAAAAAAAAAAAAAATTTACTGGTTTTCTGTTGCGAGCGCGACGAGCGTATATTTCTTGTCATAATGTTGTACTTTTTTAAGGGTTGAAAATTACGAGGCGGTAACGTTGGACTTTTTAAACATTAAAATATTGTACCGAGGTCCTTCTGTTTTACATTATAATTTTTTTGCAACTGTCCCCGCGAATGGATTAACGAGCGGAACGGCGAAGCAGCAGCAACAAACTCACACAAGTTTCTGGTCCCGTCTAAATGGATTTTTAAAAGCGCTTTGATCGTTCCGTAACCCGAATAACGGAGTTAGACGAGCAAAAACCTTTGCAAAACTTGGACTCACTCTCTCACTCTCTCTCTCTTACTCTCTCGTAAATCGTTGGCTTAACGACGCCAGGTCGCGACACTTTGATTGATTTTAAAGAGCCACCCAAACTCTCTTTTCGAATGGAATTTAATTATGTCGCTGATTTTTGATTAGATGCTGCAAAACCTAAAAAAAGGGTCCCTTCACTTTTTTCCGTGTCAAAAAAATTTTAAATTAATTTTTAGATTCGAAAAAAATTTATTAAAAATTATTCGAAAGTGAATTGATTCAAAATTGGATTCCTGATGCAAAAGGGTATTTTGAATAAGAAATTTACTTCTATTTGAAAAGAAGAAAGGAAAAAAGAGATAGAAACATTTTTGTATCAAAAAAAAAAATTTGACTTGACAAAAAAAAGAGGGAAAATAAGAGAGAAGGAAATTTTTCTCTAAATAAATTTTTTGTATAAAAAAAAATTTGACTTGAAAAAAAGAGAGAGGGAAAATAATAGAGACGGAAAATTTTCCCTGAATACAATTTTTGTATCAAAAAAAAAATTTTACTTGAAAAAAAAAAAGAGGGAAAATAAGAGAGAAGGAAATTTTTCTCTAAATAAATTTTTTGTATAAAAAAAAATTTGACTTGAAAAAAAGAGAGAGGGAAAATAATAGAGACGGAAAATTTTCCCTGAATACAATTTTTGTATCAAAAAAAAAAATAGTTGACTTGAAGAAAAGAGAGAGGGAAAATAAGAGAGAAGGAAATTTTTCTCTAAATAAATTTTTTGTATAAAAAAAAAATTTGACTTGAAAAAAACGAAAGAGGGAAAATAAGAGAGGAAAATTTTCCCTGAATACAATTTTTGTATCAAAAAAAAATATTTGACTTGAAGAAAATAAAGAGGAAAAATAGGAGTGAAGGAAAATTTTCTCTAAATAAATTTTTTGTATCAAAAAAAAAAAAATTCGACTTGTCTATTTGAAATGATTCATTGCTTGACGAGGAGAAAAGAGAGGAGTGAGAAAAAAGAATAGAAGAGTAAATCGAGCGCGAAGAAGTTTTGTAGAAATGTATATGTAATGCATGTATAAATTTGTGTGAGTTTGTGTGTGTTTGCGTCATTCTCGCGGCTTTCCATGGCAAATTGCTACCCGTCCCGGTAATAATTTCGCAGTGCAATATCTTACGCATTCCATCGGAACTTGAAGTTTCTTGGCGCGTTTAATCTCACGGGCGAAGCTCGCTCGCGAACATCACAGTCAAGGTTCAACCGGTCAAGTGTAGGGTCGAGTTCGAGAATCGAGTAGTATCGTGATTGTAAAAGCAAACACGTCTGACAGTTGATAACAAAAAAAAAAAAAAAAAAAAGAAAAGAAAAGAAAAAGAGAAAATAAACGAAAAACAAAGGCAACACGTTTCTCTACTCAAAGAATGCGGAAAAGAATAATTATTATAATTCATTTCACACTTTAGAGGAGAGAAAATATTTTTGTTTTTGATGTTTTTATTAAATTGTTGAAAAGAAAAATGTGATGAATTAAAATTAGGTAAAAATGTATGTTAATAATAATCGTTATGCTCCGGCAAGCTCTTCGCAGTTTGAAGTTAGTTATTTGATTTTTTGTTTCTTAACTTTTTTTTAATAATTGTTCTTTTTCAAATTTTTTCGATTTTTAACCTAATTAATGTGAGGAAAATTAGTAAAATTTTGTCGAAGAATTTTTTGGTGAAATTTTATTGAAATTTTATTTTTTATTGAAAATAATTTAATTTCTGCGAAGAAGTTGAAAATAATTGAATTGTTTTGAAGAATTTTAACATAATTTTTGAAAATAATTGAATGCTTTGAATTGAAAACAATAATTTTAAATGAAAATAATTTAATTTTCAAGATAATTGTATTCAATTCTAAACTTTTATTAAATATTTTTAGCTGTGGCATTTTTTTATTTTTGAAGAAAATGATTTAATATTTTACGAGAATTTTCTTAGAAATTTTCGAAAATAATTGATTTTTGAAAATAAATTTTACGGCCAGTCTTAGAAATTTTCGAAAATAATTGAATTTTTAAAATAAATTTTACTGAGAATCTTAGAAACAATTGATTTTTTGAGATAAAAGTACTTTTAGAATTATTTTTAAGACAATTGAATGTTTACAAAGACTTTACTAAATAATTGAATTGTTTTAATTAATTTCTGCAAATCTTAGAAAATAATTGAATTTTTTCGTGAAATTTTATTAAAATTGTATTGAAAATAATTTATTTTCTGCGAAGAATTTTATTATTTACGAAAATAATTGAATTGTTTTAACAAATTTGAACATAATTTTTGAAAATAATTGAATGGTTCGGAAGAATTCTTTTTATTTTTTCAAAATAATTGTATACGGTCGAAAACTTTTATTAAATATTTTAAAAATATTTATTTATAATAAATATTTATTTATTCTTCTGTTGAGAAAATTTATTAAAATCATATTAAAAATAAATGAATTTCAGCGATCAATTTTACTGTTTAAATCAATAATTCAGTTTCTCCGAACAATTTCATCAGAAGTTTTAAAAACAATTGAATTTAATTAATATTTTAAAAAATAATTCTATTCTTTTGGGAAATTTTACTAAAATTAAATTAAAAATAATTGCATTACTTTGAAGAATTTTATAATCAATGAAAATAATTAAGTTCTTGAGAGGAATTTTATTATTAATGGAAAAAATTAAATTCTTGAAAGGAATTTTATTAAAAATTACCAAAATCCTGATTAAATTCCATTGAAGAATTTCTTTGAATTCTTTTTTTAATACTTTATTGTTGAAGTATATTAAAATTGTTTTGAACGTAATTGAATTACTGTGAAATATTTTATTATTTATAGAAATAATTTAATTCTTCCGAAGAATTTTTCTGTCTGTAAAAATAATTGAATTGTTTGCAAGAATTTATTAAATATTTGGAAAATAGATGAATTTTTTTAGAAACTTTCATTAAAGATTGGAAAAAAATTTTCTGAATCCTCAAGTGAAATTTTATTTAAAAATTGTCATAATTAGATTTTTTTAAACAAATTGTGTCATTTTTTTAATTTTGAAAGAAAATAAATTAATATTTGACAAGAATTTTCTTTAAAAATTTCGAAAATACTTGAATTTTTAAAATAAATTTTACAGACAACCTTAGAAATAATTGGATTTTTGAGATTAAATTACATTTAGAATTATTTTTAGGAGAATGAATGTTTGCAAAGACTTTACTAAATAATTGAATTGTTTTAATTAATTTCTACAAATCTTAGAAAATAATTGAATTTTTTCGTGAAATTTTATTAAAATTGTATTGAAAATAATTTAATTTCTGCGAAGAATTTTACTATTTATGAAAATAATTGAATTCCGTAAAATGTAGTATGTAAATAATTAAATTCTTGCGAAAAGTTATTTTAAAATTTTTTTGTAAATATAATCAATAATTATGAAATTAAATATTTACTTAATAAGAGAATTTTTCCAAATTTTTATTATGAATTTATCAAAAAAATTTTATTTGAAAATAAAAAATTCTGTAATTTACATTGTAATAAATTGAATATTATTTTCCGCGCGTAATATTTGCTAATATTTATTAATATTAATTAGTGACTTCGACTGTTTTCCGTTGGATTAGTAAATTAGGGTAATAAATAGTATTTTCTACTAAACAAATAAAATTTACTAATAATTAGTTTTTTCTCTAAAAATAAGTAAAATTTACTAATAAATAGTATTTTCCACTAAATAAGTTAAATTTACTAATGAATAGTATTTTCTACTAAATAAGTTAAATTTATTAACAAATAGATAGTATTTTCTATTAAATAAGTAAAATTTACTAATAAATAGTATTTTCTACTAAATAAGTAAAATTTACTAATAAATAGTATTTTCTACTAAATAAATTAAATTTATTAACAAGTACATAGTATTTTCTACTAATTAAGTTAAATTTATTAACAAGTAGATAGTATTTTCAATTAAATAAGTAAAATTTACTAATAAATAGTATTTTCTACTTAATAAGTAAAATTTACTAATAAATAGTATTTTCTACTAAATAAGTTAAATTTATTAACAAGTACATAGTATTTTCTATTAAATAAGTAAAATTTACTAATAAGTAGTATTTTCTACTAAATAAGTAAAATTTACTGATTCAAAAGCAAAAATCCGAAATCACTAAATAAAATTAATTAATATTTTTACTACTTCAATTTTAGAGAAAGTAATAAATATTTAAAAGAATTTGTGGCCTTTTTAAAATTATTTTGTGTTATTTTTTGTATTTGTTTTTTTTGTCTTTTTTGTTAGAAATAGTTTTTGTAAAATATTGCACTTGTACTGTTATGTAAAATTCGAGAAGGCAGAAGAAAAATATTGTAATAAATATAACTAAGGGATTTTATTATAAAATGCTAAATAAAAGGATATTTTTATTTTGACGCGCAAAAAAAGGAATAAGATAGAAGTTTGCGAGAAATAAAGGAATATAGTTTGAGAATTTGTATATATAGAGAGAAGAAGAGGATCGAGAATGTTGCCTGAAAGTAGATAAAGTACGTGCTGCATAAGACGCGTCAGAAGTAGAAACAGAACGAAAATTATTCTCGCGCGTCAGATTAAACTGCGACTTAAAAGAAAATATGACAGAATGGAAATTGAAATATAAAATTTAATAGCAATTGTACTATTATTCTTTTCCTTCTATCTTTTGTTTTCTCTTCTTAAAAACACAATCAGAACAATCTCCAAGGAAGAAGAATTTAACTGAAAAATGTTATCAGAAAAGAAAATTTGGAAAAATAACCAGTTTTTCTAATTTTCTCTCATATTTCACAATTTTTTGTTTTTGCTACTCTGTCCAAAAATTAATTATCGAGTGCGAAGTTTGAATAAAATAGGAAATAGAAAAAAAAAATTAAATATGAAATTTAATTTTAAATTAATTTTTAAATTAATTAATTTTTTAAATTAATTTTTAAATTAATTAATTTTTTAAATTAATTTTTAAATTAATTAATTTTTAAATGAATTAATTTTTTAAATTAATTTTTAAATTAATTAATTTTTTAAATTACTTTAAATTTTTAAAAAAGATTTTAATTAGAAAAATGTGGTTAAAAAAATTCAAGGAAAATAATTAGAAACGAGAATGAGAAAAAGTCAGAAAAGTAAATGCGAGAAGAGAAGCAGAAAGAAGAATGAAATGAAATAATTAGAGAAAATAAGTGAAGAGAGTAAGAAACGTGAATTACAAAAGTTTTCTGTCCTCTCTCTCTCTCTCTCTCTCTCTCTCTCTCTCTCTCTTTCTGACCTTTGCCACAATAGCATTAAAATTTCCATATAAAGAAACTTTCACTTCATTTTACCAACCAATCTGGATCATTTCCGTAAATTCGATTGGCAAATCAGAGATCGCGATATATGCCTTCATTTCAAATGTTCTTATTGAGTTTCAGAAATGAAAAAAAAATAAATAAAATAACACGAGATCTCGCCAACTGTCTCTGAGAAAAAGAAAGACAGAAAGAGAATAAGATTCGAAATGACCTTTTGTTTCTATATTCGACAGAATCATGTGCATTAAATTCACTTCTGACTCGAGACGTGAATATAAAGAGTATATAAGAAGCGCAGAGAACAAAAAACAAAAAAAAAACAAAAAAATAAATAAATAAAAAAAAGAGAAAATACATGGAGACAGTAGAATATCTTGAGTATCGGGTTTACTTTATGTAAATTCTCTTTTTTTTTGGTTTTTTGTTTTTTTTGACCTTCTTTTTCTCTTTTTTAACTGACAGACGATATGAATCCTAAGAGATAAAGTGCATTGAAAAATGTTTAGTCTGAATATTCTTAGGTAGCGCGTGCCTTTTTGAGTTGAACGTCCGGGAGAAGTTCAGGTGCAAAACAGCAGGTGTACATCATTCACGGTTAAAAAAAAAACCGAAGAAAATAGTTTGACGAACTCTTGTAGAGAAAATAAGATTTCTACAGATGTTGCATATTATGGGTGGCGATTTTTCTTCAAACTCCATTCGATTTTAGAAATTGTTTTCTGTTTTCGAAATTATGCTGTATTATCAATTGAAGATTCTTATGATTTTTTTTCTTTTTTTTACAATTTACAGGGAAAAATACTAAATACAAAAAAAAAGAAAAAAAAGAATAATAATAAAGGTTTTTAAAAAGACATTAAAACATTTATTTTATTTAAATCGCCATGTTTTGGTTTAAAACAGATTTTTTGTATTTGAATCAAATTAGAATTTACTTTAATCGGAATTTTCTAATTTTAATAGGAAATTTTTTATTTTAATCAACTTATTTTTTATTCGAAACGTTTTTTTATATCGATAGAAATTTTTTTTATATTTAAATCGAAGTTTCGTAATTTTGAACGGAATTTTATTTATTAAAATAATTTTTTCATTCTACGTCGAAATTTTCTAATTTTAATCGGATTTTTTGATTAAAATCGGAGTTTTTTTTCTTTTAAGTCGAATTTTTAAAAATATTAATTGGAATTTTTTAATTTGAATTGGTTTTTTTCTTTTAATCGCAATTTTTTAATTTTATTCGTAATTTTTTTAATTTAAATGAATTTTTTTTAATTTAAATCCATTTTTTTATTTTTAATAGAATTTTTTTTATTTTAATGCGGATTTTTTAAATTTAAATCGAGTTTTTTTAGTTGAATCTCAATTTTTTTATTATACCGATTTTTTTAATATTAAACGAAATTTTCTAATTTTAATTGTATTTCTTTTATTTTAATCGTAATTCTTTTAATTATATGGATTTTTTTTAATCGGAATTTCCTAATTTTATTCAGAATTTTCTTATTACAATCGATTTGTTTTTATTTTAACCGGAATTTTTTTTAATTTAAATCTTTTTTATTAGTGTAATCGAAGTATCAAAATTTTAATCGAATTTTTTTTATTTCAATCAATTTGTTTTTATTTTAATCGAAGCTTTTTAATTTATATCGATTTTTTGTTTTAATCGAAATTTTTTTCATTTAAATCGAATTTTTTGAAATTTTTTTTATTTCAATCGAATTTCTATTATTTTAATCGGAATTTTTTGATTTTAATAGATTTTTTTATTTTAAACAAAGTTTCCTAATTTTAATCGGAAGTTTTTTTATTTAAATCGTTTTTTTTAATTTAAATCGGAATTTGCTAATTGAAATCAGAATTTTCTAATTGAAATCGGAATTTTTTAAAATTTTATAGTTTGTTTTTCTTTTAATCGAAATTTTTAATTTCATTCGGATGTTTATTATTTAACTCGATTTTTTAATTTTAATTAGAATTTTTTTTATTTTTATTGGATTTTTTTTATTCAAATTGATTTTTCTATTTGAATCGGAATTTTAAAAATTTTTTTTGAATTTTTTTTATTTTAATCCCAATTTTTTTTAATTATATTGATTTTTGAAATCTAAGTTTCCTAATTTTAATCAGGATTTTTTTTATTACACTCGATTTGTTTTTATTTTAATCGAAATTTTTTAATTTGTATCGATTATTTGTTACAATCGAGGTTTCAAAATTTTAATCTGATTTTTTTTTTATTTCAATCAATTTGTTTTTATTTTAGTCGGAATTTTTTAAATTTGTAACAAATTTTTTGTTTTAATCGAAATTTTCTAATTTCATTTGTATTTTTTTTGTTCAAATCGGTTTTTTTATTCTTCGTAGAAATTTTCCAATTTTAATTGTATTTCTTTTATTTTAATCGGAATTTTTTTTAATTATATCGATTTGTCTGTTTTTAATCGAAATTTCTAAATTTCATTTGGAGTTTTTTTATTTAAATCGATTTTTTTATTTTAATCGAAATTTTTTTTACACTAATCGGAATTGGTTTAATTTAAATCGATTTTAATATTGTAATCGATGTTTCTAAATTTTAATCAGAATTTCTTTTTGTTTCAAACGATTTGTTTTTACTTTAATCGGAATTTTGTAATTTAAATCGACTTTATTTTACTTTAACCGGATTTTTCTAATTTCAATCGGATTTTTTGTATTCAAATCGATTTTTCAATTTAAATCGGATTTTTTTTTATTTAAATCAATTTTTTTTCATTTTAATAGAAATTTTCTAGTTTAAATCGATTTTATTATTTTAGTCAGAATTTTCTACTTTTAATAGAATTTTTCCTTAATTCAATCGATTTTTGTAAAAATTTTAATCGGAATTTTCTAATTTTAATCGGAATTTTTTTATTTAAATCGAATTTTTCTCTTATTTGAATCAAAATGAAATTTTTTAGTGATGGAAAATAGACAAGGTTTGCACGCAACAAGTAGTGTAGGAACAATCTAGAAGGTGTAGGTCAAAGAGAAGGAAGGAAGAGAGACGAGTTAACGAGCAGTGCTATCTAACGCGTCATTTCCTTCGATAGATGTCAAACTCCATGGCGTTTAGTGTCATCCACCTTAGACATTTAGTTTACTGTGAGCGAGAATCCAGCTCAATCGAGAATCCTCAAATCAAAAATACTTCGAATTTTCGAGAGAACAAATAATTCACTAAATAAATAGATGAACAAAAAAAATTTAAAAATAAATCGAAAAATAGAAAAATAATTAAATCAATAGATAAATTAATAAATATGTCGAAAAATAGATAAATAAATAAACAGATAAATGTATAAAGAAATAGAAAAATAAATCAAAAAATAGATAAATAAATAAATGAATAAATAAATAAATAGATAAATTAATAAATAAGTCGGAAAATAGATAAATAAATAAACGAATAAATAAATAAATAGACAAATTAATAAATAGTCGAAAAATAGATAAATAAATAAACGAATAAATAAATCGAGAAATAGATAAATAAATAAACAGATAAATAAATAAATCTGTCAAAAAATATATAAATAAATCGAGAAATGGATAAATAAATAAATAGAGAAATAAATAAATAAATAGTATATTAACTGAATAGATAAATAAAAGAATAAATAAATTAATTAGCACATACTTAATAGACAGAAGAAATGCTTTCAGCTCATTAATACGCATAAGAACTATTTTTCACGTTATCCAATATTAACATAATAATTCATAAAAGACCATTAAAAAATTCCTTCCCATTATTATTTAATAGATAGTAAAATAGAAAACATTTTTTTTTCTCCCGTGCAATTTTCTTCGCGCAGCTATTACGCTAATTATTATAAATTATTACATAATATTTATTGAGCAATTATTAACCTGCGGCAATTACTGTGTTGATTGTATAAAAACACATTTTTCTTTTGTTTTTTTTTTTTTTATTTTGCTTTGCTCTCTTTTCGGGAAAAAAAAATTTATGATCTCAAATTAAGAGCAATAATAACGTTCAATATTTTTTTTCTCCCGAAAACAGAATCGTAAAATTCTGTCGTTAAAAAAAAAGTAAATTTCTCTAACAGAGAAATTTATTGTATCGAGAGGATAATTTAACAATTATTATTATCGAAGAGAAACCTTGACCCAAAGAAAATAATATTATAATGTCGAAAGAAAATTTATGATATTGGTACTTACGTCTGTTATTATAGTGGTGGAAAGATGTTATATGTGTGATTAAATTGAATCCTTACCTGTAACAAAGAAAAGAAAATTGGATCTTATTTATTTTTTAATCAGAGTTTCAATTATTCTTGAAAATAATTTTATTAATAGAATTTTTAAAATATTTCTTGGTAGTTTTACTAATTTTACTTTTTTTATTGGTAAAAATAAGTATTTATTACTGATTTTAATAATTTTATTTTTTTATTAGTAAAAAGACTGATGAATTAGTGCAAATATCTGTTTATTAGTAAAAATACTAATTTTTACTAATTTAATTATTTTTATTAGTAGAAATAACTATTTATTCGTCATTTTACTATTTTTATTAGTAGAAATAAATGTTTTTAGTAATATTACTAATTTTACTATTTTCATTAGTAGAAATAACTAGGTATTATTTTATTAGTAAGATTTACTAATTTAACAGCAAAAAATCAGTCACTACCTAAATTAAATTAGTAAATATGTTTACTATTTATTAGTAATTTGACATATTTGACTTTTTTTAAGTAGAAATAACTATTTCTTGTCAATTTTACTTTTTTTTAGTAGAAATAACATTTTTTTAGTATTTTAATTAATAAACTAGTAAATATAAATATTTATTAGTAATTTTACTAATAAACTAGTAAAAATAACTATAAGTAATTTCACTAATAAATAAGTAGTAGTTATTTATTATTCTATTAGTAAAATGTGCTAATTTAAAAACAAAAATACACTCACTACCTCATTCTAATTAGTAAAATTTTTTACTAATTCAAATTTTGAATGTTTTTAAATTGGTCCTGATTAAAACTGAAATTAGTTAAAGTTTCTGTAAAATTTTTAATCTAAAGCTAATAAGAACTAAAATTAGTTTAAATTACTAAAAAGAATTTAAACTCGACCTCTCTCGATTATGAGAACTAAAATTAGCTAAAATTTCTGTAGAATTTTTAAATTAAACCTTCTATTAAAACAAAAATTAGTTAATATTAAAACTGTTAATAAAATCTGAACTGAAAATATTACTAATTTAATTTTGAATTTCGAATATTTTAAACAATTAGACGTTGTATTAAAAAATAAAAATTCCAATTTTATCTTTAAGAAACGAATTTGTTAAAGTTTAGATTATGTTACCCAAAAAATTTTCTATTGTAAAAAAAATTGTTTTTCTTAAATGAAAATTTTAATTTCTCAAAAGTTAAAAAATTACTTTTTCTGTAACTAAAATATAACAAGTTTTTAATATCAAATTCGAAATAATTTAAATTGACTCTAACTTGTGTTCCAATTGTCTCTTGGACTTTGTCTTAAAAAAATAAAAAAGTTTGTTAAAATTAAAACTAAATTACTAAAGCAGGAAATAAAAATAATTAGTAGAAATTAAAAGTAAATTACTAAAGTTGGGAGTAAAAAAAACTTAAAACTAAAAATAAATAAATAAAGTAGGGACAAAAATAATTAGTTAAAATTCAAACTAAATTACTTAAGCAAGGACTAAAAAAACTAGTTAAAATTAAAACTTAATTACTAAAGTAGGGAATAAAAAAAACTTTAAACTAAAAATAAATTAATAAAGTAGGGACAAAAATAATTTGTAGAAATTAAAACTAAATTTCTAAAGTATGGACTAAAAATAATTAGTTAAAATTAAAATTTTATTACTAAAGCAAGAAATAAAAATAATTTGTAGAAATTAAAACTAAATTTCTAAAGTATGGACTAAAAATAATTAGTTAAAATTAAAACTAAATTAGTAAAGCAAGAACGAAAAATAATTAGTAAAAATTAAAACTAAATTACTAAAGTATGGACTAAAAATAATTAGTTAAAATTGAAACTAAAATAGTAAAGTGTGGACTAAAAATAATGAGTTAAAATTAAAATTTTATTACTAAAGCAAGAAATAAAAATAATTTGTAGAAATTAAAACTAAATTTCTAAAGTATGGACTAAAAATAATTAGTTAAAATTAAAACTAAATTAGTAAAGCAAGAACGAAAAATAATTAGTAAAAATTAAAACTAAATTTCTAAATTAGGGAGTAAAAAAAATTTAAAACTAATAGTAAATTAATAAAGTAATTCCAGTAATTGGTCAGTATTTTTACTAATAAAAAAAGTAAAATCACTAAAATCACTAATAAATAGTTATTTCTAAGTAAAAATTTATTAAAAATACTAAAAAAAACTTACTTCAACTAATTCATCAGTACTATTTCCCAATTTAAAAACAAAAACTCAGTCACAATTTGAAGTTAGTACGAAATTTCACTATTACAAAACTGAGAGAGAATTTAAATCAGGTCTAATTTTTAAATTAAACAGAAGTCTCCCCTAATTTAACTTTTAATCACAAGGAATATTGAATTGAAAATTTTTTTAATTAATCAGGAATTCTTACTAATTTTAGTTTTAATCAAATACAATTTAAACACTTCCTAAATTTTAGTTAGTAAAAATCAATACTAATTTCTTACTTGTGATTGTCCTTTTGGTATAAAATTTGTAAATTTTACTAATTAATAGTTTCTTCTTCTATTTTAGATAAATAAATTTATTAATTAATAATTACTTTTTCTAATTTATTAATAAAATTTAGTAATTCAAAAAATAAAGTCAGTAACTAATAATTCAAATTAGAAGAGAAATAGCTAGAAATTTTTAATCCATGAATTTAAACTAATTTAAAAAATTTTAAACTCTATAATCATGCAGAAATTTTTTACTAATTTCAGTTTTAATTAGGCCTAATATTTAAAACTAATTTATAAATTTTTACTAATTTAAGACTTAATTAGGCGCAATTTAAAGATTACTCTCTCGGACTTTGTCTAAAAAAAATAAAAAAGTTTGTTAAATTAAAACTAAATTACTAAAGCAGGAAATAAAAATAATTAGTAGAAATTAAAACTAAATTACTAAAGTAGGGAGTAAAAAAAATTTAAAACTAAAAATAAATTAATAAAGTAGGGATTAAAATAATTAGTTAAAATTCAAACTAAATTACTTAAGCAAGGACTAAAAAAACTAGTTAAAATTAAAACTTAATTACTAAAGCAAGAAATAAAAATAATTTGTAGAAATTAAAACTAAATTTCTAAAGTATGGACTAAAAATAATTTGTAGAAATTAAAACTAAATTTTTAAAGTATGGACTAAAAATAATTAGTTAAAATTAAAACTAAATTAGTAAAGCAAGAACGAAAAATAATTAGTAAAAATTAAAACTAAATTACTAAAGTAGGGAGTAAAAGAAACTTGAAACTAAAAATAAATTAATAAAGTAGGGACAAAAATAATTAGTAGAAATTAAAACTAAATTACTAAAGAAGGGAGTAAAAATATTTGAAAACTAAAAAAAAATTAATAAAGTAGGGACAAAAATAATTAGTTAAAATTAAAACTAAATTACTAAAGTAGGGAGTAAAAAAACTTAAAACTAAAAATATATGAAAAAAGTAGGGACAAAAATAATTAGTCAAATTTAAAACTAAATTACCTAAGAAGGGACTAAAAAAAACTAGTTAAAATTAAAACTAATTTACCAAAGTCTCGATCAAAAATACAAACAAAATAAATATTTTTCAAAGAATCGAATAAAAAAATATTCTCGTCTCAATCTTGTTATTAATTAAACATAATTAAAAAATATCGCTGAGTGTATAATTTTTTACTCTTCTTTATTTTTTTTATCACGTTCATTACAAGAAAATAATGTTTGCTATTAGTAACTGACATAAATATTAATGACAAACATCTTCCACCCCCGTCTCTTTCTCTCTCTTACACACACACACACGATAGAAGTTTCCTTACGATAAACTTTTGGTCGTAAAGATTGTTACAATTCAATTAACTTGAATGATAATAACGTGATCGTTAATCGGGAACCGCTTCGATCTTTGTTTTAGTAGAAATAAAAAGTTAACGAGCGCGACCAAACGATCGTCCTGTCCGACCTCGAATGTCCAGACCAGTTCTTTGCGGATTTATTCCTTTTTTCCCTCGGTTTCCCCCTAAAAAAAAAAAAAAAAAAAAATTTGTTCCTTTTTTTTGGCAAAGTGTATCGTTTCGAAAGTGTGTGTGTGTGTATATATATTTTGTGTCTTTCTTTTAACTTTAAAAACTCTCTCAAATCATGGTCTGAAAAATACTCTATCGATGATTTTTGCCCGGCGGGAATTTTTTTCTGTCTCTATAGATTTATCAGTAATTTCACAATTTAATCGAGAAAATTATACGAATTGAGTTTGATAAATTGAACTTAATTATGTCAAATGTATCAATTTTTTAAAATTTTTTTATCCAAGGGATATTTTTTGTCGCGACTAAATAAATCGTTTTCAAGGAATTAAGAGAATTTGGATCTTATTAAAATTATTTTATTATTGTAGATATTATTTTTTACTCTTATTGCTATTTTTATTAATAATACCTAATTTTATGTTTTATTTTATTAATTTTATTTATTTTTTATTTTTTTTTTAATTTTATTTATTACTTTTTACTTATTACTTTTGATTTATTTATTTTTTTTAATTTTATTTATTTTATTTATTATTTTTTACTTATTACTTTTTATTTATTTATTTTTATTTATTTTTATTTATTTTATTTTTTTATTCTCACCATAAAAAAAAATTAAATCGATAAAACAATTTCCATTTATTTATTATTCGCATAATTTTTCTTTTTCCATTTTATCTGAATTTTAATTGAATTTCAATAATATGCAAAATTTAAATTTTAATTAATTTTAATTGAACTTCAATGAAATGTAAAATTCGAATTTAATTGAAATCGACAATTTCAAGATATATGTAAAAATATTGTCGTTCTTCGTGTTTTTTTTATCATTCAATATTATACACGTTATGTCGTCGTCTTTGTCTGTTTATTGCTTATTGAAAATCATTTATTTATATAGCGATAGTCAAGTTCTCGTCAATTTTTGCTACAAATTTTTGGAGAGACAGAGGAAAAATTTATGAGACACTTAATTTTTTATTGCACGCAGTTATGAACGCTCACAATTCTTTTTTCTTTTTTTTTACAAGCAAATCACAGGGATTTATCTCATAAGTAAAAAAAAAAGTATCTCTCGCTATAGAGTGTATATAGAAGGTAGAATAATAATAAATTACAAATTTTTAAAGAGAATTCAGTTTTTTTTTATGAAGTGGGTTGTAAAATGAAATTTACATTAAAAAAGGCAAAAAAAAAAATAATAAAAAGAAGAGAAAGAGAGAGAGATGAAAATATTTAATTAAAATATATTGATCTAAAGAGTTATATAGCTATTATTCTTTATTGAATTAATGTAAAATGAAAATTGTTCTTTTATTAAAGGAAGTAATGGAGTAAAAAAAATTTTTTTTTCGATAAAATGAAAAATATTTTTTATTCAATAAAATGGAAAATATTTTTATTAAATAGAATGAAAAATATTTTTATAAAATAGAATGAAAAATATTTTTATAAAATAGAATGAAAAATATTCTTATTAAATTAAATGAAAAATATTTTTATTAATGAAAATTGAATAAAATATTTTTTACTAAATTAAAATTATAAAAATATTTTTTATTGAATAAAATAGGCTTTGAATAAAATAAAGTCTTTTTTTTAAAAGAAATTGCGACAAAATAAATAAAAATTTTTTCCCTACTGAAAAAAGAATAGAACAACAATAATTATTAAAAAACCAAATAAAAATTTTTGTCAGGATTTTTTTCAATTCCAGAAGATTTAAAAGATTGATGAAAAATTTCTCGTAAAATTAAAATGTCTAATTATTATTTGGAATTAATAATAATCATTCACTATTATCAAGAATTAATAAAAAGTTAATCAGTATATTCTTGACTTCATTACTCTTTTGTATCAAAAAGAGGTCTAAATTACATAGTGAAGAGAACAAGAGTAGAGGAAAGTTAAAAGAGAGGGGGAAGGGGGGGGGTAAAAGGAGAGTATAAAGTGAAGAGGGGTGAAGTTTACAGGGTTAACGAAGCCTAAGACGCGCAGGGAAATAATTAAGGTTATAGGCATCAGAAATATCGATCCTTGTGAATTAAATTAAAAACTCCTAAATTACAGTATTTTTGTTTTGTTTTTGTTTTTAATGTTTCGCTTTATTGGTTAGTGGGGAATAAATATTTGCATAAATATGCATGAAATTTTTGAAAAGGTTATTATTTTTATTTATTTTTTTTTGCAAATAAAAATTACTCATGCCCTCAAGTTGCTAGATAATTAGATGAGGACGAACTCCTCGCGCACAATGTCTGACAACTACCTTCATGAATCATAGTTCGCTATAGTCTCAAGAAGAGTTATCTCGCTCATTATCGATTTTGAATTTCCCACGCTTTCCTATGTATATAAGAACGCAGCCATTCCGGTAAATTTATTTTTTTATTCTTCAAAATTTAATTTTTTTTTCAATAAGCATTTTTTTAAAGCATTATTTTTATAAGTTTAAAATCTTTAAAACTTTATCTTCATAAGTTTGAAATTTTTACAACTTTACCTTCATTAGTTTGAAATATTTACAACTTCATATTTTCAAGTTTCAAATCTTTAAAACTTAATGTTCGTAAGTTTAAAATTTTGAAAACTTTATGTTAATTACTTTAAAAAATTTAAAACTTTATCTTCATTAGTTTAAAATCTTTAAAACTTAATCTTCATAGGTTTTAAATTTTTTAAACTTTTTCTTCATATGTTAAAAAAATATTTACAACTTTATATTTTCAAGTTTAAAGTCTTCAAATTTTTATATTCATAAGTTTAATTGTTATATTTAATCATTAAAAAAAAGCTTCTCATTTTTCATAGTGAATGTAATATTAAAAAATTAATTAATGAAAAAACAAAATTTAGAACTTTTGGAATTGCGAAAAATAAAAAAGAAAAATTAGAATTAAAATAAAAATTAAAAGCCACAGTCTAATTAGACGAATATAGTTATCAAAATTTCGGTAGAAGGTTTGTAAGCAAAAAAAGGAACAGGAAACTTACAAAAACACTTTAAAAAGTTCAGAAAAATATTTTATGAATTATTAAGAGACGAAAATTAGTGGAGAAAAAAACTTAAAAAAATTTTGTGAAAAACTGAGAAAAAAAGATGAGACGAAAAAATAAGAGAACTAACTTAAAAGATTGAAAAAAAATTTTGCACGTGGAGAAAAAAAGACGAAAGGTTATAAACGTGAAAAAATACGGTAAAAAAATAAAAAGCAGCTGAGAGAAAAACTGAAAAACTTGAAAAATACTTGAAAAATTCTTGAAAATTTAAGAAACGAAAATAAAAGAAGAATACTTGCAAAAATTAAGAAACGAAATTAAAAGAAGAATACTTGAAAACTTCAAAAACATTTAATTTTTTAAAAATAATTACTTAATTCATTCATTCATTCAGTTTTTCAAATTAAATTAATTGAAAACATTTTAAAAAATTAAACTAAGGGCAAAAAGTAAAAAAAATGAAAGAAAATAAATGTCTTTTTATGTCTGTATTTTTTTCTAAATGTCGAAAGAAAGTAAAATTAAATTAAAAACGAACATTTCTTGAAAACAATAAAACGACCTAAAAATTAGTTATTAACTGCAATTGTTTTAACAAAAAAAAACAAATTATACTTTTATACGAAAATAGACTAATTTTACTATATTATATAAAAAGTAAATTGCATTTAGTTAAATCAGGAAAAAAACTGAAGAAAAACGAAAAAGTAAAATTTACAATTTCATTTAATTAAAAATACTTAATTACGTTAAGACACTTGGAGAGAAAAAAAAATTACAATATAGTACGTGTAATTAACAAAAAGCAAAGAAACACAATACTGTAATTAATGGAAAACAAACTAATTACAACGGGTACTCAATTTACAATTAGCTATCGAGAAAAACACACGATCGGTATTTTATTATCGAACGAGTTTTTTTGTTGTTGTTGAAAACAAAATTTAGCAGCACTAATAGTAATTACAATACGAGTATTAGTACTAGTAGTTATTTTATTAATTAATTTTTATTATAATCAATAATAATAATAGTTAAAACTTACCATAGTTTTAACTAATTTTGATAATTTAAGCAGTTTTACTTTAAACATTATCCTTATTTGTTAGTTCATACATTAGTAATTTAGTTTTAGTTTTATATACTTTTCGTTTTGATCAGGTAGAATTTAAAATTTATTTCGAAATTTTAACTAATTTTAGTTTTAATCAGGTTCGATTAAAAAACACTCGAAATTTAGTTATAACTAATAAAAAAGGAAAATTAGTATAATTGACAATTAACAGTTATTTCTACTAATAAAGAAGGTAAAATTAGTAAAATCACTAATAAATTATTATTTCTACTAATAATAATGGTAAAATTAGTAAAATTACTAATAAACAATTACTTTCAGTAATTGGTCAGTATTTTTACTAATAAAAAAAGTAAAATCACTAAAATCACTAATAAATAGTTATTTCTACTAATAAAAATACTTTTAATCAAAAGGAATATTGAATTGCAAATTTTTTTAATTAATCAGGAATTTTTACTAATTTTAGTTTCAATCAAATACAATGTAAACACTTTCTAAATTTTAGTTAGTAATAATAAATACTAATTTCTTATTTGTGATTGTCTTTTGGGTATAAAATTTGTAAATTTTACTAATTAATAGTTTCTTCTTCTATTTTAGATAAATAAATTTATTAATTAATAATTACTTTTTCTAATTTATTGATAAAATTTAGTAATTCGAAAAATAAAGTCAGTAACTAATAATTCAAATTAGGGGAGATATAGCTAGAAATTTTTAATCCATGAATTTAAACTAATTTAAAAAATTTTTAACTTTATAATCATGCAGAAATTTTTTACTAATTTCAGTTTTAATTAGGCCTAATATTTAAAACTAATTTATAAATTTTTACTAATTTAAGACTTTTAATTAGGCTGAATTTAAAAATTATTCTGAAATTTAGACTTTTTTTTTAGTTTGTCAGATTCAATTTCAAAATTGTTTATGAATTTTTACTAATTTTAAAAAATTTGCTAATTTTCTAATGATGCGGAAATTTAAAATAATTTTAACTTCAGTCAGGCCAAATTTAAAAATAATATACAAATTTTAACAAATTTTAGTTTTAATTACGTCCAATTTAAAAATTCTAAAATAAAATTTAGACTAATTTTTTATTTAGTCAGGTTCAATTTAAAAATTTTCCATGAATTTTAACTAATTTTAGTTATAATTAAGTCCAAGTTAAAAATTATTCTGAAATTTAGACTAAATTTTGATTTTGTCAGATACAATTTCAAAATTGTTTAGTTAATTGTTTTTATTGTTTTGTTTTTTTTATTTTATTTTTTTTTTAGAAAAACTGCTAATTTTCCAATTATTCAGAAATTTAAACTAATTTTAGTTTCAGTCAGGCCCAATTTAAAAACAACCTAGAAATTTTAACTAATTTTAGTTTTAATTACGTCCAACTTAAAAAATATTTTGTAATTTAAACTATTTTTTGATTTTGTCAGATTCAATTTCAAAATTGTTTATGAATTTCAACTAATTTTAAAAAGTTTGCTAATTTTCTAATGATTCAGAAATTTTAACTAATTTTAGCTTCAGTCAGACCCAATTGAAAAAAAATTTACAAATTTTAACTAACTTTAGTTTTAATTAGGTCCAATTTAAAAAATATTTCGTAATTTAGACTATTTTTTGATTTTGTCAGATTCAATTTCAAAATTGTTTATGAATTTTTACTAATTTTAAAAAATTTGCTAATTTTCTAATGATTCGGAAATTTTAAATAATTTTAACTTCAGTCATGCCAAATTTAAAAATAATGTACAAATTTTAACAAATTTTAGTTTTAATTACGTCTAATTTAAAAAATATTTTGTAATTTAAACTATTTTTTGATTTTGTCAGATTCAATTTCAAAATTGTTTATGAATTTCAACTAATTTTAAAAAATTTGCTAATTTTCTAATGATTCAGAAATTTAAACTAATTTTAGCTTCAGTCACGCCCAATTTAAAAATATTCTACAAATTTTAATCTAGTTTCAGTTTTAATCATGTCTAATTTAAAAATTCTGAAATAGAATTTAGACTAATTTTTTATTTAGTCAGGTTCAATTTAAAAATTTTCCATGAATTTTAACTAATTTTAGTTATAATTAAGTCTAAGTTAAAAATTATTCTGAAATTTAGACTAAATTTTTATTTTGCCAGAACAATATTTTTTTTAATTGTTTTGTTTTTTTATTTTTGTATTTTTTATTAGAAAAACTGCTAATTTTCTAATTATCCATAAATTTAAACTAATTTTAGTTTCAGTCAGGCCTAATTTAAAAATAACCTAGAACTTTTAAATAATTTTATTAAAAGTCGAAGAAGTTAACAATCACAATAACAATTAATTCACTTTTTTTAATTAATGAACTAATTTTAGTTTTAATTAGGCCCCATTGAGAAATTATTTAGAAATTGTAACAAATATTTTTAATCATGTCCAATTTAAATACTATCCAGAAATTTTAACTAAATCTAAGTTTCCATCAGTTCTAATTCAAAATCTTTACCTCTTATTCTCAAAGTTTAAAAACTGTTACTTATGTAATGAAAAAAAAATTTAATAAACCCCTAAAAACAAACTTTTCCTTTTAATATTTATTTCACTATTCAATAGAGTAAAGATTTTCTTGTTTGTTATTTAATATTTTTTTTATTGAAGCAAAAGATAATTTTTAAAAGTTCAATAAAAAAACTTTTTTATTTTCTTGAAATAGAAAGTGTGGATGAATTGAAAGTAATAGTTTTGTTCTACGTAATAATATATAGTTATAAGAGCAAGACTAATTGTCATTTTATCCAATGTAGAAAATTAATATCTCTTGAGTTATGAATTTGCGAGCTCGAATATAGGTACATATATATATTTCATTTATTTATTTATTTATTTATTTCCACGAACGTAACTAGCAATTTTGAATTGATGAATTCAGAGAATGCTCTCAATTTTATTCAACTTTTTAGTCGATTCTGTTTATACAGTAAATTACCAAGGAACGAGAAAAGGGGTATATAAATATTTATCAACTGCTGCTGCATATAGTAGATACTTTCAAGCTTGGTCAAATGGAAAAGAAATATACCAGAGATTAAGAAAAATAAATGGTTCAAAAGTAGCGAGAATAAAGAAAAATTGCTCCTATTTATAACTGGTTTTTTTTTCTCCCAGCTCTGGTTTGTTTTTCATTTCGTTAATATCAAGTTATTAAACATTTGAGAACGATTAATGAAGTAATAAAAGAAAATCGTATTTTATTTTTAACTCTGAGAGTTTATTACTCGATTTCGATTTTAAATTTTAACTATTCTCATTTATTTTGATTTTAATATTTTTATTGTTTCTATTTTTACATTTTTTATCATTGTTTCTATTTTGACTAATTTTTTCTTTTGTCAGATCCAATTTTAAAACTGTTTATAAATTTTGAACTAATTTAAAAAAAAATTTCTAATTTTCTAATCATTTGGAAATTTTAACTAATTTTAAATAAATTCCTAATTTTCTAATCATTCGGAAATTTTAACTAATTTTAAATAAATTCCTAATTTTCTAATCATTCGGAAATTTTAACTAATTTTAGCTTCAGTCAGGACAAATTTAAAAATAATATACAAATTTTAACTAATTTTAGTTTTAATTAGGTCTAATTTAAAAATTATTTTGAAATTTTGACTAAATTTTGATTTTAATCATGTTCAATTAATATTTTTATTAATTTCATTTTAATATTTTTTGTCAATTTTTCTATTTTCAGTTTTTCATTGTTTCTCTTTTAATATTTTTACAGTTTCAATTTTAATATTTTCACTATTTTAATTTTTAATATTTTCACTATTTCGATATTAATATTTCGACTATTTTGATTTTTAATATTTTCACTCTTTCTATTTTTAATATTTTTTTTTATTTTCCATTTATTCAATTTATTATTTTTTCTCTTTTTCATTTTTTATTATTTTTCTTTTTTTACTATATTATTATAATATTTTATATTTATAGACTTTTTTCTTCAGTGAAAAATAAAATTCAATTAATTTTCCTTACCGTCAATTTCATTTAAATCAATTCACATCATTTATATTTAGTTTCTATTAAATCAGATTTAATTAATTTTAAATTAAAGCCTGTCACTTTCAGGTAATGAAATTAGAGAGTTAATTTGAAAAGTAAAATTGTCTGACTAGGGTTGGCTTTATCTACTTACTGTATGCTGACTCATTTATATATATATAGTCACAGTGTCATGAACCTTGTCCAAATTTTTATTTTCGTCCATTTCAATTTTCTTTTTAAAACTATTCCAAATATAAAATTATCAAGTTCAATTAATTTCACTCTATTGGAATATTCTATAAATTGCTTCAAATTCTTCATAGCGAGTAATAGATAATTTTCCCCTCTTACACTTTTGTTAAATAAAAATAGTTCTCTTCGAATTTTTTTGTGACGAAAATAAATTCTGTGCGCAACTCTGTTCAATAAATCAAGCGAAAATTATTTTTATAATAAAAAAAAATTTTTCTTGTATTTATTTTTTTGACGAAAACAAATTTTGTGATTGTACTAAGAAACAAAATAATATTAATTATAACAATAATAATTAAAATAATAATAATGATAATAATAATAATAATAATAATAATAAATAATAAAAAAATATTATTATTATTATTTTTTTTATAAAAAAATAAAACTTTTTTATCTTTCATTTCTTATTTATTTATTTTCACTATTTTCTTATTTTTAATTTTTAATTTTTTTTTTTTTTTTGACATTTTTTTAATTATAAAAATACTTCACTTCGAATTTTTTTTTTCACGATGAAAATAAATTCTACGCGCAACTCTATTTAATAAATCAGATAAAAATTATTTTCCTCGATGTAGTTTTAATTTAGAAATTTATTTCTTACATAATTTACGATAATTCCTGCCTGCTTATAATTTAGCAGAGTTTATTTCTGACACATGAAAAATCAGTTCGTAGGGGGAAAAAAAAAGGTTTATGGAAAATGCGTTGAGGAAATTTATGAAAATTCAGTCGATTATTTATGGAAATTTATTCGCGCAAAGTTATTACTCGCAACTTATGATAATTTATTGTCAGCTAATTTATCAACATTAACAAAAGTAATTTTTTTCAACTTTATGGAAGGGGGAAAAAAAAAGATACGACAGTAATTGGAAAAAATGTTTTTTTTTCTTTGGAAATTTTAATTTTAGTTTTCGAAAAAAAATTACGGGGGAAAAAATAATTCTTTGGTAAAAAAGGAAGTAGAAGAAAAATTTTAAAGGTAAATATTAAAATGAAATTAATGTTTAAAGGTAAATGTTAAAATGAATTTAACGTTTAAAGGTAAATATTAAAATGAAATTAATAGTAAAAGGTAAATATTAAAATGAAATTAATGTTTAAAGGTAAATATTAACATGAATTTAATGTTTAAAGGTAAATATTAATATGAAATTAATTATTGAAATAAGATTAATAAAAAATACTAAAGTTTAATTAAAAATTCATCTCTCGACTAATTTTTTTCCACTTCCCAATAATATTTAAAGTCAGTATTATAGCAATGGAGAACATTGAACATAAATCACAGAAACGAGTAGTTATAAAGTTAGTTTAATTCTGAAAGAGTTCTTTCTCGTTATTATAGGAGAAATAAAAGGGAAAAATTTATGACTCCTTTTATTATAAATTTCTTTGCAAAATAAAGAGAATAAGAAAACGTTTTGCCAGCGAGCGAGCGAGCGCGCGCGCGCTCCTAAGCATTTTACAAACTGTTTGAAATATAAATTCGAATGGCTTATTAGAAGCAAGACAAGATTTGTAATTAAAGGAATCTTCATCATTAATCTAGTGAGGTAGAGTCATAAATCTGATTATGAAGTGGGAATAATAATTGTGAATTGTGTTACAAACGAATTATAGTTATGTTTTGCAACAAAGAAATTATGATTGCATATTTCGTCGAAGGGGAAACGAATAAAAGAGAGAGAGAGAGAGAGAAATTGACTCTCTTTACTGTATATTATGTTTGCCAGTACAGTTTCCTTTGATTAAAGTCTTGATCCGGTTTGCCTTGCAGAAAGATATCATCTTAATGCGATTTAATTTCAAGGACGAGTCCATTCTGACCTTTCTTCTTCGTCTTGTACCCTTCGAGACAGTTCAAAGGTGAATGGCCAACTTTTCTCGTTCACGACTTTGATGACTATAATTTTCGAGCGCCTAAAGAAATTATACACATCTTTCCAGGAGATATAATAATTATACACACGAAAAACAATCTCTTGTCAATTATTTTCAAATCTTGTGGAATTTTCCTTTTTTTTTTGTTTTTTTTTTTTGCATTTCGCTAATATACTCGTGACAAAATTTATTTTTTTAAATTCAAGAATTTTTAAAATTATAATTATAATTAAAATTGCAATTGAAAATTATAAATAAATATTGTAATTGGAAATTATAATTAAAATTGTAATTGGAAATTATAATTAAAATTGTAATTGGAAATTATAATTAAAATTGTCATTGAAAATTATAAATAAAAATTGTAATTGGAAATTATAATTAAAATTACAATTCAAAAAAATAACTAAAATTATAATTTAAAATTGCAATTAGACTTAGAATTTAAAATTATGATTAAAAATTATAAGTGAAATTATAACTAAAATTATAACTAAAATTGTAATTTAAAATTAAAATAAACAATTGTAATAAAACAAATTTTATAAAAAAATTTCAATTTCAAATTGTAATTAAAATTATAACTAAAAGTATAATTTAATATTGTAATTAAACTTATAATTTAAAATTATAATTTAAAATTAAAATAAAAAATTGTTATAAAACGAATTTTAAAAAAAAAATTATAGTAATTAAAATTACAATTAAAAATTATAACAAAAATTATAATTTAAAATTAAAATAAAAAAATTTCAATTTAAAATTATAATTAAAATTATAACTAAAAGTATAATTTAATATTGTAATTAAACTTATAATTTAAAATTATAATATAAAATTAAAATAAAAAATTTGTTATAAGACGAATTTTATAGAAAATTTGTAATTAAAATTACAATTAAAAATTATAACTAAAATTATAATTTAAAATTAAAATAAAAAAATTGTTATAAAACAAATTTTATTTAAAAAAAACGACTAAGACCGATCGATATCTTCATGCTTAGAATCTAATTACAATTTAAAAGGCAATTGAATCATGAAAATTAAACGAGTGATGAAATTATTATTTTATAAATATTTATACCAAGAAATATTTTTTTTTGAATAAAATTACGAAAAATGTTTTTTTTCATTTTTGTTCCATGGATGAAGATCTTGAAACAATTCAGAGAAGAATTATTTTTGATCCTGCGGAGAGTAATGCGAATTTGGCGAAATTAATTCTTCCTTGTAAATAACGAATTTAAGTATAAAAATAAATAATTTATTGAAAAATTAAATATTTGTTTAAAAAATTCTCAAAAAAAATGTTGTCGACAAATTTTTAAATAATTTAATTCTTTTTACAAATTTTAGTACAATTTTTAAGAATAATTACATTTTTTTGAGAAAGTCGATAAAAATTTTTCTAAAAATAATTGAAATTCAGTAATTAGTTTAATTGTTTATAAAAATAATTTAATCTCAAAGAAGAATTTTATTTATTTTTAAACACAATTAATTTCTCCAAGGAATTTTATTATTTATGAAAAGTAATTGAATTTCTGCAATAATTTGTGACTTATCCATAATTAAATTTTTTGGAGTGTTTTATTTGACATTCTTCTGTAATTCTATTATTTAAAAAAAATTATAAAATAAAAATTTTTTTTTAAATAAAATACAATTCTCACAAAACTTTTTAGAAAATTATTTCTAAAAAGTTTTGTGAGAATTGTATTTTATTTTACTGTATTTTTATTTTTATTCATTTGTACATTATTCAACTTTACAAAATTTCAATTATTCGGAAATTCTTTAATAAAATAAATATATTAGAAAATATAAACTTTAAATAAATTGCAAAAAAAATGTAATAAAACTTTTACAAAAAGAAATTAATTCCACAGATTAATTAATTAATTACTTATAAAAGTAAAAAAAAAATTTTAAACTAAAATTCACTTTTAAATCAATTTTTATTAGAAAATTCTCTTAGAATTCAATTATTTGAATAGAAAAATAATTTTTTGATAAATAGAATATTTCTTAAAATTCAAATCTCTTGAAGAGTTTTATTAAATAAATATTAAGAAATAATTACATTTTTCGAGAATCGAGAAATTCTATTAAAATGTTATCAAAAAAATTATTGAAATTCTGCGGGATGAGTTTTTTTTTTATTTATAATTTTATATAAAAATATTTCAATTCCTAAAAAAAATCTTTGTTATTTAAGAAAATAATTGAATTTCAGAGAAGAAATTTTAAAATAAATATAATAAAAATTTATTTTAAATAATTTAATTATTTTAGAAAACTTCATTAAAATACTACATATTGATAATCATTGAATTAAGAAATTTTTTGAATATAATTAAAATTGTGACACTTATTTTTATTAAAATCGTTGAAAAATGTCGAATTTCAGAGAAAAATGTGTATTATTTAAATATTTATAAAGATAATTGAAATTTTGACCAGAATTTAAAAAAAAATGTTTGAAAACAATTGAATTTCTGCGAAGAATTTTATTTTAGATTATTAAAAATAATTGAATTTGTAAAAAAAAATTGTTATTTAAGAGAAGAATTGAATTATTTTAAACAAATTTGTTTTTAAATTTGTTTACAATAATTCAATTATTTTTTTTCAAACAAAAAAATTTGTTAATTGATTTTCTCTGAAATTTGTATAATTTTCGAAAATAATTGAATTTTCGCGAAGTATTTTATGAAATGTTTTTAAATGTTTAATATTAGTTCTTCTGTAATTTAATAGTTTTTTAATTGTATATTGAAAAGAATATTTTTATTTTGAGTTTTGTAATTGTATTTTATACATTTCTTACATAAAATACAAAAAAGTAAAATTCTATTAAATTACTATTATTATTATTACTATTACAAACACAATGTGAATGATTCCCATTGTCAAAATTAATAACAATAATACACCGTAAATAATTTTCTTCTAAACTTCACTCTTTATTTTATTTTTCGTATTCGGTCGAAAAAATATCAGTGATAAAAGTATTGTGCCATGAAAATGGTAACAATTTTGATATTTCTTTTTTAAATCAATGATTTTTCATTTGGATCCATTATGAATATTTCCTTTGAAAAAGAAGAGCATTGAATTTTTCCATTTGCAAATCAATGGAACTGGTTCAATCATAAAAAAAAAATTTTTTTTTACAAAAGACTATTCACGTGCTTTGCAATATTTACCTCTTTTTACTTTAAAAATATTTCACTTTGTAAATGGAATTTTCAATATTTTATATACATATATATATTACATTAATATTTCCCTCTTTTTTTCAATTAGATCTGATAAAAAATTTAAAACCCTTTTGAAAACACAAAACCTTTTTCTCGTTGAATGAACAATGAATAAGTAAAATTTGCAAAATTGATTCGAACCATTATAAAGGTTTTGTTCTGCATAATAAATAATAGTATTAGAAGTTTAATAATGAAACAGGAGCAAACAATAGGAATAGGAGCAATAATAATAATAATAATAATAATAATAATAATAATAATAATAATAATAATAATAAGAATATTAAAAATATATAAAATAAAAAAAATTTAAAATATTAAAAATATTAAAAATATTAAAAATAATAAAAATAATAAAAACAATAAAAACCAGGGACCTTCACGAAAAATATGTGTCGTGCCCGTGCCGTGCCTAGGCACGACACAAAGTTCGCTTGGTAATTCGTGCCGTGCCTAGGCACGACACAAAGTTCGCTTGGTAATTCGTGCCGTGCCAAGGCACGATACAAAGTTCGTTTCGAAATTCGTGTCGTGCCTAAAAAAACACAAATAACGCTTGCAAGATTCTACACAGTATTTCATGCGTGTCTTTAAAACGTGCCTTGACACGACACGAATTACAAATTTGCATTTGTGTCGTGCCTTGGCACGGCACGAATTACCAAGCAAACTTTGTGTCGTGCCAAGGCACGGCACGAATTACCAAGCGAACTTTGTGTCGTGTCAAGGCACGACACGGGCACGACACGAATTTTCGTGTTTTTTCGTGTTCGTGTAAGTCCCTGATAAAAACAATAAATCTAATAAAAATAACAATAATGATAATAATATCAATAAAAATAGTAATTTTTGCTGGTTTTTATTTTTTTGGTTTTGTCTATTAAAATTTAATGAATATCAAATATTTTTTTCAAAATTTTCAAATATTTTTAAGACTATTTTTAATAAAAATTTTTTAAATTGTAAGAAATTTCTTTAAAATATAAAATTTATTTCCATAAAATTTAACGAAATTTTCAATGGTTGGAAATTTTTTCATTTCTAATTGTTTTCTGAGGTATAATTTATTTCTTTATTTATTCTAATAATAATAATAATAATAATAATAATAATAATAATAATAATAATAATAATAAAAATAGCAATATCAATAATAATTTTAATAATAATGATAATAATAATTATTTATGTTAATATATTAAGATTTATATTAATAATCATAAAAAATAATACGACTGAAAAAAAATTGCAGAAAAGAATAAAATTGTAATAATAAAAAAAAATTACCTACGAGAAATATAAAATGAAAGAGAGAAAAATATTAAAACGTTGAGAGAAAAATCAATACTTTATATTTTCATTGACTGAAACTTGTCGGGGGGGAAAAAATTCATGCAAGTTGAATGAAAAAGTTGTAATACTTTTTTGCAAAAAAAAAAAAAAAAATAAAAATGAAACTTTGTTATTTTATTGCGGATTATCATTAATGAGATAGAATCAATTTAACTTCCATGGATACACATATATATATATATATATATGTATATTCTGAGGTAGAAACAAAATGTTATTGTGTTTTCATAATTCGCCCACGTTATAACAATGGGGTGGAAACTTTGCTCTGTCGGGTCGACGCCCCGTGCGGAACGGAATAATAATAGGGAAAATAATAATAGAGGCTTGCATTCTACGTTGAAATAATATATCAAATTGAAAACTATTACTGAAAGAAAGAGAGGAGAAATAATAATAATAGTAATAATAATAATAATAATAATAATAATAATAATAATAATAATTGTAATAAATTCTTAATTTAATTCTCTTCTTTTCAGAAAAAAAATTATAATTATTCTCCTCTATTTATATACTTTTATTTTTTCTATATTTACACGCTATTTATACACTATTTATATACAAAATCATATTTTGAGTTTTTGACAAATATGAAAATTAAAAAATTATTAGAATCAATTCTAAAAAGAGAAATTAAAAGTAAAAATTTTGAGTACTCAAAATTTCAGAAATTGAAATTAAAATTTTAAAGAGAGAATCATTGATATTTCGAATTCGTAATTAATCTCGGAATTTTTTTTTTCAAAAGAAAAGAAATTTCTCTTTTTGCTAAAGATGAATTATGCGGAACTAAGAGAAAAAAAATATATTCCCTGCGTGGAAGATATATTTTCAACTGAATAATAATATATTTAAAGGGATGAGTACTTTGAAAATCATATTTTTCTGCTTTCATTTCGCTTGATTCAGCACACGTTCAACATTGCAGAACCAATTGATTTAGTCGAAGAGTATATATATGTGTAAAACGAAGATGGAGAAGACAGAGAAAAAAGTACGCCTTTCAAAGGGAAATGGACCAAAGGGGAGATGTGATTTTTTTCTCGTTTTGTTTTTAATATAAGAGCACTCTTGATTAAAAAAAGGAAAAAAAGGAAAATAAAAATCGTTAACGAGAGTAAATAATCAGAATTTTAAAGGAGGGGGAGATAAAAAATATTAACTTTCAATGATTAATTATTTCTATTCTTTTTATTTTCCATTTTGCGAAAAAAGTATTTTCATTTTGTATTAAATTTTGTTTTTCTGCTTTTTGTTTTCCAAAATTATTGTTGTATTAAAAAGAAATTATTTTCTCCTTTTAATTTTAATTAAAAAAAATAATCATAGAGATGAGAGAAATTTGTTTAATTAAAGTGATTTATTTGCAAGTTCATTTTGTTTCTCCATTATCGGATTAAAATTCTCTCTCTCGCTCTTTTTTTCTCCATTTTTCTTGAATAATCTCGCACTGAATTATTCTTCGACAGAAATATGGTGAATTTTAGTTTTGCAAAAAAAGGAAAAATTCCCACTTGCTAGAAATCAAGTATTAATGATTAATAACGATATTGGTTAAAACTAATGGAAAAATATAAATAAATAAATAATAATAAATAATTTATAAATAAATAATTATAAATAAATTAGAAATTTAAAAAAACTGTAATTGATTGATGCAAATTTTCTACTGGAAATATTTTTTGTTGTAAGTTTTCCTGAGTGCAAGGACCACTTCCGGATTTCTGTTAAAGTTGAAGATAAGAGTGATGAAAAGAGTGACAAATCGAAATTAATTATAAATTATAATTGAAGATTAATTATAATTGGAGATTAATTTTAATTGAAACTAAATTTTAAGAGGATAATCAATATAAAATAATAAATAATGTATTTTACAGAAAGTTGCATGATTATTTTAATTTAAATAAATTAAATTAGTAATTAATTGAATTAAATTAAATTAGTATTAAATTTAAATAAATTAAATTAGTATTTAAGTTAATTAAATTAAATTAGTATTAAATTTAAATAAATTAAATTAGTATTTAAGTTAATTAAATTAAATTAGTATTAAATTTAATTAAATTAAATTAGTATTAAATTTAAATAAATTAAATTAGTATTTAATTTAAATAAATTAAATTTGCATTTAATTTGAATAATTTAATTTAAGTTAATTCACTTTTCCAATGTAACTCAATTGGAAGTATTATTTATTAAAACTGTTAACTGAAAATTAAAGTAATTGCTGCCAATTGTAGTCGTCACTGATTAAAAGTGCTTTGAATCGAAAATTAATTAATTAATTTTTTTCTTCTGAATTTGACATCCTTGGAAAAATTGTGTCTTCGCAGCTTGTGATATTTCTATCTAAAATAACAAATTATCATTGAAAATTGTGTCAAAAGAAAGCATTTTAATATAAAATTTAATTAAATTTTACTGATTTATATAATTTATATAATTTTACTGATTCTGCTCGATCCTAATAAAAGGTTGTTGTTACACTTCCGTTGAGATTCCAGGCATAAATAGTCACTGACGAATGTACTTTTTTTGATCCTTCATAAATTGTTTGAATTGTATTTATAGAACCTTCCGTAGAATTTCCAAATGAGAAAATTGTAACTTTATTTGTTCGTGGCACGCCTTTGACGTTCTAGAATTTTTAGCAGAAAAAAAAATATATATATATACATATATATGTAAATTAAAATCAAAAATAAATTTTATTGGTAAAATAATATATTTATAAATTTCCTTCTCATTATAAATTTCTAATCGTGAATTTCGTTATAAATTCTGAATTAGTAAAGTTCTGCTGAATTAAATTTAGATTGTATTTTCAATTGTGTTTCTATTAATAGAATTACAGAATTATAGAATTGTAGAAAAAATGTTTATCTAACGCTTTTGAAAAAATTGAATTCACCTTCTTAAATGTTTTCAATTTTAAAATATAAATAGACGTATTGAAAAAAACCGAATTTTTTTCAAAATATTTATCAAAACTTTTGAAAATAGTTTAATTTGAATTTCAGGAATTTTATTAACATTTTTTTCAATACTTCAATTCTTTTGAGAAAATAAAATTAAAACTATATTTAAAATAATTTAATTATTCGCAAGATTTTTATTAAAATTCTTTAAAGAAAGATAATTGAATTGTTTTGAAGAATTTATTTCAATTTTCTTGATAATAGTAGAGTTTTTTTATATTTTTTACTGGAAATTTTTTAAGTAATTGAATTTTATGAAGATTTTCTTTTAAGTTTTTTAAAATAATTGTGTTTATTATTAATTAATTTAAACTAATAATTTTCCCACTGAATTGCAATAAAATTACTCATAGAAAATTAAATTCTTTTAAGCAATAGTTTTTTTATCAAATTTTTTTAAATAATTAAGATTTTCACAAAATAATTGAATTCTTCTGAAGAATTTTACAGGTTTTGAAAATAAAAATTAAATCCTTTGGAAGAATTTTGTTATTTATGAAAATAATTGAATTCTTCCAATGAATTTTATTGTAATTTATGGAAATAATTACATTTTTTGCGAAGAATTTCATCAAAATTTTCGAAAATTCATAATTTATTTCTTTCAAAAAGGCTTAATCAAATTTTTAAAAATAATTACATTTTAAACAAAATTGACTTAAAATTGACATTTTTATTAAAAAATAATTAAATTCTCTCAACGAGTTTTATTAATTACTTTATACAACTAAATTTCTGTGAAATTTTTTTTTATAGCATTTTATGAAATGAATTGAATTCCTTTGAAGAATCTTATTATTTATATGAAAATATTTTAATCTCGCAAAGAATTTTTTTACTTATGAAAATAATTTAATTCTTGTCGAGGATTTTACAAATTCATGAAAATAATTGAATTTGTTTCGAAGAATTTTATCTAAAAATTTGGAAAATAGTCTTTTTTAAAAGAAAAATGAAATGAAAATTGTGAAAAATAATTAAATTTATATTTTAATCCTTGAAAATAATCAAATTTATATTTTAATTCTTGAAAATAATCGAATTTAATGATTATTTTTAAAAATAATTGTGTTTTTAAGAAATTTGATTAAAATTGAATTGCTCTAAAAAATATTATTATTTATATGAGAATAATGAAATTCTTGCGAAAAATTTTATAAAAATCTTTGAATAATAATAATAATAATAATAATAATAAATTAAAAATAATACAAATTTGCACTATTGTTTTGTTAAAATTACCGTTGTCAAAAAAGTTGTCTTCGAATCAACATCGGCCGGTGGATTTCCATTTTCAATTTGTTCTGCTATTTGTAAAATTCTTCCTTTCTCCAATATCACACTTTTTAATTCGTGAGCCAATTTTTTCGACTTCTCTACTTGTAAACTCGCCTTTTCTACTTGTATGTTCGCCTCCTCTACTTGTAATTTTGCTTGCTCCCTTAATTCTTTCGTCATTTTGTCCAATTGTTCCATTTGATTATTAAATCCTTGCCATTCCATTGACTTTTCAAAATCATCAGTTGTAGAGTCACGTGAAAAATTATTATTCCAAAGCCACTGATTCCACCTAACTTTAAATTGATTAAAAAAATACCGAATTTTTAAAATTTTGTCCAAAAAACTATTTTTCCAAAATTAAAAATTACTTTTTTTTCCTTCTTGAGATGTATTTCTCAAAAAAAAGCAAATTTACCTGATTTCACACTGACGAATAATACCGCAAAAATTAAAAATATTCCTAAATTCTTCATCTTGAAATATAAGAAAATTTTTTTTTAAAATTCGATTAATATTTTTCCAATTGTCAGTAATGTTTTTTGATAGATAATACTATTTTTTTTTAATGTGAATGATTTTGAGATTTAATTTTATCCTAACTCGGCTGTAATCAGTGATAAACTAACATTCAATTCGAGACATCCAAGTATTTAAAGGAAGTTTGAATTGAATATTTAGACTTGGCAATGGTGCATTTTAGGCAAATAGAAATTTGTCAACATCGCAATGTCAAGATTTTGATCATTCAAAAACTATTTTGTGTTCGAAAAGTAAACACGAAGTTTTGGAAATATTCTTCTATACCTAGTTAATAATAAGAGATTGAAGAGAAGTATTTAACTTTAAAGATAACTTAATGAGCTGAGAAAAAGTTGTTAGTGCTTTTATGGATTATTATTAGTTATGAGATTCTCGATTATTATTGAGCCAAAGTCAATGATTCGTTAAAAATCAACTACGTAATTTATTTTTTTGTCACAGTATTATTAATATTATTCTGATTATTTTTATTACTGCTTTATGAATTTATGCATTAACTCTGCTATCATGAGTCGTTAATTCTTGAAAGAAGACTGCAGATGATGAAAAAAAAGAGGGAGAGAAAAAAAGAGGGAGAGAGGAAAAGAGAGAGATGGAAAAAGAGAGAAAAAGAGAGAAAGAGAAAAAAAAGAGAGAGAACAGGGGTGGCAGTGCAGAGAGAGAGGAGAGGATGTTAAAAAAGGGTTTGCTACTACCTCCCTTTCTTGTTTCAGTTTACTAAGAAACTTGGGTTGTTCGTTCTTGAATGTTTTCTATATATATACTGACACACAGAAAAGTTTATCTTGCTGTCGAAAGTTTTATTACAAATTACACAACATGATTGCAAACATTCCCCTCTTCCCCGTTTCCTTCCTCTCAAAACTCTCTGTCAGATTTATTAATCGTCAACTAATTTAAAATTATAATTCCTTCTGTAGATATGCAACAAGAAGTTTTTTTTAAGCAGCAAAAACTACTTTACATAATTATATTTTTAGAAAATTTAGAACTTAATTAATTAAAAATAGCGATTTTAGTTACTATTTAGTTTTACTATTATTTATTTCATTTATTTCTTTATTTCTTTATTTCTTTATTTCTTTAGCCAAATTAAAAAAAAAAGTACAACTTTTGTTAAATTTGCATAAAGAAAACCCGTATTTTTAGATTCAAAAGAGCAAAAATTTTTACAAGCTTCGAACTCGAAAATTATTATTAATTAATAAATCGTTTTAAAAAAGTAGCAAAAAGTACATTTTATTCTAAAACAAACTTCTAAATTTTTAAAACTACAAATTTAAAATTGAAAAAACTGAAAAATTTGTAAAAAATTAACTATCGAAAAATTGAATCTAAAGACAATTTTTTTTTACATAATTTCTTAAATAAAATTCAATAATGGAATAATTTCTTTTAAATATTTACACATTCCTATTATTTTTTCAATAATTGAATTGTTACGAAGAATTTCATTAAATTTTGTAAAAATAATTCAATTCCTTCAAGAAATTTCATTAAAAAATAAAAATCTATTGAAAATAATCATTATTATTGAATTCTAGTATACAAATAATATCTAAATTTTTGAAAGAAACTTGAATTCTTTCATTAAATTTTAACAAAATTTTTAAGACAATCAATTCTTTTTTCAAAGAATTCAATTTAAAATAGTATTAGAAATTAATGGAATCTTTGATGAGTTTTATTATTTGTGAAAATAATTTTATTGATTTAAGAAACATATTAAAACTTAAAAAAAATGATTAAATTCTTTAGGGAATTTTCCACTTAAAATTGAATTTCTGCAAAAATTTTACTATCTTAAAAAAAGAAGTGAATCGTTTTGAAGATTTTTATAGAAATTTTTAAAAAATCTAATTAAATTCTATTGGAGAATTTCAATGAATATTTGTTTTTGAACCATAATAGAGTTTCTTTGACAATAATTAAATTATCTTAACAAAAAAAAAATTTTTTAATTTATTTAATATAATCGAATTTGCAAATAATTGTAAATAATTAATTTACTACTAAAATTTTATTATAATTATTATTACAAAATTAAACTCTTTAAACAATTCTATTGGTATTTTTATAAATAAATTTTTCTACTTTTATAAATAATTAAACTGTTCTAAACAATTTATTAAAATTCAAGAAAATAATTTCACTAAATATATTTATAAAAATAATAGAATTGTTTCAAAGAATTTATTAGAAATTTGAGAAAAAACTGTATTGTTTAGTGAATTGTTATTAAAATTAATAGAATTTTTGCAAGAATTTTACTATTTTAAAAAAAATAATTGAATTGTTTCGAAGAATTTATTAAAATTTTAGAAAATAATTGAATTTTTGTTTTGAAGAATTCTTTAATATTTTAGAGAATAACTAAATTCTTTAGTGAATTTTATTATCGAAATTAAATTTTATAAAGAATTTTACAATTTAAAAAAAATAATTGAATTGTTTCGAAAAATTTATTTAATTTTTGCAAAGATTTTAGTATTTAAAAAAAATTGAATTGTTTTGAAGGTTTTATTAAAATTTCAGACAAATAATTGAATTATCAATAATTGAAATAATCGAAAAATTTAGTAAAATTTTAAAAAATAATCAAATCCTTTAGTGGATTTTTAAATGAAATTGAATTTCTGCAAAGATTTTACTTTTAAAAAAATAATTCAATCGTTTTGAAACATTTATTGAAATTTTTTTAAAATAATTGAATTTTTCCAAAAATTTTAGTATTTATAAAAATAATTGAATTTTATCAAGAATTTTACTATTTTAAAAAAATAATTAAATTGTTTCGAAGCATTTATTAATATTTTAAAAAATAATTTAATTCTTCAGTGAATTTTTCATTAAAATTGAATTTCTGCAAAGATTTTACTGTTGAAAAAAAATTGAATCGTTTCGAAAAATTTATTAAAATGTCAGAAAATACTTAAATTTTTACAAAGATTTTACCAATTTTAAGAAATAGTTTAATTATTTTGAAAGATTTATTAAAATTTTAGAAAACAATAAAATTCTTTATTAAATTTTTTTGTTAAATTTTGTTAAAAATAATTTTTTCCAGAATATTGTAAAAAAACATTAAAAAAATAAATTATATAACAATTATTAAAGGACTATTCACTATAATCGAAGCTGTATTAAAAATAATTGCAATCCTGCTATCAGTTTTATTATTTATTAAGAAAATAAAATTCTTGCAACCAATTAGATTAAAATTTTCAAAGAATAATGAAATGTTAAAGAATTTTATTATTAACAAAAATAATTAAATTCTTATAATCAATTTTATTACAATTTTTAAAAACAATTAAAAAAACCTAAAATGAGTTTTATTATTCATAAAAATAATTATATTATCGCAACGAATTTTCTTGAAATTATTAAAAATAACTCGATTTTGTGAAGAATTTTATAAAAACCTTTTAAAATAATTAATTTTTTTTTAATTTTACAAAACTGTATTTTAAATTAACTAAATGCTTGTGAAGATTTTTTTATAATTTATGCAAAAATTGTTGAATGTTCGGAAAGATTGTTATAATTTTTCTTCAATTATTGAATTCTCTTTGGAAAACATTTTTCTTAATATTGAATATTTTTATTATTAAAATAGTACTGTTTATATTATTAATGAACAAAATTTTCCTTTTTTAAAACTTATTATTTATCTCCTAAAATAAAAATTTAAGAATGGATGAAATAAAATTTAAAAAATTTGAATTCAAATGTCAACAAAATAATTAGTTTCAAGTTATATTAAAACGATAAACATAGGTTGCTTTCAACAAAAATTAATTTTTTTTCCTAAAAAGTAACTGTTTTCAAAAGTTACCACTTTATGAAGAATCACTCATGTAGAAAATATTAACAAAATGTAATTTCTAAAATAAAAAGTGATAAAAAATAATAATTATATAACAAGTATATTAAAATTTTTTTAAATACACGCTTCGTACACCATTTAATTAATTAAATTTTAATTCATGTCGCGGAAGTCTAAAAAAATTTTCTCATTTCAATGGCCATTCTTTTTCATGAGTAAAGAATACAACTTCTATTTTAATTAAGTTAATTAGCAAATTAGTTAAGTATTCATACGTAGTTCAGACACATTTATATTGAATTTTTTTTTTTAATAAAAGTCTTATATAAAAAAAATAGAAGCAAGAGAGGGGAAACGTCAACTAGAATTTTTTTTTTTTTTTACTCTGAAAGGTATAATTGGGTTGAAAAGAAAGTTTCTGCTGTAAAATGCAATTGATTTGAAAGCATAAAAAATGCAAACTTCCCTCGGAGCCAGACAAGTGCTGCTGAATTTGAAAAGCTATTTCAAATTCAATGCACCCGGACTTATAATGACCGACTTGTGACTGTGTTTGCTTACATTTTATTTCATTTCATTTTTATTTTTTTCCCCCAACGTTGAAATTAAAATAAACCCTTTCAAAGATTTGTTTTTTTTTTCATTAAATCAAGTTTTTGTTATTAGAATTGGAAAAATTCATTCTTCAGCGGTTGCAAAAAATATTTTTTTTATTTATAATTTGTAACTCTGGGAAATATTAGAAAAAAATAAAGTTTTTCAGTGGATATGAAATTAGTGTTTTTATTGCAGTGCGATAATTTTAATACGTTTTTTGTTTCAATTTGATATCGTCAGAAAAAGTGTTTAAAAAATAGAAAAAATATATTAAAAACAAAAAATTACTTTCTTTTCTAATGATAGAAAAATAATAATAGAATTTTTCAATTGTATGAAAAAGGACAATTTTTTTTTTTTTTTGAAAGTATATCAATTTTAACAAAACGTTATTGGATGAGGGATGAGAAGTCGATGAACAGTGACAGTGATCGGGTGTTAGCATTTAATCCATGATGTCCCATATTGTCCCCTTGCTCACCAAAAATTGTTTCATGACACTTGTTGCACGATGACCATTTTTCCGACCGTTTTACTACCAAGAGCGCTTTTCACACGTTATATTTCTGTGTGAATTTCATTTTCGCGATGACTATGAACAAAATTTGAGTCTGAACAAAATTTTTCTCCTTCCAAAAATCAAATTTTTATGTTTTTCAAAAAATATCTGAATGAAAAAATTTAACTATAAATATTAGAGAAAAAATTAAGAAGGGAGAGGGAAATTAAATTTTTGTATTTCGAAACTTTAGAAAAATATAATATAAATGTATCAATTATTTCGAAAACTTACAATTAATAGTAGAAAAATTGTTTTCAACAAAAAATAAAAAAATATTCAACGAAAAATTTAATTATTTTCTAAAATTTCAATTTTTAAATAATCTTTAAAAACTATTATACTATATATTTTTTTAAAATAGTAAAATTATTTAAGAAATTCAATTATTTGTATAAAAATTTAATAAAGACTTCAAAACAATTCATTTACATTCAAAAAAATTAATAACTTTCTCGAAACAATTCAATTATTTTTTTAAAATAATAAAATTCTTGAAGAATTTCAATTATTTGTCTACAAATTTAATAAAACCTTCAAAACAATTCAATTATTTATTTAAATACAATTATTTTTTGCTATCGTTGCAAAAATTTAATAAATTTTTCGAAACAATTCAATTATTTTTTTAAAATTGTAACATTCTTTATAAAATTTCATTTCGATAATAAAATTCACTAAAGAATTTAATTATTTTCAAAAATATTAAAGAATTATTCAAAACAATTCAATTTTTTTTAAATAGTAAAATCCTTTATGAAATTCAATTATTTGTCTGAAATTTTAATAAAACCTTCAAAACAATTAAAATATTTTGTTACATACTAAAATCTTTGCAAAAATTTAATTATTTTGAAAAAGGTTAAGAAATTTTTCGAAACAATTCAATTACATTTTTTTAAATAGAAAAAATCTTTGCAGAAATTCAATTATTTTTCTAAAATTTTAATAAAACCTTTAAATCAATTCAATTATTTTTAAAAAATTTAATACATTTTTCGAAACAATTCAATTATATTTTTAAATAGTACAATCCTTGCAGAAATTCAGTTTGACTAAAAAAACCGCTAGAGAATTTAATTATTTTCTAAAAATTTTATGAATCCTTCGAAACAATTCAATTTTTTTTAAATAGTCAAATTCTTTAAGAAATTTAATTAATTATTGTAAAATGGTAAAATCTTTGAAGAAATTCAATTTTAATTTAAAATTTACTAAAGAATAGAAGTATTTTTTAAAATTTTAATGAATCTTTCGAAATAATTCTGTTTTTTTTAGTAGTCAGATTTTTTAAGAAAATTGATATTTTTTATTACTAAAATCTTTGCAGAAATTCATTTAATTTTGATAAAAATTCACTATAGAATTAAATTTTTTTTCTCAAATTTCTAATAAATTCTTTGAAACAATTCTATTATTTTTATAAACAGTAAAATAAATAGTAAAAATTCTTTATAAAAAATAATGTTTTTTTTTAATTTTAAAAAATCCCCCAGAACATTTAAATTATTTTTATAAGTAGTAAAATTTATCTACAAAAAATCTAATGAAATTTAATTTAAAATTTTTTTTTTAATGTTTAATTGTCGGCAAATAATTTTATAATAAAATGTTAATAGTAAATTAATTCATTACACTTTTTAGAAAAATGGATTTTATCAAATAAAAAAAATTTCACCAGATAATTCAATTGTTGATATCAAAGAAACTTCGTTATGGTTCAAAAAAAAGGTAAATGAAATTCTTCGAAAGAATATAAAAAAAAAAAATATTAAAACAGTAAATTTAATTATTTTGAAAAAGGTTAAGAAATTTTTCGAAACAATTCAATTACATTTTTTTAAATAGAAAAAATCTTTGCAGAAATTCAATTATTTTTCTAAAATTTTAAATTTTTTTCTAAAATTTAAAAAATTGTAATCAAAATCTTCGCTGGAATTTAATTATTTTAATGAATAAAAAAAATTCTGCGAATGACTTAAATTATTAAAAAAATTTTTTTTTGACTAAATTATGGGCCAGGATTTAATGATTAATTAAGTTAATGAATTTTATTTAATGATATACTTATTTTAAAATTGAAAATGACTGAAAATGAAAATTATTAAAAATTATAAGGAACAAAAAATACTAAAAATAGTAAAAAAAATTGATGCAACATAAAATTTTAACACTGAATGAATAATAAAAAATAAAAATCGATTTGTGTTAAAAAATAAAAAGTAAAAAAAATTCTTTTGGGAAAATTTGATCGATTTAAACAAAACTCGATGGGTGTTTAATTTCTTCACTAGATTCGAAACTGAATTTTGCATCCAGTCAATGACTGCAGTGCTGGAGTAAAAGAGTGAAAGCGATAGAGTGAGAGAGAGAGAGAGAGAGGGAAGGAGAGATATCTGGATGATTGGGGATGTTTTAGTGGTGTACCACTCCGTCGAATGAATCCCCTCCTCCTCCTCTTCCTACCCCTAAACTCTGCAACCACTACTGCAACGCGAGCACGAATTTCACTGACAAAATCATGAGCCACTTGTTGATATCGCAATGACCAACCTCAAGAATTTTGTCATTGACCTTTTTTTGAAAACATAAAAAAAATTTGCATTTAAAGTAATTTTTAGTTTTTGTTTTTCTCTCGGAATTTTTATTTACAGTGTTTAATATTTGATACATTTTAGAATATATTTATTAAAGAATAAAAATTTTATAATAAATTAATAATAATAATAATAAAATAATAATAAAAATATTAAAATAAAAAAAAAATTATTTATAATTATTATTTATTATTTATTAATTATGATTTTTTTATTTTGTTTTAATTATTTTTATTATTAACGTTGGTGAAGTTTACAACGTTTATAGTCAACGATTTCTGACGAAAAATGATTTTTTATGGAATTTTTGATAAATTTTTGTACAGAAAATAATTCGTTTTATTTTTTGAATAATGATTTACAAAATAAATATTTGTGAACAATAATTTTTATTGTTTTTGGTAGAAAAATAATTTTTTTTCTTTCAATCGTTGATCATAAACGTTGCGAACTTCATCGACGTTATTATTATTATTATTTTATTGTTTTATTATTTTATTACTTACATATTTTTTTATTATTATTACTCTGTAAATTTTAATTAGTGATAATTTTTACTAATTCGCATATTAGTGACTCACTTTTTGCTGCTAAATTAGTCAATTTTACCAAAAAATTATTAGAAATTACTGTTCATTGACAAATTTTACTAATTCAAAACCAAAAAGTCTGAGACACTAATTCAAATTACTAAACATTTTTACTAATTAAAATTTAGAGAGTAAATTATTATTTAAGTTTTCATTGTATTTTTATTTATTTTTTTATTGTATTTATATTTAAATTTTATTGTCTTTTATTTTATTTTATTATTATTTTTATTGTTATTATTATTCTTCTTATTATTACTTTAATTATTATTTCATTTTTTATAATTTAATTTTTATTATTTCATCTTTTATTATTATTATTATTATTATTATTATTATTATTATTATTATTCTTTCCAAAAGCGCTTTTTTTCTCTACAACGAAACAGACTTTTTAAATCATAACTGCATTACATGCTGTAATAATGCAAAATTAATAATAATTAAAATTTAACAAAGAGAGGGAAAAATGTGAATTAATTATGAAGAGCTACGCACACAGGTATGAATCAATAAAGTTGTAATGAAATGAAATTTTAATTTAAAACAACTTTCAATAATGATATTTTGAAATTAAAAGCTTTTCAGAAAATGGAAAATTTGTTAAATTTAAAATACAAGTTGTAATTACATTATAAGTTACATTTATGAAAGCTTAAAAATAATATGGTTTCAATTTTTTTTGTTTTTTAATTATATCTTGTATAATATATTTTCATCATGTGTATCTTTATTCTTCTCATTTTTATGCGCATTTTTCATTTCTATCTCATTTATATTAAAATTCTTTTTCGAGGTACATTAATTTAAGTAAACTTTTCTTTTTACTAATAATAATAATAATAATTTATTCGTTCGTAATTTTTCATGAGTGGCAGTTTTGTTTTATAATAAATTTTTACATTCGTATCACTAATGAGAAATTCCGTTTTTTTAATATTTATTATAGAACATAATAACATAATTACTGAAATAAAATACTTAGACAATAATTGATTTTTCGAAAAAATGGTTTTTATTTTTACTGTTTTTTTTAAATATTATCATTTGCAGTCAATTCACTAAAATTTGAATTAGTAAAAATGATTGTCATTCAATTTAATTAATATTTAATTAAAATTTCAATTTTTCGACTAAATTTTTTCCAAATGTAGAAATATTTTTTTTTTTATTTATATTAATCTACAATTTTAATATTTAATAAAAACCTCCATCCATTCTCGGGGAGAAATTTAACAAGGGAAATTCGAGTGAATATGAAAATAATAAAATATTTTATAAAAATAATAAAATATTTTGTAAAAATAATAGCTAGATAAATGTGAAAATAAATTCTTGATTTCAATCTCCAATTAACAAGGGAGAAAATAATTAAATTTTCAAAAACTTTTAATTACTAGTTTGGGAAAAAAATGAAAAAAATTTACCTTTATAAAAGTTTATATTTACCAGCGAGCATCAGGAAATATAATACGTATGAATTGAAGTGTTTTTGTGTTTATAATTCATTTGTGTATAGTGTATAGAAAATGTAATTTCCTTTTTTCTAATAACAAAAACTTTCACGAGACAATAAAATTAAACTTTCATTCTCGTTAAATCAACTTTTGTTTTGGACTAAGGCAATTTCAGTTTTAAAAAAATTAATTTTGTTGAAAATTTCTTATGTAGATGTTTAATTAATATAGAATTCTTTACAAACATTCAATTATTTTCTTGAAGAAATAATATTTCTACTAAAATTCAATTATTTAAAAAGATTAAAAAAAAAAAATAATAATAATAATAATAATAATAAAATTATTATTATTATTTATTATTATTATAATAATATATATATATATATATATATATATATATATATATATATTTATTATTATTATTATATTATTATTTATTATTATTATTTATTTATTTATTATTATTATTTTTTTTATAAAATTCTTCACAAGCATTAAAATTAATATAAAAAAATTAATATTGTTGTTCGTAAATATCCAATTAATCTTTAAAAATTTTAATAATATTCAATGCGAGAATTCAATTCTTTCCATAAATAATAAAAGTCATCGCAGAATTTCAATTGTATTTAAAATATTTCATGAAATTCATTGGAAGATTGCAATTATTGATACAACTTGTAAAATTATTTAAAATTTCAGTATTCTTTAAAAACTTTTAAAAAAATTCGTTGCAAGAATCAATAAATTAATTTAATTTTTGAAACTATTCAATTATTCTTTAAAATAGTAAAGTTCTTTATAAAATTCAATAATTTATCTAAAATTTTTAATAAAAACCTTCCAAACAATTAAACTGTTTTTATAATGTAAAATCTTTGCAGAAATTTAATTATTTTCTAAAATTTTAATAATTCTTTCGAAACAAATCATCTGTTGATTTAACATTGTAAAATCTTTGCAGAAATTTAATTTTAATAGAAAATGTACTAATTTACGATTTATTTTTACGAATTTAGTTATTTCCTAAAATTTTAATGAATCCTTCAAAAATATTGAAGTAATTATTTAAAATTGTAAAATTCTTTAAGTAATTCAATTATTTGTCTATAACATTTTTGATAAAACTTTCAAAATAATTCAATTATTTTTTTAAATACAACAATCTTTGCAAAAATTCAATTATTTACGCAAATAATAAATCTTATCCCAAGATGTCAATTATGTCTAACATTTAGTTTACAATAAATTCGCCGGAAAAAAATATTTTTTCTTAAAAATTTTGTTAAAATTTATTGATCGAATGTAAGTTTTTTTTATTTAAATTTAAACATTATTTGTTCATTAAAAATTAAGAATCATTTTCAATGTATTTCTAATTTAATTTCTTGAAAGAATTGAATTATTTAAAAGTTTTTAATAGTTTTAATGAAATTTTTCCTAACTTTTCAATTTTAGAAAAATTGAAAAAAAACAATTTATTTTTATAAATTGTTAAATTGTTAATTGTTTTGTTAATTGAGAGCCTTTTGCCTCTCTATTCAATTATTCAACAAATTATTTATTTTTGTATTTAAATAAACGAGTTCCTATGTAAAAAAATTTTGATAATATTTAAAAAAATAAACTAAAGTTTAATTTGCAAAAGTTTGAAGCTTATTTATAAAAATAACTTTTATTTATTAAGGGATTAAAAGAGAAGCAAAAGTGACCACTGAGTGAAAAATCACTCATTTAATTAAATACTCCGCCGCCTCTGCGATATTAATTTTATTTTTCATTTAAAGTATTAATAATATTAATTAACATTGCAAAGATTGCAAAGTCTGCAAATAAATTGCATTCACGCCTATCTATAATATTGAAACATCAAAAAGAGTTTCAATATAAAAATAAATTATAAAATATTACAATCTTTTATCTCCTCTTTCTCTCAGGACAATATTTTTTATTTCTAGCGGATGATGATTTGAAAGCATGTACTTGTCCCGAACCGAGAGAGAGAGAAATCACGACTCTTTCTTTTTCTCTTCTTTTCTCCTTTTCACTGTCTTTCTCTCTCATCGAGAGTGATTAATCATTCACTTTATTATCTTTTAGCCAACATAATTTTCTGATACTATAGGTAAATAAAAAGTTTGCATTTGCGATTGCCATCAAGCGGATATTAAAAGCGACGACTTACTCCTTGAAACTGGCAATTTAATCGTCCACGGAAGTCATCTGAGAGCGCGCAACGAGAGACAGGATGACGATGTTGAGAAAGAGAGAGAGAGAGAAAAGAGAAGAGGCACAAGAAACACAGTATATAAGGAATAAGAGGAGAAAAGAATGAGTCGACTCTCGAGGTGCAACGGACTTGATGCGAAAAAGGGGTTTTAAAACAGAGTGAAGGAAGATGTCGACAGTTGGACGCGCCAGCTGGGAAGCAGCGCGGGCCCAACCGGTCGACTACATTCAACTTCATATATATCTTATCTCTTTCCTTTAGGTCCAAAAAGACGGTGCACTGATGCATTCGGAATACAACAATTTGCATTATTTACATTATTTACATTATTTGCATTTTTATCCATTAACATTCTGCCTTTGTTTATCTATTCAAAAAAAAAAAAACAATTGCTGACCAATAGCACCAAATTCAATTTTTTTAATGACATAATTTATGTATTGATGTAAGAAAATATTAGTTACAATATATATAATAACCGTTGCAGACAATTATTTCAAAATTCAACGAAAACAATTATCGTCCTAATTAGCTGGAATTATTAATTTATATTACCGTCGGTAAATAACAATTTTTCGAAACTATACAATTATTTTTTTTAAATAGTAAAATTCTTTACGAAATTCAATTGTTTATTTGGGTAAATTTTCTGAAAGTGCCACTTTTAAATTTCAATTTTTTAATTAATTTTTTTCTTCAATTATATGGTTGTTTTTTCTATTAAAACTACTTAATTTCATACTCAAGAGTAAGATTTTTAGGTTGCGCAAAATTAATTCTTAAAAATATTAAAGTTTTTTTCATTTGAAAAATATTATTGTTGCTCCATTAAATTAAATTTATTTCATTGGCGAGCTTTTCTATTAAAAATTCACGCCAATATCGCGTTCACGAAATCGAAAATAAAATTACACTGCTTAAAAATCAATAATTTGCATATTTTAATACCAAATATATTCAATTAGATGAAAATATAAATGTATTTAAGGTATTTGATTTAATGGTAATTTGGGTTAATTTTTTCAAAGCAATGCAGGTAAATACTAAAAACAAAAGAAAAACTAGCATATTTCAAGGAAAGGCTTCGGAGATGAAAAGCTTCAGAGATGAAAAATAAATTTTCCTTCATATTTGTATACATTAGGGCGCAATTAAAATATGTTTTTTAGTAAAACATACAAATCTCACACCCTCATTTTATATTATCATCGAAATATTCCGTTAAATTTACTTCTACATTCAGTTATTTATCAAAAAGGAAGGCTTCGCAGATGAAATTAATTTTTACTCGGAGACAAATGTAAATTTCGATTATTTATAACAGCAATAATTTTTCTCCTTTTTGTAGATAAAATATAGAAAAATTTAACGTCAGATTCTCAGCTTTATTTTAATGTGCATTAAAATTTTGTTTAAGATATTTTTAAAGTATAAAATGTTAGTGATCATTGTAAAGTAATTTTAACCTAAAACTGAAGACAAAGTTTAAACATTTTTATCAAAAATAAAAGTGAGGTCTACAAATTTTTAAAATGCACATAATGATAGAAAAAACATTGTACTTTCTGACAATATTTTCAAAAAATTTCTGAGAATTTGAAAAAAACCATGAAAATTAAATTTTATTGTAGAAGTCCTATTGGAGACATGTTGAAAAGGCTTCGGAGATGAAAGTAATTTAGTTATTACGTAAATTAAGTTGAATAAAATTATTTAATTTTCTTTTAAAAATGATAAATAAGTGCTAAATTTTCATTATGGAAATTGATAATAATTATTAAAGAGTAGATTTTCAATTATTTTTTTAAAATAGTAAAATTCTTTATGAAATTCAATTGTTTATCTAAAGAAAAAATTCTTTTTTTAAATTTAATAAATTTTTCGAAACAATTCAATTATTTTTTTTTAAATAGTAAAGTTCTTTATGAAATTCAATTGTTTATCTAAAGAAAAAATTCTTTTTTTAAATTTAATAAATTTTTCGAAACAATTCAATTATTTTTTTTTAAATAGTAAAGTTCTTTATGAAATTCAATTGTTTATCTAAAGAAAAAATTCTTTTTTTAGATTTAATAAATTTTTCGAAACAATTCAATTATTTTTTTTTAAACAGTAAAATTCTTTATGAAATTCAATTGTTTATCTAAAATTTTTCTTCTTCGTAATAATTCCGTAACTTATAAGTTACAACCAAAAGCCAAATGTTGTCTAACGAAATCTGTAAAATTGTTGAGGTGCAACTTTTATACGATTTTTAAAATATAATTATTAATCTAAAATAAGTGTTGCCACTCAACACTGAGAAAACGATTTTTTTAAACCAAACATAAGCAGTCAAGCCAAAAAAATATTTCTAATTTAAACATATTTTATTATTCAATTAAACGTAATTTTTATTTAACCAAACTTACTATGTTTTGAATCAAAATTATTATGTTAAAAATTTAAATCAAAGATAATTTTTGGTTGACTGTATCACAGGGATAATTATGTTTGATTTAAATTTTAAATATATTGTTTTCTTAGTGAAGTGTTGTCACAACATAAAATTTTGTTAAATTAATAAATAATATTTACAGTTTTATTTATTTATTTATTATTTCATTATTTTAGATGCAATACGCTTTTGAATCAATAGCACATCTTTTTTTTCACTGTAAATAATGCATTCAAAAACATTAAAAAGAAGAAAAATGTTAGAAAATTCTTAGAAATATCGAAATTCTGTAAAAGAATACAATTATTTACAAATTTTTGTGATAAAAATCTTTATGAGAATTAAATTTTAAGAATTATTCAAAGAATTACTTTTTTTTCATTAAAATAATTTCATTCTTGTGGAATTTTTTAAATTCTATTTCTAATTCAAATCTTTGGAAGAATTCAATTTCAATAAAAATTTCACTAACGAATTTAGTTATTTTCTACAAATTTTAATGAAACCTTCGAAACAATTCAATTATTATTATTTTTAAAATAGTAAAATTTTTAAAGGAATTCAAGTATTTGTCTATAAATTTAATAAAAGCTTCAAAACAATTTAAATATTTTTTTAAATACTGAAATCTTTGCAAAAATTCAATTATTTTCAAAAAAGTAAATAAATTTTTCGACACAATTCTATTATTTTCTTTTTAAATAGTAAAATCTTTGCAGAAATTTAATTTCAATAAAAAATTCACTAACGAATTGAGTTATTTTCTAAAATTTTAACGAAACCTTCGAAACAATTCAATTATTTTTTTAAAATAGTAAAATTTTTGAAGAAATTCAATTATTTGTATAAAATTTTATTAAAACCTTCAAAACAATTCAATTTTTTTTTAAATAGAAAAATGTTTGCAGAAATTTAATTTCAATATAGAATTTACTGGAGAATTTAGTTATTTTCTAAAATTTTAACGAATTTCTTAAAACAAGTAAATTATTTTTTTAAAATAGTAAAATTTTTGCAGAAGTTTAATTTCAATAAAAAATTCACTAAAGAATTCAGTTATTTGTCTAAAAGTTTAATAAAACCTTCGAAACCATTTAATTATATTTTCACTGAAATTTAATTACTTAAAACACAATTTTCATAGAATATTTTGAAATAATCAATTCCTTAAAAACATTTTTTACAAAATTCCTCACAAGAATTCAAATTAAAATACAAAAAAAAATATTATTGTTAGCAAAAATCCATTTAATCTTTAAAAATTTTAATAATATTCGTTGCGAGAATTCAATTACTTTTATAAATAATAAAATTATTTAAAATTCCATTATTCATTAGAAATTTTAATAAAATTCGTTGCAAGAATTTTATTTTCTTAGTAAATAAAGAAACTAATAGCAGGATTACAATTATTTTTAATACAATTTTGATTACAGTAAACAATCCTTAAAGAATTGTTTTATAATTTACTTTTTCACCTATTTTTTACGATATTCTGGGAAAAATTATTTTTAACTTTTAAGGAAGAAATTCAATAAAGAATTTAATTATTTTATAAAATTTTATTATATATTTTACAACTATTAAACTATTGTTTTTAAATAATAAAATCTTTGCAAAATTTCAATTATTTTCTAAAACATTTAAAAAAATCTTCGAAATAATTACATTATTTTCTATTATTTTGAAAAAATTTAATTAATTTTTCGAAAAAATTCAATTATTTTTCGAAACAATTCAATTATTTTTGTAAAATAGTAAATTCTTTGCAGAAATTTAATTTGAATAATAAAACTCACTAAAGAATTTCGTTGTTTTCTTAAATTTTAATTAATCCTTTGAAAACCATTAAATTGTACTTTAAAATTGATAGCATGCTTTGTTGATTGAACACAAAGTAGAAAATCAAGTCACCAGTATACAAGCTATTGAATTAAATTAATATTAACTTTCATTTTTTGTTTGGAATTTTTTTTTCTTTTTTTGGAGGAATAAATGAGATGAATGAAGGGCTGAAGTAAGTCTTCTTTTTGGTACTTAACATTTTACAAGGCAGTGACCGGTCGACACCCACTTGTTGGAGTATTACACGCGTCATCAGGCATTAAGGTCGCATTAGGTAGCACTGTGCACGCAAACACCTTAACTCAATGCGAATGCACCAAAGGAACACGTGGACCAAGTCCATTTACATAGTGTGCAAGCACAATGCACCTGTCGGACTGAAAAACTATCTAACTTCTTCACTATGTAAAGTATCACTTAACAAAGGCCATTCTCGTTTTACTCTTCTTTTTTTTCACAAAAAAAAAAAAACTTGCAGACAATGATTTCAAAATTCAATGAAAACAATTATCATCTTAATTAGCTGGAATTAATAACTTCTATTACCGTCAGATTTCAATTAAAAAAAATGTTCATCAATTATAAATTTAGAAGATTATTCTACAGAAAGATTAAATATTATCACAATCACAGCCTTTTTGCATCAATTTTCTGAAATAGTAAAATTTTCATAAAAATTCAATTATTTACAAATTTAAAAAAAATTTTTTTTTGTAAGAATTAAATTATTTTCATTAATAATACATTTTTCTAGAAGGATTCGAATATTTACATAAATATTATATAAATAATAAATAAAAATAAATAAATAAATAAAAATAAAAAAATAAAATAAAAATAAAAAATGAAATAATAAATTTTTTTATTCGGAATTCAATTATTTCAGAAAAGGTAATTATTCAAGAAACATTCAAACTTGTCACAAGAATTCAATTATTTTCGTCAATAAACACGTCAAAACATTTTTTAAGAAATTACAAATTTTTCTGCAAAATCACAATTTTCAGTAAAATTCTTGTCTGAAATTAAATTATTTAAAAATTATTTTGAATATTTTTGGGAATAAATTTTTCCAAAAGAATTAAATTGTTTTAAAAAAATGTAATACAATTCAGAGTCCATTTTTCTCTTTTTTTCATTAATAATAAAGCATTTTCCAAAGAAAAATTCGATTATTCAAAAAATTCTTTCTTAAAAATCTTGATGACAATTGAATTTTAAGACTTATTCAATTATTTAGAAAATTATTTATTGTTGTATTTTTCAATACATGTAATGAAGATTTTAGTAAAAAATAGTTTAAAAAATTAAATTTTTCAGACATTACAAATTTTTCTCCGAAATAAAAATTTGGAAAAAAATTCTTGTTAAAATTTAAATTATTTAAAAATGATTTTGAATATTTTTAAAAGATTACAAATTCTTCTCCGAAATAAAAATTTTGAAAAAAATTCTTGTTAAAACTTAAATTATTTAAAAATGATTTTGAATATTTTTGAGACGTTACAAATTCTTCTCGGAAATAAAAATTTTCAAAAAAATTCTTGCTAAAATTTAAATTATTTAAAAATGATTTTGAATAATTTAAATAAATTTTTCGAAAAGAATTAAATTGTTTTAAAAAAATCTAATAAAATTCAGAGTAAATTTTTCCTTCTTTTTCATTAATAATAAAGTATTTTTCAAAAAAAATTAATTATTTAAAAAAATATTAATACAACTCTACGAAAGCATTCAATTATTTTCATAAATAATAAAAATTTCATAAGAATTCAAGTACTTGCAAATATCATAAAAATTTCTTCACAATAATCCAATTATTTTATTAAATAATAAAACTCATAGCAGAATGACAATTATTTTATTAATACCCATTTTCATTAAATTCATCGAAAAATGAAATTTATGTTAAAAATTTTACTAAAATTTATCGATGGTTTAAAACAAAAAATAAATAAACAAAATAAAAGTGCCTTAATAAAATTTTTCATTAGAATTCATTGTTAATTAATTATTCAATAAATTATTTTTTTGTATCGAAATAATTGAATTCACGTAAAATTTTCCAATAAAAATTAATTTAAAAATTAATTTCAATTACAATTTTATGAAATAATTGAATTTTAAAAATGTTTCAAATTAAAATCTTGGAAAATTTGAATTTTTCACTCTTTTCACTAACAATTTTGTAGAGTTCTTTTTTTTTAAAGTTTGGTTAATTTTCATTGAAATCATTTGATGTTTTTATTTTCTACTTTTATGAAGAATTTCCGATTAATCGAAATTTTGTAAATTTGAATTATATACAAAATAAATTTTAAAATTCTCCAAAAACTTTTTCGAAAAATTCACCAAAAACTTTTTCAAAAAATTATTCAAAAACTTTTTCAAAAAATTATTCAAAATTATTAAATTATTAAAAATTTAAAGAAGACTTTTTGTTAAAAAATAATGTAAAAAGTGTAGATTGTAAATATTACATATTTTGTAATATTTAAAATTTTTGTCATTAAAAATAAAATCGAAATTTAATTCCACAAATGCGTTATTTCGCGATTTTATCTCGTCTTTTGAAGTTTAAATCAATAACAAAAAAGACAAAAATTTTATAATGAAACAAATTTGATAAAATTATTTTACAATGAAATTTAATTTATTTTTTCATTTTAATTTGCAGTGTGTTTGTATGATAAAAATTCCAGAATGTCAAAGGCACGACCAGCACAAATAAAATTACAATTTTCTCGATTGGAAATTTCTATAGTAGAAGTTTTTATGTTTCTCTTGTTTTTACATTTATTAAAAAGCTTTTCTCTTTAATTAAAAACTATGAAATCAGTTTTCATTAATTATTTTTTAAGTAAAAAAAATAAATAAATTTTTTTAGTAAAAATCTATTTTTGCAAAATATTCCTGATATTATCGATGTTGTCACAAAGTTTCCCAACTAGATTTATTTTATTAGGCGTAAAACAAATTTATACAATAAAATACAATGCAAACAGAAAAACTACTGAACTTCCAATTTTTCTTCATTTAGTTTAAATTTTGCTCGAATATTCATTGAATTTTTTTTTCTTTTGGGAAAAAACCAAGTTTTAATTACTTTGAAGACATAATTTATGAAAAAAATATTTATTACGAATTTCGAAATATTTTTTATTCTTATCTTTTTTGTCTTAGCTTGACAGAAGTTAGAATACACTTTTAATGATCGAAAGTCGAAACGAAATTCGAAATACTACTTCACAGTTAGTTTAACTTTAAGTTTAAAAACAGAACTGCAAACAAATGATAAATTAAAGTTTGCAAGAAATTAAGATCAAAAAATTTTGCCTTCTCTTTTTCTAAAATTGTTTGATTTGTCTATTTGTGTTTTCTGGTGCGTATATAGGTGGAATAATAAAACTGTAAAAATTAACATAATAGTGAGTAATGAGTGAAAAGTAAACAAGAGAATAGTTCGTTCGTTTAGTATTTAAATCGAATCGTCCGTTTATCACTGTTCATTAATTTTTCTGTCGCCGTTACTTGTGAACTTGTCGTCTGTATTATAATAATAAAAATATATTTTTCGAGAATTCGAATTACAGTGAATATTTATCATGAAGAATTTTTTGTTATTTTTCCTCTCTGCCTTTTTCTTTGGCTGTGTTTTGGCAGGTAATATAAATTTTATAGTTTTTTCTCGTTTTATTTGGAAAAAAAATCAAGTTAAAATTATTTTGAAATCCTAATAAATTGATTTAATACATTTATTTAATACATTTATTTAATACATTTATTTAATACATTTATTTAATACATTTATTTAATACATTTTATTTGAGAGAAAATCAAGTTAAAAATATTTTAAATTCTAATAAATTAATTTAATACATTTTTTATTATTGTTTAGCTAAAATTATTATTTTTATTTAATAGAAAATATTCCATTAAATAATAAATGAGTAAATAACAAATTTTGTTTTGTTTTACTTTTAATTTAGATTTTTTTTTATTTTGAATAAAGTCGTAAATCTTAAACAAAGTTAAATTTGCGACTTTTCTACTAATTCAGATTTAGTGAGAAGAAAATATAATTTGCAAACATTTTTTTTTGTGTTTAATTATTTTTTCTAATGAATAGATGAAATGTTTGACGATAATGAATGGTTTTATAATCATCAAAACACGGCGATGGAATGGGGAAAATTGAGGGAAGAAGAGGGGAAAAAATTGGAATATTTGGGAAAATTGAGAGAAGACGAAGGAAAAATGAGAGAAGCAGAAGGGAAATTAAGAGAAAAAGAGGGGAAATTAAGAGAAGAAGAGGGGAAATTAAGAGAAGAAGAGGGAAAATTAAGAGAGAAAAAAGGAAAACTGAGAGAAGAAAGAGGAAGATTGAGACAACTGGAAAGAATGAGAAGAGTTGAAGAATTGAAAAAATTAAATACAAATATTACAAATAATCAAAATAATGTGATACAAGATACAGAAGAAATTTTAAAAATAGCTCAACAAATAGAAAATGGAAATTCACCAGCCAATGTTGATTCAAATACAATAACTTTTACGACGGTAATTTCTTTATCTACTCTTTAATTGGAAATTAAATTAAAATTTAAATATTTTCGACGCTGACTTCAAGGAATATTATTTTATTGACAAATAAAAACGGAAAAAAAATTTTTGTTTTATTTTTTTTATTGATTTTAATACAAAAGAAAAGAAAGATTTGTTTCATTTTATGATAAATTTAAAATAAAAAAACGATTTGTATTTGTTTTTTTAAATGATAAATAAAAAACAGAAATGATTTGTATTTTTTTAAAAGAGAAATTCAAAATAAAAAAATAATTTTTATTCTTTCATGATAAATTCAGAATAAAAAAACGATTTGTACTTTTTGAAACTATAAATTCAAAATAAAAAAAGGATTTGTATTTTTTAAAAAATAAATTCAAAATGAAAAACTATTTCTATTTTTTTAATTGTAAATTCAAAATAAAAGAAGATTTGCACTTTTTTTAGCCGATAAATGCAAAATAGGAATGATTTTTATTCTTTTAATGATAAATTCAAAATAACAAAATGATTTTTCTTTTTTAATGTTAAATTCAAAATAAAAAATCCATTTGCATTTTTTTAAATGATTAATAAAAAATAGGAATGTTTTGTATTCTTTTTAGTGATAATTTCAAAATAAAAAAATAGTTTTTATTTTTTGGTGACAAATTCAAAATAAAAAAGAAAACGTTTAGTATTTTTAAAAATAATAAATTAGAAATAGAAGAATTAATGATAAATGAAAAATGAAAAAACACTGTAAAGTAATTTAGAATTCATTTTAATTAACGAATTAACGAAAATTTTAGAATGTCCGAGGAAAGACCTACACAATAAAATCTACATATTTCTCAACAAATGTAAATACAGAAGGTAATATTTACTCTGTTAAAACAACTTACGAAGAGGAAAAACTGAAAGATGTGTCGATAAGTGTATTAACTTGGAATGAAAACGGTAGCTCGACGAAATACTATAATAACATTGGACCAGGAATAATCATCAATGGAAAATTATCGTAGAGTGAAAAATAATTATTATTGTAATAAATAAAAAATCATAATCATACAAATATAATAAATAAATATTTTTTTCTGTAAATCGATATTCTTTAAATCGATTATCTGTAAATAGATTTTATTATTTGTAAATAGATATTATTATCTTTAAATAGATTTTATTATCTGTTAATACTTAATAGATATTATTTTCTGTAAATAGAAATTATTTTTTATAAATAGAAATTATTTTCTATAAATAGATATTATTTTCTATAAATAGATATTATTTTCTGTAAATAGAAATTATTTTCTATAAATAGAAATTATTTTCTATAAATAGATATTATTTTCTATAAATAGATATTATTATCTATAAATAGATATTATTATCTATCAACAGATATCCGAAAATAGATAATAATTTATCAATTCGTGATAATTGGCCAATAATTTTAATTCTAGGTAAATACAAAAATAGAAGAAGTAAAGAAATAAAAAATAAAAATAAAAACTGTAATACATTATTGTAAGCAATCGTAATATTTGTATTTGTAATAAATAAATTTCATAAATTCGATTTTAATTTCAAACAAACATAATGTAATTTCTCTTTCCTCTGTTTTCCTATTTCTTTATTAATTTTATTATTATTGAACCTATTAATGTAAATTTATTCTTTTTAATCAAAAATAAATACTAGCAAATATTTATTCACGAATTGTTTTGACATTCTCTTTACTGTTTTTGAAGCGATGCTTCTTAAAACGTTAAATGGAAAATTTTTTTTCTGACTCCGACTGTTTGATAATTATTAATTTATTTTAAATACTGACAAAATGATAACTTGTAAAACATAATAATGACAAGCAAAAATTTTTAGATAGTTATTATTACACTGAGAAAAAATTGCTATCAAATCAATGGAATATTATCGTATTTCTTAGGTGTAATTAAATCTCTTGAATTCAAAAATAATGAAATAATAATGATAATAATAATAATGATAATAATAATAATAATAATAACAATAATATTAATAAATAATAATAATGATATAAATAATAAAAAAATTCAACAGCATGTACAAGTGATTGGATTTCTATTTTATTTTCTTTCAATACTTGTTTCAAACTAAGTAAAAATTTTAATTGTTTTATTTCAAGGAATTTTCTCCGAGTTCGGTGTATGATGAGCTTATGATATTAATTTGAAAAAGATTTTTAATTGTAAATTTAAATTATTTAATTTTTTTAAACATTATTAAATGAATTGTATTAAAATATATTTTTAATGAAATTGTATTAAAATATTTTTTTTAATAAAATTGTAGTAAAATATTTTTTCAATAAAATTGTATTAAAATATTTTTTCAATAAAATTGTGTTAAAATATTTTTTTAATAAAATTATATTTTGACTTGGAAGATTGATAAATTCTTTTTTATTTCGAATTATACAATTTTTTACCAAGTGATAAATTCTTTTTAATATAATAAAATTGTATTAAATTATTTTTTTAATAAAATTGTATTAAATTATTTTTTTAATAAAATTGTATTAAATTATTTTTTTAATAAAATTGTATTAATTTATTTTTTTAATAACATTTTGTTAAAATATTTTTTTAATAAAATTTTATCAAGTTTACATCTCAACCATTTTACATGTTTCATTAGACAAAATTTCGTCTCTAATTGTAAATTATGAATAATATTTTAATATCCTATTTTTTTCTAGTTCAATACAGAAAAAAGGCATCAAAAAAATTGAATTAAATATCACTGGCGCTATTGGGCCGCAATTATTTTTATTCCCTAGTTTAAGAAAATAAAAAATTATACAAGTTTTTGTTTCACTTTTACTAATTCACTAATTTACAAAATTGAGAATAACGCGGAAAAAACAATTTTCTTTAACAGTTTTCTAACAGAGTTTCGTAACAATAAGAAAAAAAATATTTAGAGATAATTGCTTAGATAAGAATTGTTTTAGTATCGAACATTCCCGAAAGGGTTAACGAGCTCTTCCCTCTTCTCTCTCACTGTTCAGTGAGTGTGCGCTTAAAACGACGTTTACATACACATTTACACACTCATAAACTGAAGAGGAAACAAGTAGAGAATGTTTTACACCTTTCTCTCTCTCTCTCTCTCTATTCTCCAGTTTTCAACAATATATTACTTTACTTTGTTTAAAATCACGCAAACTCACTGTCACGCGAGATCAATTGCGATTATCGATTATGTGCGACTATATATTTCCAAAGATTATCAAACGATAAGCAAAATGAGAAAATTGGAAAACAACTGACGTAGGAAGAGAAAGAGAAAAATAGAAAATAATTTTAATTACTTTACTAGTTACAAAATTTTAATTTGTGAAAATATTTACTAATTTTAATTAGTAAACGTATTTACTAATTTTAATTAGTAAACGTATTTACTAATTTTAATTAGTAAACGTATTTACTAATTTTAATTAGTAAACGTATTTACTAATTTTAATTAGTAAACGTATTTACTAATTTTAATTAGTAAACGTATTTACTAATCTTAATTAGTAAACGTATTTACTAATTTTAATTAGTAAACGTATTTACTAATTTTAATTAGTGACTGAGTTTTTGCTTTTGAATTAGTAAGTTTTACTACCAAATAGTGATATTTACTAATTTATTAGTAAAATTTTCTAATTGAATTTACTAATTTGAATTAGTAAATTTTGCTACCAAATAGTAACATTTAGTAATTTATTAGTAAAATTTACTAATTAAATAATTAATTATTAATAATAATAATAATAATTAATTAATTTTTTACTACCAAATAGTAATATTCACTAATTTTTTTGTAAAATTTCCTAATTGAATTTACTAATTTAAATTAGTAAATTTTGCTACCAAATAGTAATATTTAGTAATTTATTAGCAAAATTTACTAATTAAATAGTTAATTAGAAATAATAATAATAATTAATTAATTTTTTACTACCAAATAGTAATATTCACTAATTTATTTGTAAAATTTCCTAATTGAATTTACTAATTTAAATTAGTAAATTTTGCTACCAAATAGTAATATTTAGTAATTTATTAGCAAAATTTACTAATTAAATAATTAATTAGAAATAATAATTTATTAATTTTTTACTACCAAATAGTAATATTCACTAATTTATTTGTAAAATTTCCTAATTGAATTTACTAATTTAAATTAGTAAATTTTGCTACCAAATAGTAATATTTACTAATTTATTAGTAAAATTTACTAATTAAATAATTGATTAATAAATAATAATAATAATAAATTATTAATTAATTTTTACTACTAAATAGTAGTATTTACTAATTTATAAGTAAAATTTAATAAATGAATTTACTAATTTCAATTAGTAAATTTTACTACCAAATAGTAATATTTAGTAATTTATTACTAAAATTTACTAATTAGCGAAATTAATTAATAAATAATAATAAATTATTGATTAATTTTTTACTACTAAATAGTAATTTTTACTACTTTATTAGTAAAATTTACTAATTAAATTTTCTAATTCGAATTAGTAAATTTTACTACCAAACCATATTTACTAATTTATTAGCAAAATTTACAAATTCAAATCAAAAACTCAGTCACTGTTTCAAATTAGTAAACATTTTTACTAATTCAAATTTATAGAGTAAGGAATCATCAATTTATGAAAATACTTGAATTATTATTTATCATCTTAAAATATTCATTATTTGCTTATAGAATTTTATCAAAACATTTTGTTTTAGATAATTGAATTCTTTCTGCTTTTAATAAAATTATTATTGAAAATTCTTTTGAATTAAAGAAAATGTTTCAAAGTAATTGAAATGTTGTTGACTAGACTAATTTTTTGAAAATAATAGTTTAAAATAATAATTTATATAATTTTTAGGAGATTTGAGAGTTCAAATTTTGTTTAAAAGTCTTTAAATAAATCAATGTTCCCAATATTTTGAATTTAAACGTAGAAAAAAAATCATAAAGATTTTCGTTAAAAAAAAATATTTGAAGTTAATTTTTGTTCGCACAGATACACCTCTGAGGTCTTGACCTGAATATATTTTGTTTCACTCACTATTTGGAAGTGTGAATTTTTGAATATATTAGGCATTATTGCTAAAGAATTGAATTAATTTAGAGAAATATTGTCAGTTCTTTCTTCTTTCAAATTCATGAGACTCTATCCTCCCATTGGAATTCCATTCAGAAATTGATATTAACGCACCTCGCTTCACTGAGTCATGATAGACAGTTCGGACAGTATAAACAGCGCCTTGCGTGTCATTTCCAACCGAGTAGTTTACAGTTGTTACTGTGAGGGGACGGCCACCGACATTCTAAAATTTTCAATTCCAATGATTAAATTGAATTGTAAATCGAAATATTTCACTTTTGTTTTCTCCTGTTTTTAACATTTATTTGAATATTTATTATTACTATTGTTATTTTTATTCTTCTTCTTATTCTTATTATTATTTTTGTTATAATATTACTGTATTTATAATTTTTATTCATAATATTAATAATTTTTTTATAATAGAACATTACAATGTACAAAGGGCGGTAGCCGTAGTCGTTAAGGCACATGAATCATTGAGTGGGACTGTAGCGTCTGTGGTTCGATCCCGTGCGCCCAGAAAGTTCAAATATATATTTTTTCGGTCAATTTACTTTATTTATTAATTATCAAGGTCAATTTACTTTATTTATTAATTGTCAATGTCAATTTACTTTGTTTATTTATTGTCAAGGTCAATTTACTTTATTTACTCATTGTCAAGGTCAATTTACTTTATTTACTCATTGTCAAGGTCAATTTACTTTATTTACTCACTGTCAAGGTCAATTTACTTTATTTATTAATTTTCAAGGTCAATTTATTTTATTTATCAATTTTCAAGTTCAATTTATTTTATTTCATTAATTGTCAAGTAATCAATAATTTGAATCAAATAAATATAAAAAATTATTCAACATAAAATGTTATTGAAAAATATTTTTGGAAAAAAATATAACTTTTCGTAGCTAAATAATAAAAGAAAGGAATAAAATACTTTAAGGGTAATAAAAAATATATCAACGGAAAACTAATAAAACTATAAATAAAATAACAGAATATTAAAAAAAATAATAATAATCGGTTATCGAAGTCAAATAAAAAAAAATATTTAACAGAAAACAGTATTAAAAAAACTTTTTCGAAAAAAATATAACTTTTCGTGGCTAGAAAATAGACGAAAAAGGAAAACAACAAAAATAGTAATAAAAAATATATCAGCAGAAAACTAATAAAACTGTAAGTAAAGTAACAGAATATTAAGAAAAAAAATTAAAATATTACTAAAATAATGTCTTAGAAAAATAATCATTAAAAATAATCATATTAATAAAATAACGGATTGGAAAATATAATAAAAATAATAAGAAAATAATGTCTATTTGAAAAATCAGAAAATTAATAAAAATAGCGTATTGGAAAAAATAATTAGAATAGTAAAAGAAAATATAATGAAAAAATATCTTTTTAAATATTAAAAATGGTAGAAAAATATCCTTTTAAATATTAAAGATGGTGAAAAAATATCTTTTTAAATAGTAAAGATAATGAAAAATATATTTTTAACAATTAAAGATAGTGAAAAAATATCTTTTTAAATATTAAAATTAATGAAAAAGTGAATATTATTTATTGAAAAGAAAAAAAAAATTACCGTAATACGCGATGATATGTTTGATCGCAATTCATCGGGAGGATTTCCATTTTCTATTAGTTGTGCTGTTTTTAGAATTTCTTCTTGTTTTTCTGTCGTATTATTATTTGACCCATTAATATTCTTTTGTTCCCCTTCTATCATTACTGTAGGAGGAAAAAAAAATTTATTGTTATTGTAGAGAAAGAAAATATTTTTCAGACAAATTGCTTCTATTTTTAGTTATATTTTTAAAGAATTCAAATGTCCTTTGTCAATAAAAATTGTGAATTATGTAAAAATAAAATTCTATTTTTATTAGTACTAATAAAATAAAGTTAATAATTTCTGAAAAATGTTTTTAAACAATAATTCATTTAATTTTTCTCCTTTAATAATTCATTTAGTTAAACATTCAAAACTTTTCGATCATTTTAATTCGATGTAACTTAATTTAATTTCTGGTTGAATTCATAAGAAATTATTTTTAACTATTATTTAAAAAAATTTTTTTTTAATTTTTTAATTTTTAAAAATTATTTTTAACTATTATTTCTTTAAATTTCTTTTTAATTTTTTAATTTTTTAAAATTATTTTTATTAATATCGATTTTTTTTCAAGGAAACAATTTTTTAACTACATATTTATTTTACTTGTTTTCAAGCTGGCGGTGAGAATGAAAATTAAAAATATTCCAAAATTCTCCATGATGAATATTAATGTTTTCAAATATTTTTTTGAAAATTCGATGAAAGGAATTATTTTTTGAATAGAATGAATCAAACTCAACTGAGATAAGAATAATACTGAGTACCAAAGTGAAAATCAGGATTTAAATAGTACTTTTCGATCACTCTTTTGTTTACTCGCATTGATACGTGGAATATGTTAAATTTCTATGTAAAATTTTACACTTTTATTATTCCACATACAATTAGCATATCAAACAATTGAGATTAGAAATTAATATTTTTTCTCCAATTTCTATCACCACGTGAGATAAGAATTGAAACTATAATAATTCTCAATTCTTTATAATGCATATTTTTTTCAATTAAGTATTTAAACAAATACTCACGTTTGGCATTTTATTTTATTTAAATACATATTTCTAATGAAATGCCAATGAACTTTGTGATAGACACCATTAAATTTAGGGTGTTTCAACAATTAGAATATTCATTGAATTGTGTTTGTACTTTTTTTCTCAAATTTTCCTCTCTGAATTTAGTGACTGACTATTTGCTTTTGAATTAGTAAATTTCGTCGAAAAATAGTAATTTTAACTAATTTACTAGTAAATTTTGCTAAACGATAGTAATTTCCGCTAATTTATTAGTAAATTTTGCTAAACGATAGTAATTTCCGCTAATTTATTAGTAAATTTTGCTAAACGATAGTAATTTTAACTAATTTTGTTAGTCAATTTTGCTAAAAGATAGTAATTTCTGCTAATTTATTAGTCAATTTTGCTGATTTAGTAAAAAAAATTACTATTAGCAAAATTTACTGATAAATTATTAGAAATTACCATCTAGATAATAGTAATTTAGTAAAAAATTACTATCAGCAAAAATTTACTAATAAATTAATAGAAATTACCATCTAGCCAATATTAATTTAGTAAAAAATTACTATTAGCAAAAACTAAAGTAAAATAGTAAACATTTTAAAAAATTCAAATTTATTTCATAACAATTGTGAAAATAATAATTAATTAATATTCGTTTTTGCAAAAAATAAAGGAAAAAATGATTACAAAAGGCAGAAAAGAAAAGTTTGCACACTTTTATGCTAATGACAGTACGTCCATTAAGATGCATTTTCAGATTGATTTTTTTAGTTTTCTCTCACTCTCTCTCTCTCTCTCTCTCTCTCTCTCTCTCTCTCTCTCTCTCTCTCTCTCTCTCTCTCTCTCTCTCTCTCTCTCTCTCTCTCTCTCTCTATGTGAGTAAATAGAAATTGTCTCTGTTTTGAAGTAAAATAAAAAAAGTTCCTTTCAAAGAGAAACGTGAACCTTTGAAGTTGAGTGTATTTCGCAAATTCAGACTGAAATTTTATGCATTGAAAATATTTAATAACAAAATTTCGACCTATATTTTAGGTCGAAATTCGATTTCTGTTTTTAAATAAAAAGTATTAAAGCAACAAAAGCGTTTTTTTTTATTAATTAACTTCATTATATTTTCACTATATTTTCTTGTAAAACAAAAAGAAAATTGTTTCTCATTAGCACTATTGATAAACTATTCAAACATAAAATTTAAAACTATTAACTTCTTTCTATTAATAAAATACTATTTAAAAATTTATTGTTATATATTTACTATTATAGTCATTCTACAATAACGAATAGTTTTTAGTTTCTTGTAAAACGAAATGAAAATTATTTCTTATTAATTAACGGTATTGCTAAATCAATAAAAAAATAAACTAATATAATAAAAAATTTAAAACTATTAAATTCGTTTTTTTTAATAAACTACTATTTGAAATTAACTGTATAATATAGTCATTCTACAATACAAATAGTTTTCATCTTCTTATAGAACAAAATAAAAATAGTTTTTTTTATGAATTATCAGTGTTGCTAAACCGTTAAAAGATAAAATTTAAAACAATTAAATCCGTTTTTTATTAATAAACTACTATTTGAAATTAACTGTATATTATAGTCATTCTACAATACAAATAGTTTTCATCTTCTTATAGAACAAAATAAAAATTGTTTTTTATAAATTATCAGTGTTGCTAAACCAATAAAAGATAAAATTTAAAACAATTAAATCCGTTTTTTTATTTATAAACTAGTATTTTAAATTTAATTAGTTATTTTAAATTTATTGTAGTCATTCTACAATACCAAAAAGTATTTTTCTTCTTCTAGACCGCAATAAAAAATTTTTTTTTAACAATTAACTAGAGAAATTTAAAATTTTTTTAAAAGTTAAAACTATAAGATTCGTTTCTAATGTTTCCAGTAATAAACGAATAAAATCCCTAAATATTACAGTAATTCTACAATACCAGAAAACTTTTTTTTTCACTTTTCCCCTGAAAAAATAAGTTCATTTAAAAAAGAGAATTTTATTAATAACCATCCGAGGTATTTATTAAACCTCCCTTAAAGTTAGTTTTCAATTAAATTTCCCTAATTTTCAGTTGAAATTTCTCATATATTCGGAATTACGTCGTATAATTGCATTTTATGGTTACGTTGGATAATTTAGAGGGAAAAGTTTTTGGTGTCTTTGTCGCTTCATTAGTAATTATATCTATATGTCTATATAGATATATTGTATATTCATAATATTATAAACATAAATTGGAAATTAATGGGACGTGTGTTTGTCATGTCGTTATGTATTAAATATGGCTGTCAGACAATAAACCTCTTGATCAGGAAATAAATTCATTTAACATTGTCAAAACCGGACATAAATCATCAAGAGTTATTATGGAATTGAGAAAACAAGGAATATGAAAAAGGAAAATAAATCTTCAGCTTAACAAACTAAGTGCTTAACCTAATGGTACATGCAAGTTCTTGTGATTTGTTTCTTTGCCTCGCATACCTCACTTTTGTAATTACATAATGGCCTTAATTGACCATTTTTTAATATCGAAAAAGGAAAAAAAAAATTTTTAAATAAGTAAATAGAATAAAAAATGAAAAAAAAGTTAAAGGTTTTATTTCCAAATTAGTTTTTGCTAGGAAACAAGATTAATGAAATTCCCATCCATTGGAGATAGAAAGAAATTAGAAATTATATAATTAACAAAAATGGAAATTACACAATTAATAAAAAAAGAAAATAAATTATTCATTTCAGCTGAAACAGTGGAAAAATTATTTTTTTTATATCATCTTTCTCTCACCTTTAAAAAAATTAAATAAATAATTAAAAGAAAGGAAATTAATTCAAACTGTCAAAAATATTATAGTAATTCCACAATAGAAAATAGTTTTTATTTTATTATAATAAAGAAAAATGCTTCGCTCTTGATGATTGATTTTAAAAAAGTATCTTTGAAACTGAAAAAGCATATTTAACATTTAATTTTTAATTAAGATGTAAATTTGTTTTTTTAGATTAATTTTTAATCTAAAATTATAACTAAAATTAATCTTCGAATCAATTTTTATTGAACAATTTCACAAAACTTTACTTATTTAAATACAAAAATACATAATTAATCGAATAATTAATTTTTTCTTCAAACTAAATAAGGATTTTACCTAAATTTTTTTTAAATTTCCAAAATTTCCCAAAAACTTTTAAAAATATTTTATTTTTTTAAAGAATACTCTTTGAATTTTTTTTAAATAATCGGTTTTGTTCAAAATTTTTATTAAAAATGTAGTTTTTATTTAAAGTTTGAAAAAAAATTAATTTAAACAAAATTTTCGTAAGTTTTTTAACAAATCGTTATTGTTAATAATTGTAAAATAAAAAATTATATTAAAATTTTGAAGAAGTAATTGTATTCCTATTAAGAAATTTTTAGGTTCTATAAATTTTTTGAAAATAATGTAATTTTTTCTAATAATTTTAAATTAAAATTTTAAACATACTTATTACAAAGAATTTCTCTAAATTTTCATAAAATAATTTTGTTTGTTAGTTATTGTAATTAAAAATTTTATTATTGGATTCTATTGAATTTTTTTTTTTTTGTTGAAATGATTGGATTCTTTTAAAGAATTTTATTAAAAACTTTAAAAATTCATATTATTGAGATAATTATTGTTATTAAAATTGTATGGAAAATAATTGTATTTCTCTGAAGAATTTTATTATTTATAAAATAATTAATTGCATTCTCGTCACGAATTTAAAAAATATTTTCTTTATTTTATTTTCTGTAAAAAATTTTATCTCGTTGAAAAAAGAATTGAATTCGTGGATAAGATTTTCGGAAATATTTCTTAAGTTTTTGAACAAATTGTTATTGTTAATAATTGTAAATAAAAAATTATATTAAAAGTTTTTAAGAAATAATTGAATTCCTAATAAGAAATATTTAACTTCTATAAATTTTTTGAAAATAATGTATTTTTTTCTAATAATTTTAAATTAAAATTTTAAACGTACTTATTGCAAAGAATTTCTTTAAATTTTCATAAAATAATTGTGTTTGTTAGTTGTTGTAATTAAAAATTTTATTATTGAATTTTATTAAATTTTCTGTTACTGAAATAATTAAATTCTTTTTAACAATTTTATTGGAGTTTTTAAAAAGAATTCTCGAAATTTTTTCGAGAAAATTATTGTTATTAAAATTGTATGGAAAATAATTGAATTCCTGGGAAAAATTATATTATTTATGAAAATAATTAATTGTATTCTCGCCACGAATTTAAAAAATATTTTTTTTATTTGATTTCCTGTAAAAAAAATTTATCTCCTTTTAAAAAGAGTTGAATTGAGTAGAATTTTCAAAAAAAAAATTTGTCTAATTTAAAATTGTATCAAAGAATTTTTTTTAGAATTTTCGAGAATAATTCTTTTATTTCAACTATTAGCAGAATTTATGCAAATTTTTTGTTAAAAAAGTAGATTTTTGTGTCATAAAAAGAAGTATTAAAATCGTAGCTTGTCGTAAAAAATGCAATAAATAGTATTGGTTTCAGTTGATAAGTGCGAAACCTGATACAAAATAAAAATTGCTTATTAATACATTTAAGATTTAATACAATTTTTAATTTTTCCATATTCATTATTTTTAATTTAATTTTATACACAGCTTTTCTGAATGTGTCAAATTAATATCAAACTGAATTAAATTGATCCAAAAAATTGGAAGCTAATTTTTATTTCATCCACTTTTTATATAAATTCATTGCATTTTTGTGATAACAGTACTCTCTAAATTTGAATTAGTAAAAATCATTACTATTTTGAATTAGTAAAAATCTTTACTAATTTGAATTAGTAAAAATCTTTACTAATTTAAATTAGTAAAAATCTTTACTAATTTAAATTAGTAAAAATCTTTACTAATTTGAATTAGTAAAAATCTTTACTAATTTGAATTAGTAAAAATCTTTACTAATTTGAATTAGTAAAGATTTTTACTAATTTGAATTAGTAAAAATCTTTACTAATTTAAATTAGTAAAAATCTTTACTAATTGGAATTAGTAAAAATCTTTACTAATTGGAATTAGTAAAAATCTTTACTAATTTGAATTAGTAAAAATCTTTGCTAATTTGAATTAGTAAAAATCTTTACTAATTTGAATAAGTGACTGGCTTTTTGCTTTTGAATTAAGTAAATTTCACTAAAAAAATTAGTAGAAATAACTATTTATTAGTCAAATTTACTAATTCAAAAGCAAAAAGTCAGTCACTAATTCCAATTAGTAAAGATTTTTACTAATTCAAATTTAGAGAGTAGTGCTCTCTAAATCTGAATTAGTTAAAAATAACTAATTATTAGTAAAATCGTGGATGACTTTTTGCTTCAGCAATTAGTAAAAAATAACTAATTATTAGTAGAGAATCACTAATTAATAGTAAATAAATAACTAAAAAAATAGTCAAATTTCACTAATTGAATTAGTTACTACAGATTTCAGTCATTTTTACATAACCTAAAATTGAATTTAACTAATAATTAGTCATTTTTAACTATTTTATTAGTAAAATATTACTATTTGAATCAGTGACTGACTTTTTGCTATTGAATTAGTTATTTTTAACTAATTCAAATTTAGAGAGTGTATACTAACTTTCATAAATATATTCATGCCTAATTCTTTTAAATCTTCAAAATATTTTTTTTATTATTTTATTTAAATTTTTTTTATCATTATTTTAATTTCAAATTTAATTACCTAATTTTCCATATTAATTTATTTTCTTAAAAAAAATATTATTATTATTATTATTATTATTATTTTTTTCTCTCTTCCTAATAAGAAATGTGGGAAAATCTTGTTAAGAAAATAAAAGGGGCGGTTTATTTGCAAATAAAAGCGTAGATAAGTATGTAAGAAAATTGAAAGAAGAGAGATGGGTGGTGTAGAGAGGGGGAATGGGGTGGGGGGGGGAGTTATGGGTGGATGAAGAAATAACAAGTCGTGTGGTTAAGAACTTGAATTAGCATCGTTAGTGAATAACTATAGTGCCAATTAGTGTTGCCAATATATGCTTGTGTTTCTCTGTTCTTCATTTATTTATATATATATATATATATATATATATATATATATATATATATATATATATATTGGAAGAGAGAAAAAGACAGAGAGAGGGGGGGGGGAGAGGTTTGTAATTTATGCGTAAGTTATGCCGGAGGTCCTGCAGCAGCGATTACCTTGAGTAAATGAGACTTGGGGCCCAAGACATTGCAAATCATCAAGCGTTTTATTCACTAACCCCCCTCCCTCCCCCCCTTCCAGCGTCACTAGTCAGCCCTCCACTTCCCCTTTTGTCCAGAAATCACCCTTCACTTTTCAACCATCACTCGATCCCTCGTCACATTATTCACTTATTTTGTTTTTTTATTTTTTTATTTCTTTATTCTCTTTACGTTGCATATATAATGTAATTGACTCTCAAGTCAAAAATGTTGATAGTAATAAATATGTTTTTTATAATCAATAATTGAGTCTCAAAAAATGTACTCTGGATATTGTAAATTTTTTGCATTCATTTATTTTTAGTGTTTATTGTAAATTTTTTGCTTCTGTATTTTTTTTTGTTTTTAAATATGCAATTTATTGTTTTATTTATTTATTTTTATTGTTTATTGTAAATTTTCTGTTTCCACAATTTTTTTGTTTTCAAATATGCAATTTATTTATTTTTATTGTTTATTGCAAATTTTCTGTTTCCATAATTTTTTTGTTTTCAAATATGCAATTAATTTTCTTATTTATTTATTTTTATTGTTTATTGCAAATTTTCTGTTTCCATATTTTTTTTTGTTTTCAAATATGCAATTAATTTTCTTATTTATTTATTTTTATTGTTTATTGCAAATTTTCTGTTTCCACAATTTTTTTGTTATCAAACATGCAATTTATTTATTTTTATTGTTTATTGTAAATTTTCTGTTTCCACAATTTTTTTGTTATCAAACATGCAATTTATTTATTTTTATTGTTTATTGTAAATTTTCTGTTTCCACAATTTTTTTGTTTTCAAATATGCAATTTATTTATTTTTTATTGTTTATTGTAAATTTTCTGTTTCCATAATTTTTTTGTTTTCAAATATGCAATTAATTTATTTTTATTGTTCATTGTAAATTTTCTGTTTCCATAATATTTTTTGTTTTCAAATATGCATTTTATTTTCTTTCCAATAATAAAATAAAAATAATAATTTTTCAAATATAATTATAATTATTCTTATTAGTATTATTTATTATTATTATTATTGGTATTATTTATTATTATTATTATTAATATTATTATTGGTTATTATTATTAATATTATTATTGGTTATTATTATTTTTTCTTATTCTTTTTATTCTTTTTATTATTATCTCTTTTCCATTTTATTATTTATTTACTTTTAAACTCATTTTATTCATTTACAAAAAGCAACTTGACAGTTCTCTGTAATTTTTTTTTACTATTTTTGATTATTTTCATTATTTAATTAATAATAATTCTTCCAATTATGTAAAATAAAAATTGTTCGAAAAAATGAAAAACTTTTTTTTTAAATAAATATATATTTTATTAATATTATTTTTATTGCAATTCTATTTTCTTCGGTTTAATTTATTTTTTCCTAAATTATATTAGAATTATAATTATTATTACTATTATATTTCTATTTTCTTTTGCAGTTTCTCCGCATTTTATAAATATTCTTTTTTTTCTCTCCCCCTTTGGTATATTTTCTTGAAATATATTTATATATGTGTCATTAAAAGTTACTCTCGAATTTTTATGCAAAGTATATTCAAACGTTTATATATCAGATATATAATTATAAAGAATAAAAGAGGGTTCATTAAATTTATAATTATCAAGAAAAATTTTTAATTGGAAAAAATGTTTTCTTTTTGAAAAAAAATGTTTTAAATGAATAAAAAAAAAATTTCCCAGCACGAGTTCAGAATGAATAATTTTCTTTTTATTTGAGATAATTAAAAGTTTATGTGTAAATTTCTTTACTTGGTTCAAAAAAAAAAAAAAAAAAAAAATAGGAAAATTGCATTTGTCTGACTTCGTTTCCCGGTATAACAAGAGAGAGAGAGACTCTCCTCGGAAATCACGTGAAAATACTTTTCGTGGAGAATGAAGTCTAAATGCAAAGCTAATTTTTGTTAGAGAGAAAAGACAAGAGAATTTTTTTTTTCCATGAAAATGTACAAATGTGACACATTTAAATTCATAAACTTGGCTGCTTTTTTTTTCTTTTTAAAGTAAATCCCTTCTTTTTGTTCGTAAATTTAATACCATTGTCAAGGCATGAAAAGAATTTTTTGTTTTTAAAGTGAATATATAAATATTAATTAAAACACCGAGCAGAGAAAAAAATAGAAATTCAAATCTCTTTCTATAAAAGAATTATTAAAATACAAATTGAAAATTTTCGTAGGAGAAAAAAAAATTGAAGAAAATAACAATCGGGAAAAAAATACTTGTTTTTTTTCCACAATAATCCATTTCGAGTTGTGTGTGTATGAGAGAGAGAGAGAGGGAGATTCAATAAAAGAATATTTTTCTCTGAGCTCTCTCAAACAAAAATTCAATTTCAGAAACAATTTCGCGCAATAATTATCGACATCAAAATAAATTGGATTTGTCTCGAGGTTGAATTTTATTTTTAATATTGCCGCCCGTCCAAACGTGCGCGCGGGGTTTATTTTATTGTCGACGAATTGCCAAAATAGAGAGAAAACTAGAAATGTCAGAGGAAAAAACTGGAAAGAAAGAGAGCAAAAAAAAAAAAAAAATTTTATATAATACAATAAAAAAAACGTGGAATTGGATTTTTCTTCTGGATTTCGTCCAAGACGTTTCTTTTAGATGTTGACTTTCCAACCATGAATGACGAACTGTGGTTTTATATTGCGATTTAAATTTTTATTTGGTAAAAATAAATTTTTTTATACTATTTATTTAATTTTGCTCTAAGAAATTTGGATGGGTTGAAAATTTACTAATGTTTTAATCAATAAAGTTATTTAATCAATCAAGTTAGTTAATCAATAAAGTTTATTTTTATTTTTTATTATTTTTTATTCTTTTACAATTTTTAAAATTGGAGATTCTCATTATCGTCATGTCATTCGAGATGATGATTCACATTTGACAATTAAAATAATTTAAACTATTAGAGAGAAGAATTAATTTTTTTTTAAATATTAAATATTAATGCTTAAATATAAATTTTGATTTCGATCAGTGAAATATTTTTTCGTACAAAATTAGCAGTTTAGGCGATACTAATAGCTGAAGCACTACTACTAGAAACACTAATTGCGCCACCACTTCTTTGGATATTTTTGGTTCCATAAGCATTCCATGAAAATGTGCTTATCGACGGTTGTTGTTTTTGTCCATCTTCATAAACAGTTTTCACAGTGTGAATTGCGCCCTCATTTGAGTTTCCCGTTGAAAAAATTGTAATATTAATTTTTACTTGCTTGCCCCTGACGTTCTAAAATTTTTATTTTTATTAAAATAATTATTATAATAAAAAAATATTTTTAAAAATTTGATTTTTATCGTACTAAATTCTTATAATATTTAAAAAATATTTCTCATACAAAAATAAACGTTTCGATCAAAAGACAATATTTTTCGTTAGAAAAATAATTTTTCCATTGGAAAATAAATTCTTTCTCGTTAGGAAAATAATTTTTTCATTCGAAAATAAATTCTCTCGTTAGAAAAAATATTTCTTCATTAGAAAATAAATTCTCTTCTTAAAAAAAATATTTTTTCATTAGAAAATAAATTCTCTTCGTAGAAAAAATATTTTTTCATTAGAAAATAAATTCTCTCCTTAGAAAAAATATTTCTTCATTTGATAATGTATTTATATTAATTTTTTTTTATTGGAGAAAATATTTTTCAAAAAAGAGACAATGTATTTAAATATTAAAAATTTTTAAATACACATTACCGTTGTTAAAGAAGTTGTTTGCGATTGAACATCAGCCGGTGAATTTCCAGATTCTATCAATTCAACTGTTCGTAAAATATTATTTTCTTCGTAATTGTTATTATTATAAAAATTATTCGCCTGCTGTTGCATCATTATTCCCTGTTGTTGGAAATTTGTTGACATACTTTGAAACATGTTTGAAAAATCTGCCCAATCTGCAATTAACACGATAAAATAGAGAAAATAAAATAAAAAAAAAATAAAAAAATAAAAAAAAATAAAATAAAATAAAAAATAAAGAAATAAAATTTCCTTTTCATTAATTCATTAATTTACTCATCGAGCATTGATTTAAAGAAAAAATAAGTTTTTCATTTATTAACATTCCCAAGTATAAAAAAATGTAAAAATTCCAAAAAATAAGTAAATTCTTCTCCCATTTACAATTTTCTTTTTCATTTCTCAATATTTTGATTTAAAAAAGATAAAAAGAAACAAGAAAATTTTTTTTCCAGAATTATTAATATTTTTAATGAAAGAAATTTTTAGTTATTTTACCTGCATTCACGGTGGCACAAAATAGGATGGAAATGAAAAATATTCTAAAATTCTTCATAACGGATTTTATGTTTTTTTGTTTTTTGCGTTTGAATAGGAAAAAATTCTACGAAAAATGAAAAGTAAACCTTTTTCCCAACACTTTTTATTTGAAAATGAATTGTTCACGAGTGTTGATAGTCACTTTATAGTACAGTTTATGCGCAAGATCCAATTTAAATACTGGCCTTCAACCGTTCTCTTGTTTGCTATTACTCACTAACGACACTTAAATATTTGTGAGTAATTTTCGTAATTTTTATTATTAAATTTAGAATTGTAAAATTCGGTAAAAATTTAGTTCAAATGTTATCTTTTTTTTTCTCAGCGACCATAAAGATTTTCTCTCATTCTTCAAATAATTAGTTTCTTCACAAATGTACTAAGAAATAAATTAGAAATGTACTTTTTTCTTCACTAAAATGTAAAATTTGGGTCAAAATTTGGAGAAAAAAAAAGAAGAAACACTGCGATTGGAATTTAGGTCAAAATTGTAAATCAGGAAGAAAAAGATTAATTTCATGATAAATTGGAATATAGAAAATTTTATTTACTGTAATCTATATTTACAGTTTTGTTGTAATTTATCAGGGAATTTTCGGTAATAAACCGCAATTTGTAAAGCGAGCGTTTCTTTAAAAATAGATTCCAAATAATAATATAAATAAATAAATAAAATAATAAATAAGTAATAGTAGATAATTTAAATAACAATTTAAATTAATTTTAATTAAATTTGAATTAATTTTAATTAAATTTGAATTAATTTTAATTAAATTTAAAATAAATTTAAAAATTAAAATAAATAATAATAATAAAAATAATAATAATAATAATAATAATAATAATAATAAATAATAATAATTCAAATTTAAAGTAAATTTAAATTAATTTGAATTAAATTTAAATTAAATTAATTTTTTTACATACATAATAGTAAGTAAAGAAAAAAACTTATCAAGCGCCGGGATTCGAACGCAAGACGTTAAAATATCACGGTCCGATGACTTAGCCTCGCAACCACGCCACACGTAAAATTAAAAAAACAAAAGTGCTTCCACAATGGACCGTTATAATCTCGTATTGAATTGTACATCCAATCTAATTAGAAAACAACGAAGAAATAATGGTACTTCTACAATACTAAAATAAAACAACAATTTAAATTGCATTTTTAAATAACAAAAAAAAAATTCTTTTCTGGAAAATATTTTTTATCCGCAATAAACTTTCGAGGTTTCTGTTTCTCAAAAAGGGAAAAAGGATTAAGAAAAGCTAATCCAATAAGAACGGGAAAAAACGTCTTTTCCATTGATTCCTCTTTCTTCTTTTCTACTTTTCTCTTTGAAAATTGAGAATTTCTTTAGATAAAAATTTTTGGAATGTAAATATATATATATATATGATTCGATGTAATGCGACGATGCTTGTTGCATGGTATGCGGCCAGAGGTTATTCTAGGTTCAAGGCTATAGCAACAGAGTACAAACTCGTAGATGTATATATAAGTACCTATAATTTTACGTATGAGAATTGCAATTTACGAATAGCTCACATGGAATGAAGATTCATTTTGTGCGCGAGCTTAAGTTTCATTGACTACCTACTTTATGACTATTTATTTATTTTCACATATATATTCGTGCCTAAGAAAATAACTTTGAATTAATAAAAACGCCTATATAATACTTGGGAAAGCAATGCACATTATGTATATAATTAACTCGAGAAATGTCGAAAAACTGCATTGCTTGTCATCTTATAATAAAAAATTTAAAAAATTAAAAATAAAAAAATGAAAAGAAGAAAAAGAAAATGAAAACGAATAAATTATAATCATTACTCGTTTCCCTCTTTTCTAACGTTTCTTATGCTCGTGTCAGGAAAGCGAATAAATTTCAGTGTATCTCATAAATCGTGAACAAAAAAAATTTAATAATAAACAAATAAACGTAAAATAGGAGAATATTAGATAAAATAAAAAAATCGTAAGCAAAACATTCAAATAATAATTCATAAATCATAATAATAAAAAAATATATTAAATATGTAAGAAAAATTATAAGAAAAACATTTATTGAATTAAAAAAAATAAAAAGATATAAAATAAAACAAAAATAAATTTTCTGTAAAATTATCAAAATTTCCTTTTTGTAACAATTTTTTTCAATTTCTCAATTATTTTAATAAAATTTTGCACAAAATTGAATTATTCAAAAAATTTTATTACAATTTGCCAAAAGAATTTAATTAAGTAAATATTAATTTCAATAAAATTCTACGCAACTATTTAATTATTTTTATAAAAAAAAAATGTTTTCAATGCAATTTAGTTGTTTACAAATTTTTATACAAAATTCTTTGGAAATAATTCCATTAATTTCAAAAATTATAAATTGGTTTATAGAGATTTAATTATTTATTTTCTAAAATAATAAAATTCCTCTTAGGATTCAATTATTTTCAAGAGTAATTTTAAATCTTCGTAGAAATTCAATTGTAAGTGAAAATTTTAATTAATTCTTCTCAAAATGGCAATTCTCTTTACGAATAATAAAATTCTTCTAAAAAATTCAATAATTTTCAAAATAATTTTAAATCTTCGTAGAAATTCGATTGTAAGTGAAAATTTTAATTAATTCTTCTCAAAATGTCAATTCTCTTTACGAATAATAAAATTTTTCATAGGATTTTAATTATTTTCAAAATTAATTTTAAATCTTCGTAGAAATTCAATTGTAAGTGAAAATTTTAATTAATTCTTCTCAAAATGTCAATTCTCTTTACGAATAATAAAATTTTTCATAGGATTTCAATTATTTTCAAAATTAATTTTAAATCTTTGTAGAAATTCAAATATGAGTGAAAATTTTAATTAATTCTTCCCAAAATGTCAATTCTCTTTACGAATAATAAAATTCTTTTTAGGATTTCAATTATTGTCAAAATTAATTTTAAATCTTCGTAGAAATTCAATTGTAAGTGAAAATTTTAATTAATTCTTCTCAAAATGTCAATTCTTTTTACGAATAATAAAATTCTTCTAAAAAATTCAATAATTTTCAAAATTAATTTTAAATCTTCGTAGAAATTCAATTATAAGTGAAAATTTTAATTAATTCTTCTTAAAATGACAATTCTTTTTACAAATAATAAAATTCTTCTAAAAAATTTAATAATTTTCGAAAATTTTAATAAAATTCTTGTGAAAATTTCAATTATTTGAAAAAAATTCCCTCAATTCAATGATTCTTACAATATTTAGTATTTTAATAAAATTTTCCAAGAGAATTGAATTAAAAAAATGATTTTTTATCAAATTCTACTCAAATACTTTATTATTTTCTTAAATAAACAAAAAAAATTTTACAGGAATTCAATTATTTACAAATTTTTTATTTTCTTCGCAATACTTTCCATTATTTTCATAAATAATGCATATTTTTACAAGAGTTCGATTATTTAGAAATTTGCCATTAATTTAATTTTTTGAATTCTTTTTAATTTTATTCGAATTCCTCGAAAAATTTCATTAAAACTTGTCGACAGAATTCAAATATTAAAACTTTATTAAAAAAATTCTTTATGAGAATTTTATTTCAATAAACATTCAATTGTTCGATAAATTGTTTCTTTTTGTCCTTAAATAATTGAATTCTCGTAGAATTTTCTAATAAAAATTGACTTAATGCTGAATTTCAGTTGAAAATTTAGATAATAATTGAACGATCCAAGTTACAGAAGAAAAATATTTTTATTATATAAAAGAATATTATTATCACTCGATTGTCTTTAATTTTTATGAGTTAATAAATTTCAAAAAAGTTTGAATTTGAATCTTTCGAAAAATTTTGATTCCTATGGAAAAATAATAATAATTAAATATTTATTTAAAAACAGAATTTTTGGGAAATTAATTTTAGAGTCAATCAGTAAATTCTTTAGTGTAGAGAAAAAAATTAAATTTTCCTAGGAAATCAGGGAAGAGTGAAAAAAATTCTACATTTATATTCTGAAGATAAATATTTATCAATTAAAATTATTGATTCATGAAACCTTTTTTTTATTCTTCTTTCGAATAATATAAACAATAATCAGGATTTGATAATAATAAGAATAATACGAATAAAACGTGGAAAATAATATAAATGATTTTGTTAAGTTGTATTCAACCAAAAGTTGGTAGATAGTGGATAAATTCAGTTTAACTTTAGAATGAGCCAATCAGCTGCTCGGGATGTTGAGTTAAACTCTCTTTAACTTTCAACTTTAATTGAATCGAAAGCTTTTTGTTTGGAGAAGGGAAATGCTTGAAATTGAATTTCTCGAAGCGAATATAAGCAGAATTTGAATTTCTAAATCTCTCGTTTCACATTTTTCCAGACAACTAATAAAAGTGAATTTTCTTTCTGTTTGAATTTTCAATATACATTCATATATATGTACACACAGAAAATTTACCTCTGGGTCACTCATGGAAAAAATTGATTTTTGTCTTCCTGATTTTGAATAAAAATGAAAAAAAATTTTCTAAATTTTGAATAAAAATAAAAAAAACTCTTTCAATTTTCAATAAAAATAAAAAAACGCTTTAAATTTTGAATAAAAATAAAAAATCTCTATAAATTTTTAATAAAAATAAAAATAACGTTTTTCTTAATGATTTGATTGAAATTAAATGCAAAGAATGAAAAAAAACATCGCACATTCAGATGATGGAAAAATTTGAAAGACATTTTTTTTTTTATAAAAAAGTAAAGATATGAAAATTATGAAATAAAAGTTGAGTAAAAATAAAATGAAAAAAACAAAATACGGAAATAAAAATAAATAAATAATAAGAAACAAATATAAATAAAAAACTAAAAATAATCAAATAGAAATAGAGAAGTAAGCAAATAAAAATATGAAAAAAAAACAAAGGCAAATAAAAATAAATAAATAATAATAAAGAAATATAAATAAGAAACTAAAAATATGAAAATAAAAATAAACAAATAAAAATAAATAAATAACAATAAAGAAATATAAATAAGGAACTAAATATAATCAAATAAAAATAAATAAATAATAAGAAACAAATATAAATAAAAAACTAAAAATAACTAAACTAAACTAAACTAAAAACTAAAAATAAACAAATGTAAATAGAATACTAAAAATAAGCAAATAAAAATAAATAGAATTAAAAAGTAAGAAATAAAAATAATCAAATAAATGTAAATAAATAATAATAAACAAATATAAATAGGAAACTAAAAATAAGCAAATAAAAATAAATAATGATTAAAAAAAATAACAATAGAGGAATAAAAGTACATAAATAAAAAAATGTATTTAATTATTCTCGGCATTTAACAAAATAATTTTTCCCAAAACGAAAAAATAGTTCCGTCCATTTATCATAAATTATTCAACAAGAACACGATCTAATTAATTTTCAAACGATTCCAAATAAGAAGGGAAAAAAGGGGGAAAAAGAAATAAATTGGAAAGTGCCTATAATAATTTTGTCAAGGAGGCAAGATAACCTTTTCAGTTTATCAATTAAAAAAGTTAGATTGCAAACAATGTTTGTGGCTTATCGATCGTTCACCATGTTGAATGGTGTAACAAACATGGATTAATTTACATGTGGAAATGCGAATGAAAGTGGAATTCACTTAGGCCTTATCGACAGTGTAATTTGTAATGCGATAGACAGATAGATGCACCAACTACAAGCGGGGCACGTCACTTTATATCTCCAGTTTCTCAAATTATACTGGTTTCCCTAAGGCCTTTATTTATACATACATATATATATCGAACTCGCTATATATTTATCGATTCACTTTAAATAATATTTATCTCCTCAAACGACCGTTCAATAAATTAAAGCCAATCCCTATTCATTATCCACTAATCAATTCCTTTTTTTATTTTCATTCACTGGAAAATAGTTTTAATCTTCGATTTGGAAAAAAAGTAAAAAAAAACAATGTTGAACTATTTTTACGAGCACTAATTAAATTATCGCACTTCCTTAAAGTAGAATTTCGATTATTTTTTTTTAATACAATTTTTATCGAATTCTTTGCAAAATGTAATTATTTAGAAAAATTTTATTTAAATTCCTCCAAAGGAATTATTTTAATACAATCTTAATCGAATTTCTTGAAAAATGTTATTAATCGTAGGAATTTTATTAAAATTTTTTCAAATTTTATTATTTTAAAAGAATTTTAATCGAACTGCTGAATAAATGACTAAATGTAATTACATTTATGGAGGAATTTGATTTAAATTGTTTGTGTCTATTACTATGTTTATTGTCTAATAATTCATAAAAATTTTATTAAAATCCGCCTAATTTTATTATTTTACCATATATTTTTTAAATAATTACAATTATCGAACTATTCGATTAAAATTGTTTACGTTTATTAGTTATTACTATGTTTATTGTCTAAAAAATCACAAAATTTATTAAAATTCGTCAAATTCAATTATTTCAATATTATTTTTTAATAATTACATTTATCGAGGAAATTAATTACAATTCAACAATTGTAATTATTGAATTATTATTATTAATTATTTTGTAAAATAATTGAACTTGAAAATATTTAATTTAAATTTAAATTGAATTCCTTTAGTTACAATTCGTCAAATTCAATTATTTTAATACAGTTTTTTAAATAATGACATTTATTTTATTTATTATTTATGATAACACGACAAAATAAATAAATAATAATAATTTATTTTGATTATTTATTATTTATTATTTTTTTTTATTTTTATTTTATTTATTTTATTTACTTTATTTATTTATATTTATATTTTATTGTTGCAAACTAAGTGAACTCGAAAATATTTAAATAAAATTTTAATTGAATTCCTTTAGTTACATTATTTGAGGAATTCGATTAAAATTGTATGAAAATAATTAAATTTGAAAATATTTTAATTTAAATTTAAATCGAATTCTTTTAAAAAAGTAATGATTTTTCAAAATTTTATTAAAATTTGCAAAATTCAGTTATTTTTACACAATTCTAACCGAATTTCTCAAGAAATGTAATTATTTATAAAAATTGGATTAAAACATTTTTAAATTCAATTACATCAATAATAATCGAATTTTTCGGAAAATATAAAAATAGAAATTTTATTAAAATTCATAAAATTTATTTTTTTAATAAAATTTTAATGGAATAATTACATTTATCGAAGAATTCGATTAAGATTGTATTAAAAAAATTGTATCTGACGAATTTTATAAAAATTTTTAATGCAATTCCTCGATTAATGTAATTATTCAAAAAATGTTATTAAAATTTGTGAAAAGAATGTATTTAAATTAAATTGTAGTCGAATCGCTCGAAAAATGTAATTATTCATAAAAATTGTATTAAAATTCGTCAAAAGGAATTATTTAAATTAAATTTTGATCGAATTTCGCGAAAACTGTAATAATTTAGGATATATATTTTATTAAAATTTAAAATGTTTAAAAACTCATTTAAATAATTACAGAGATGGAGGAATTCTATTAAAATTGTATTAAAATAATTAAATTGAAAAACAGTTTTATACTATGACGCAATAAAATTGCATTAAAATAATTAAATTGAAAAGAAATTTAATACAATTTTAATCAAATTTTTCGAAAAATGTACAATAGTAATTTAAAAATGTTACATCAATTCTTATTTAATGAATAATTATTTATTAATTCTTTTATCAAAATTTGTCAAATTTTATTATTTTAATACAATTTTATTCGAATTCCTATTATGTCGCATATTAATTCAACGAATTTTTTCCAAAACCATGACGCAATGATTGCTAAAATTTCCTGAAATCGAATATAATTTGAACAAGTGTAAAAATTTCTAACTTTTAGTAAAATATTTTTTTATTTCATTATTATTATAATTATTATTATTATTATTTTTTTTATATTTTAATATAAAAATATTAATTTTAAAGGGAAAAAAAATTTGTTTTCAGTTCTCCTTTTTTATGTCATATTGTAATTTCTTTTTAAGTGGAAAACTTTGTAAATTTATTAAAAAGTGAAAGTTGAATTTAATATATGTAAGTTGCAATTTTTTTTCCAAAACCGTCATAATAATTAATTGAATCGTTCCACTTTCTAACTTCCACCGTGTAACAAGTAAAGAACACATAAAGTTACAAAATATCGCCGAATAATTAATTAATAATTAAAATGTCTAAGTACATGTCCTAATGATAAGGAATTTTTAGTTTCTTTAATTAAAATAGTTATCCAAGTCGCTCGCCAAGTGGTAATTAAAATTTTTGTTAAATTTAATTAAATAATAAATAATGATTTAATTATTATTATTAATATTATTAATTATTTTAATTATTATTATTTTATTAATTTATATTATTATTATTATCATTATTACTATTATTATTATTATTATTATTATTATTATTATTATTATTATTATTATTATTATTATTATTATTATTAATAATAATAATAATTTACCGAAATGAAGCAAATACACAATTATTATAATTTCCTAACTGTTTTCAAACTACGATTTTATATCGGAGAAAAAAAATTTCATTCATTATGAGAATGAAAAGTTTTCCTCGCTCTATAGAAACTTAATAAAGTTCAATTAACTTGGAAAAATAAGGGCGAAACTGAAATTATCTTTTAATAATTTTTTTTTTCAAAGAAAAAACAGGAAAAAAAATTGTGATTTATTGCGAGACTTTTATTGCAAGTTTGAAATTGTAGTTTTATGTCTTGATATAAAAATAAAAAAATTGGCAATTTTTTTTTCTTTGAATAGTCGTTCGAGCAAAATAACGAGACTATGTATAATACACATATATATAAATTTATACATATATGTAAATTTATATATATATATATATATATATATATATATATATATATATATAAAATGTGTAACCTAGATTAGTGAGAATTCACAAAGTCAGCGCGAGAGGAGCAAACTGTTTAACAAGAAACTCCAATTAGTTTCTGCATTCCCGTTATTTATGGGAGCATCCGTCAATGTTACTGCCGGATGAGAAATTCCGTTGGAAGCTGAGGCTGGATTTCCTCTTTTGCACCGGGCTCTCATAACGAAATTAGAATGATCGAGTTCCTTTCCAAAAAGATTAGATCCGTTTTCGCCAAAATCAAATTTTACCTGCATTTATTTATACAACTATTAAAAATATTTCTCTCGCCACTTTAATTAGTTTGGGAGAACAAAAATTATTAATCAGACAATGAAAATAATTCAAAGTTAGTGAAAAAAATAATTTTAGAGAATTCTCAGAAGTTTTTTTTTGTAAATGAATAAATAAATTGTAAAAATAAATAACAAAATGGAAAAGCGATAATAATAAAAATAGTAAAAACAGTAAAAAAATTAAAAACAGTAAAAACAGTAAAAATAGTAAGAAATAGTAAAAAATAGTAAAAACAGTAAAAATATTAAAAACAGTAGAAACAGTAAAAAAAGTAAGAAATATTAAAAAACAGTAAAAATTGTAAAAAATAGTAAAAATAGTAAAAAAAATAGTAAAAATAATAAAAATACCAAAAATAATAAAAATTAAAAAAATAGTTAAAGTAATAAAAATACTAAAAATAATAGAAATAACAAAAATAATAAAAATAATAAAAATAAAAAAAATAATAAAAATAAGAATAATAATAAAAGTGATAATAATAATAATTATTATTATTATTATTATTATTATTATTATTATTATTATTATTATCATTAATATTATTATTATAATAATCAAAATAATGAAATTAATAAGAATAATAAAAATAATGTAAATAATAAAAATACCTATTAAAAATGATAAAAAAATTTTAAATAACTAATATAATAAAACTAATAAAAATAATAAAACCAACAAGAATAATAAAAATAAAAAAAATAATAAAATTAATAAAAAATTGAAAAGAATAATAACAATAAATAACAAAAATCAGTAATTTGTAGTCAGTATAAAATAAGTGACATGAATTTTTTTTTTTTGCACATATAAAAGAAAACGAGGTCGATAAAAAGAGAAACGGTATTAAATTGTCGGCGAATTTTTGCAAACGACTCAAAATCTATATAAAATGAAGAAAAAAAAATACACAAAAAAACAAGGATAGTTATAAGTTTCCGAATACATGATTTAGTCTGCCATAAATATTATTAACGTAATAATACCCTTTCACTTACGGTGTTAATCATTGATTTCAACGCCGTAAGCAAAGCCTTTCTCAAAAGGCGTCAAGTGGAAAGAAGAGATAAATATTGCACATTTTGCGATTATGAGAAGTGATTTGTAAAAGTAATTGGATAGATTTATATTTAAGATTTTAATTACAATTGAAGTCGATAGCAATCGTATTTTATTTCGCAACACGTGTATTATTCATTTCTTTTTTATTCCAATAACTTTCTTCATTATTATTGTTGTTGTTAATAATTAATTGTATTCCAAATATGAAAAAAAAAATTTTTTAGTCCATTTTATTGTTATTTAATATTGTTCGTATTATCAATATTTTTATTATTGTTTGTATATTTTTTGCTTCCTTTATTTCTTCTATTTTTCATATTTTTTTATTTCTTTTATTTTTTTACATTTTGTTTTTATTTTTTAGTTATTTTTTATTTTTTTGTTTTATTTTGATTTTGTATTTATTTTTTTATTTTTATTTTTATTTATTATTTATTCTTTTTGTTCACTTTTTATTTACTTATTTTTTTATTTTATATTTTTATTTATTTTTTATTTATTTTTTAGTTTCATTTTGTTTTTGTATTCATTTTTTTTATTTTTTAGTTTTATTTTGTTTTTGTATTTAATTTTATTATTTTTATTTATTTTTTTAGTTTACTTTTTATTTATTTTTTTAGTTTACTTTTTATTTATTCTTTTTATTTTATATTTTTATTTATTTTTTTCATCTTTTATTTTTATTTTCATTTATTATTTTCTATTTTTTTATTTTACTTTTCATTTATTTTTTACCAATCATTATTAATATTACGTGCATGCGTCGTTTATGTGAATGACTTTCAATTGAAATCACGCATGATTTCCCCTGTGGAAATATATTGTCTCAATTTAATTTAATAATTACATTTTCGAAAGTTATTTTGATATTAATTATTATTGAAGACAGACAGGTTCCATTATGTGACTTTGTACATGTTTATATATACATATATAAAGTTTGATCAATTAAAAATGAAAAAAAAATATCATTTGATTAAAATCAGGGGAAAATAATTTAATAAAATAAAACTTTTATATGTGATTTTAATATGAAATTCAAATATTCGATTTTTAATTGTTTTGCAATTTATTTAATTAAATGGAAATTAATCACATCTGAATTTTTAAAAGAACATTTTTTCCCTCTCTGTAAATATTGATTGAAGAGTTATAAAAAATGTAGAGAGAAATTTCTATTTTTAAAATAGAGAAAAGGAGGGAAATGAAAAAAAAATTGTTTATTTTTTTGTTAAAGAATAACAAAAATATTCTGAAAATTAGAATTATAAACTTGAAAAAGTAAAAAAGAATTGAAAAATACTTTTTTTATTATAAATTTTTTATTTTATGATAAATTATATTATTTGTATATTTTTATTAAACTTTTTATTTATAAATTTTGAAAATCCGTGTAACAAGTTAGAAAAAAAGTATAATAAAACATTTTGTCTTTAAATAAAGAAATTATTATTATTATTATTATTGTTATTATTATTATTATTATTATTATTATTATTATTATTATTATTGTTATAATTGTATTATTATTATTATTTTTTTTAATAAGAAAGGAAGAAAGAAAGTAAATTTCTGGGGCCTAAAGAGTAAAAGGAAAAAATAAAATTTCTTTTAAATTATTATTTTCCATGGAAAAATAACTCTTTTCCCCATTTTTTCCCCTCCTACTTTTTCTTTAATTTTATTTCAAGTGGAAATCGTAATTCGATCTTTGTTACACAATAAGTCAGGATGAGTTCGTTGCGATAGCTATCAGTAAAATAAATCGATCGTCTGGGAGACTTAAGAGTTTAGAGCAAACTGATCCCAAAGCATCTGTTGTACAAATATATATATATATATATATATATATATATATATATATATATATATATATATATATATATATATATATATATTTAATGCGTGACGTTCGCGAAGAAAGAATAGTGGAATTTATTACCCGATTCGTTGTCTTTATCCGTCGGTACTGATTTATGTGATACGTTTGTGACGATCGAGAAAACGACAAGCGATGGAGAGAGAAATCGAAGGCTATAAAAAAATGTCGAGGACCAGCGAAAATCGTCATTCTTCCCTTTATTATTGTGCATTTTTTGCTTTTTATCTATTAAAAAAAAAAACAAAAAACTGGAAAATGAGTCTTAACCCATTAAAAATTACATTTTTTGTTTTTTTTCAACACGATGTCAAAATTAATAAATTAATGATGAAAAATGAAACACTTATTTGTTCCCAAATTAATTAGTTGCGTATTTTTAATATTAATTTACGAATTAAATTTGGCTTTTTTGAATTTCGCGCCATAAAGTTCTTCAAATTGCCGCCAAGATGGCATGAAAATTCGCTCACAAACGAAATTTATTTCGTAGAAAGAACTAAAATAATACCTTGAATTAGAATCGAGATACAAAATCTTTTCGTTTGGGTCAAATTAACTATTAATTAACTCTTAATTAACAATAATTATTTTTTAATAATTTATAATTAATAATTAATAATTAATAATTAATTCCTACCAATTAATTAATTCGTCAAATAATATAACATATTATTTTTTTCATTATTAGTATTCTTATTTTTTTTTATTATATTAACATATTGACTATTCATAACTCAATTTTGATCGAATTTTGAGAAATGATTCTGACTATTTGGAGAGTTGACTATTTATAACGCAATTTTTTTTCGTTTTTGGAAAATGATTCTAAACATTAATTGATAGTTGACTATTTCCAAAGCAATTTTTTTCGTTCCATTTATAATATAATTTTTTTTATTTTTGGTAAATGATTATAAATATTAATTAATAGTTAACTATTTACAAAAGCAATTTTTTTTATGTTTTGAAAACGATTCTAAATATTAATAAATAGTATTTACAAAGCAATTTTTTTCGGTTTTTTAAAAATGATTCTAAATATTAAAGAATAGTTAACTATTTATAAATCAATTTTTCATCGATTTTTCGATGATCATTCTGACAATTGATGAATAGCGTTGACTATTCAGAGATTTAGTTAAATTGTCTATTAGTTGTGTTAAATTATACTTAGTATACACACGAAAAAAATTAGAAAGCGTTAAAAAGTGGAGCATTGATTCTTTTTTTTTTTTTTGAAATTCCGTGAGACATTCGCTAATTAAAAATTAAAGCATGGTATTTGTTATGGTCACAAAACTTTTTAATTAAAATTCTAATTTCTACAAAAGCCAACCTAGTATAAAGAATAAAGAATATAAAGAGCCTTGTTATTAAAAGATTTTATCCTGTACTAGATGAAAAAACTTTTTTGCTTTGAAGTATAAATTCACGTTACTTATTTTAATAACTTTCACATGAAATATCAGAAAAGAATTTTTATAGAATAGAAAATTAAATAAAAAATTTTTTTTAATTACCATACAGCGATAAAGTTTTTCTTATATATACATATATAATATAGCACGTATTTAATATTGATAAATTCTTTTAAAATTATTTACAGTTTTTCCCTTTTTTTTTTCTTTAATTCATTATTTTAATATTTTATTATTTTTTTTCAAAAAGCTTTTTGTATTTTTTTTTGTTTTTTATTATTTTTATATTTACAATGATCGCTAATTTTTATTTTATAAAAATGTATCTTTCATTAATTAATATGTTTAATTATTTTAATAATGGTTTAATTTAATTTTCAATTTAGTTATTTTATTATTTTCAATAAAAATAGTTTTCTAATTTTATTTTATTTTTTTTATTAGAATGACTAATAATTTTAGCTTAATAAGACTAATAATTTAATTTTTAATTTAGTTATTTTATTATTTTCAATAAAAATAGTTTTCTAATTTTATTTTATTTTCCTTTTTTTATTAGAATGACTAATAATTTTAGCTTCATAAGACTAATAATTTTATTTTTAATTTATTTATTTTATTATTTTGAATAAAAATAGTTTTCTAATTTTAATTTATTTTTTTTATTAGAATGACTAATAATTTTAGCTTAATAAGACTAATAATTTAATTTTTAATTTAGTTATTTTATTATTTTCAATAAAAATAGTTTTCTAATTTTATTTTATTTTCCTTTTTTTATTAGAATGACTAATAATTTTAGCTTAATAAGACTAATAATTTGATTTTTAATTTAGTTATTTTATTATTTTCAAAAAAAATAGTTTTCTAATTTTATTTTCTTTTACTTTTTTTTATTAGAATGACTAACAATTTAGTTCCAAATTCATTCAATTCCTTTTCAGCATAATTCAATTATAATTAAAATTCATAGTTAAAATTATAATTAAAAATTTTTAATTTTCAAAATTTTGAATTTATTTTTCATTTACTGCTTTTATATTAATTATATTTTTATTCACTTTATTTATTATTTTTGTATTTATTTTACTTTGTATTATTTTATTCACCACATTTGAACTTGTAATATTTTTATTTATAGAATTTTCTGTCTTTCTAGTTATTATATTTATTTATTTATTTTTTTTACTTTCATCATTTATTATTTTATTCGTTATTTATATTATTATTTATTATGATTATTATTATTATTATTTATTATGATTATTATTATTATTATTACTATTATTATTATTGTTATTATTATTATTATTGTCGTTTATTTCTTGTATGTTAACTATTTTTAAATCCAGTGGGAAAAAAATAAAAAAAAAATTTACTCCTACTGGGAATCGAACTCAAACTATCAAATTAGTAGAGCATGCAAAATACCACGCAGCTATTTTTGCAAGAAACTTAAAATCCCCCTAAAAAATGCAAATTCAGTTAGAAACGACTCTAGGGAGTTGAAAAAAAACAGGAGAAACAGAAATAAACAAGATTTTTCCATTCCTAAACGATCAACAATGAAATTAGCGAGCGTGGATGGATAAACGAGAGGAGAAGTGAGAGAGGGAGGGGAAGAGAGAGGTCGAGGGTTCACGACCCTCGAAAGTAAATGTACTTTCAAGAAGTAACTTGCACTGTATAAACACAGAAGAAAAGTCTACGTGACCTGCACATTTTGCAAACTTAGAGTATTACGACTTTTTCAGCGCGTGCGCACTATTTCCCCCACCCCTCTCACTCTCCCTCCCTCTCTCTCTCTCTCTCTCTCTATATATATATATACATTGGTTGCGAATTTATTTTCATCTGAAGACCAGCTTTAATTTCTTCGCTTCAATATATTTTTTATGCCCTTTCAATCTACGTTTATTCATCCTTTTATGGGTACCTACCGAGCTCGCCTTTCATTTTGTTTCAACGGGAGACCGAATAAAAAGTACGAACTGGAAAAAAGTAGAAATAAACGAAGAGTGGGAGGGAGAGGGATGGGGGGGGGAGGGAAGGAAAGGGGTTATGAGACATAGGGATGGGTTAGTGAGGAAAAAGAGCTTTGGAAAGAGGAGGGCGAAGAGTCGAGGGTGGTAAATAGGATGAGAGGAGAAGAGTACTTGCTACACGTTGCGGGAGGGGGATGGAACAAAGTTCCCGGGATGAGGGGGAGAGGTAAAAAAAAAGAATATAAAAAATAGAAAAAAGAAAAAAAAACCGGTAGAAATGCATTAGGTTGTACCAACCCCATCCTATCGAGACACTTCTCCCTCCCCCTCCCTCTCTTTTTTGCCAAGCGTCACTCCTAGCCGCTAGTATTACCTAGGAACAAATTCTATTTTCTCAAAGGCCATTTTAAGTGCTTTCAAAAGTATATTTTCTCCTACTTTCCACTCTTTTTTTTCTCTTCTTCTTTTTTTTTTTTTAACTTTGCCATCTGCTCGAATCTTCTCGCGGAGTATAGATGGAAAATGTGTGTGCGGATATATACATATATAAATGTGTGTTGTGTTCAATGTGAAAATAATTTGTGATAGAAAAAAAAACTATTTTCCTTTTTTTGCCGTTCAATCATATTGCGAGGTTATCAAAGAGACTCTCATTAATACAGTTGACAATTGAGTTCATTTGTTATTTTGTCGGACAATTTTTATTTTTCGAAGCATTTTTTTTTTTTTATGTTTATAAAATTGTTCGGATGGTGAATAAAAATGGATGGGGAAAAAATGTTGACAGGATGATATATTGAAGATAAGGTTGCTTTTTGGTATTAGGTTCTTTATTTTCTTTTTGTTTATTGTTAACTTTTTATTTAAGTCTCATTTTATTTTTAACACTATTTTTAAAGTAATTTAGATTGAGTTAAAAAAATATTTACTTGAATCAAAAAAATTTTATTTGTTTTTGTATTTAAATTGACTTAGATTGAGTTAAACAAATATTTACCTGAATCAAATAAGTTTTATTTGTTTTTGTATTTAAATTGACTTAGATTGAGTTAAAAAAATATTTACCTGAATCATATAAATTTTATTTGTTTTTGTATTTAAATTGACTTAAATTGAGTTGAAAAAATATTTACCTGAATCAAATAATTTTATTTGTTTTTGTATTTAAATTGACTTTAATTGAGTTAAACAAATATTTACCTGAATCAAATAAATTTTATTTTCTTTTTTATTGAAAACAATTTACATTGACTTAAAAAAATATTTACTTGAATCGAATAAATTTTATTTTCCTCTCGGCTTAAATAAATAAAGTAGAAAAAAAATAGAATAGAAAAAAATAGAAAATAGAATTCATTAATTTAATGACTTAAGAAAATATTTACTTGAATCAAATAAATTTTATTTTTGTCTCTATTTAAATCAATTTCAAAGAAGTAACCAAATATTTTCTACAATTAAATAAATTTTATTTTCGTCTTTATTTAAATAAATTTTAATAAATTAAGAAAATATTTACTTGAATCAAATACATTTTATTTTTGTCTCTATTTAAATCAATTTCAAAGAAGTAACCAAATATTTTCTACAATTAAATAAATTTTATTTTCCTCTTTATTTAAATAAATTTTAATAAATTAAGAAAATATTTACTTAAATCAAATTTTATTTGTTTTTGCATTTAAATTGATTTAGATTGAGTTAAACAAATTTTACTTGAATCAAATAAATTTTATTTTCGTCTCGGCTTAAATAAAAACAAAATAGAAAAAATAGAATAGAACAAAATAGAAAATAGAATTCATAAATATCAATGACTTAAGAAAGTATTTACTTGAATCAAATAAATTTTATTTCTGTCTCTATTTAAATCAATTTCAAAGAAGTAACCAAATATTTTCTACAATTAAATAAATTTTATTTTCGTCTCTATTTTTAAATAAATTTTTAAAAAATTAAGAAAATATTTACTTGAATCAAATAAATTTTATTTTCGTCTCTATTTAGACCGATTTTAATGTCAATAAAATATTTAGTTGAATTAAGTAAATTTTATTTTCGTCTATATTTAAATCGATTTCAACAATTTAACTAAATACTTTAATAAATTGAATCTAATTCAAATTCACGTCTAAATGTTTAGTTGAATCAATTTAAATTTTAAATTGACTCAAATTTTGTTTACTACAATTAAATATTTTCTTGTGGTAAAAAAAATTAAAAAAAAAAAATAAATAATAAATAAAAAGTAGTTTTTTATTTAAATTTGATCAATTTTCTTATTTTTAGCTTATTTTATTATCTCTCTTTGTCAGTTATTTCATTACCATTTTTGTCATTATTTTATTATCTTTTTTTTGTTATTATTTTACTGTCACTAATTATTATTCCACTATACTTTATTATTATTTCATTACCTTTAATTATTATTTTTCTATTTTGCATCATTATTATTTACCTAACTCTATTTTTCTATTCAACTATCCTTTATTGTTGAAAATAATCACACTAGTCTTCAATTTTTTTAAACTTTTTTTGCTTTTTGATTTTATTCCACCCACAGATTATTATTATATTATTAGCCGTGTCAGTAGATAAAACCATGTACCGTCAGACAATGTGTACGTCATAACAATTATATATCGTCTATTCAATGCATTGTAATAAAATTTACCATTATTCTATCTTGTTTTTTTTCGTGTTTCAAAAAATGATGTATCATGTATTTTTCCC
>CM065480.1:59424977-59594015 GCA_032873175.1 Leptopilina drosophilae
CTCTCTCTCTCTCTCACTTGCACACCCAGACACATACATTTTTCCTCTTTGAGAATATAAATATGGTAAAAAAGAATTTCAATTTTAACCGATGAGCGTAGAAAAGTTGAGGTTGAAAGTAGAGAGGAAAAAAAAGAGAGAAAGAGAAAAAGAGAGAGAGAGAGAGAGAGAGAGAGAGAAATTCTGACAGTCTGCCAACGCAATTAAAGCCCTGTCGTCGACTATACCGACTACGTTTAATTTCGAGTACGCTAAATTCATCCCCACCCAATTTCTTAAATACGTAATCCCGCAACTTAAGCGAATCACATTGTTCTCGTTTCGTATACAAATTGTGGAATAATTAAATTCAATTAAGAACGAATCGCTTCTGCGAAACTCGACAATATCCCCCCCTCTCTCTCTCTCTTCATACAATCGAAATCACAATGAAACCACAATAGTTGGGTGGAGAATGAGTGTCATCCGCAAAGCAGCAGCTCGATTTAAACAATTAACAAACTTCTGAGCAATAATAATTGACAAAAAGAAAAACAAAGGAAAAGAAATAAACTTATTTCCAATAGTGAAGATGAAGATATTATGTAAAATATTTGGTCCATTTCATTATAAAGTGGTACCATAAAGTAGTACCGTAAAATGGTACCATAAAATGGTGCCATAAAATTTACCATAAAATAATACCATAAAGTGTTAGTATCATAATTTAGTGATACCACAAAATATTAGTCTCACCATTTAGCAGTACAATAAAATATTTGTATTACAGTTTAGTGGTACCAAAAAGTATTGGTAGCATTATTGGTAGCATAACTTAGACGTACCAAAAGTAATACCAAAAACCATAACTTAATGGTACCAAAAATATAAGAAGCAAAACTTAGTGGTACCAAAAGTATTGGTTGCATTATTGGCAGCATAACTTAGAGGTACCAAAATTAATAGTGCCAAAACTTAATGGTACGAAAAATATAAGAAGCATAACTTAGTGGTACCAAAAGTAATACTACCGTAACTTAATGGTACTAAAAATATAATATGCATAACTTAGTGGTATCAAAAACATTAGAAGCACGATTTAATGGTACCAAAAGTAATAGTACCATTACCTAATGGTACCAAAAATATAAGAAGCATAACTTAGTCGCACCAAAAGTATTAAAAGCACGACTTAATGGTACCAAACTTAATAGTACCATAACCTAATGGCACCAAAAATATAAGAAGCATAAATTAGTCGCACCAAAAGTATTAAAAGCACGACTTAATGGTACCAAACTTAATAGTACCATAACCTAATGGCACCAAAAATATAAGAAGCATAACTTAGTGGCACTAAAAGTATTAGAAGCATAACTTAATGGTACCAAAAGTAATAATACCATAAGCTAATGGTACCAAAAAGATAAGAAGCATAACTTAGTGTTATTTTCGACAACAATAAATGGTACTAATCATTACTTGAACCAATAACCATGAGTAACAATTATTACTGGTACCAAAAATAATAAATAAATAATAATTTTACGGTCATAATGTCGATGATTCTAATAGTTAACAGTAGAAAATTCCAATGGTACCAACTTTTAATATTAAAAAATTTCTATAGTAGCAGTAACCACTGGTGCTAATTAATTGTAGTGACAGTGATCGTAGCTAAAATTATAATTAAATCATTAACCCCTGATAAAGTTTTAATGATGTCAGAAATTACTGGTACTAATTATTATGGATGGTACCAGCAATGTATGTACTAATTACCAATGGTACCAGCAATTTATGTACTAATTACCAATGGTACCATGAATTTATGTTCTAATTACCAATGGTACCAGCAATTTATGCACTAATTACCACTGGTACCATCAATGTATGAACTAATTATCAATGGTACCAGCAATGATTTTATATACTAATTGCTGAAACCAAAAACAATTAATAAAAAAAATTGTCAATGGTACCAAATATTAATTAAACAAACAGTTCAATGTGTCGTCTATTATTAATAGTAGAAAACTTCCGTTTGCAAGCATAATGGTACCAAGTGCTAATGGCATGTAATTTTAATGACACTTTTGCTTTTCACAATTTTTGATAATACCAGCAATAAACGGAACTTTATGGCACCAGCATTGATTGATACTAACTGTTAAATGCACCAGAAATCATTGTTATTAAATATTAATAGTATTAATAATGAATAGTCAATAATGACTAATTTTTAATGGTACCAGTAATCATTAATGTTATTTTCTAATAGTACCAGAAGAAAATTGTACTAATTATCGATTCTACCAGCAATAAAGGGTAGAAATTGTTGATGCTTCCAGCAATTAATAATACTAATTATTGACGATACTAGAAATCATTGATGATACCAGTAAAAACCATACCAATTATCGATGGTACCAGCAATAAACGGCACTTATTATTGATGGTACCAGTAAAGACAGTACTAATTATCGAATGTACAATAAATGGTACCAATTATTGATGGTATCAGAAATAAACGGTACCAATTATTGATGGTACCAGTAAAGACGGTACTAATTATTGATGGTACCAGTAAAGATGGTACTAATTATCGAAGGTACAATAAACGGTATCAGTTATTCATGGTACCAAAAATAAACGGTACCAATTATTGATGATATCAGAAATAAACGGTACCAATTATTCATGGTACCAGTAAAGACGGTACTAATTATCGAAAGTACCAATTATTGATGGTATCAGAAATGAACGGTACCAATTATTGTTGGTACCAGCAATAAAGAGGACTAATTATTGTTGGTACCAGCAATAAAGAGTACTAATTATTGATGGTACCAGTAAGAAACAAAACCGATTATTGATGGTACCAGCAAAAAAGATTACTAATTATTTATGGTACCAGAAATAAACGGAGCCAATTACTGATGATACTATCAATAAAAGGCACTTATAATAATTAATGTAATATTATGTTATTATAATAAAAAATGGCACCAGCAATAAATGGAACTAATTACCGATGGTACCAGCAATGAATGGTACTAACGGTACGAGTAATATTGACCATTTAAAGTGATAATTAATTTGGTACAAAAATGGTACCATTCTTACAATTACTTGAAATCTTTCTCAAATAAAACGAAGAAAATAAAGACTGAAATTATTTTCTCAGTTACCGAAAAAAATCAATAATAATTAATCCATTATTCCTTAGGAAAACTTTAATTATCCAAAGCTACGGTCTTTCATTATTTTTGAAAGCTTTCTTCATTCTTTTTCCTTCTTCTCATTCTTTTTTGTTCTACTTTCTTCTTCTTCATCATCTTTCTTTCTTTCTTTCTTTCTTTCTTTCATTCATTCTTTTTCTTTTCCTTTTTTTCGTAATTAAATGGAATAATTTCCATTTAATATCGAAATGTAAGAGTTGACTTTAAATTAAATTTTAATAGCGTAAAGTGCACGATGATAAGAAAATTCTCCAAGACTGAAACTGATTTAAAAATAACAAGTTTCCAAGCAAAAGGTAATTTCGCTCGACATTTATTTTAAAAAAGAATCTTCTATATAAGAGAACTTTTTTAAAGTTATCGACGCTTATTATAAGTTAAAAAAAAAAGAAATGAAAAAGAAAAAAAAATGTTGGAAAGAAGAGTGGGAGGGTAGGGAAGAGGGGGTGGGAGGGAAAAAAGATGAAAAAAAATGACTTGAAACATTGTGAAACTTTTCTTCTTTTCCTACTTAGCTCGAGGCAATTACGCTGCATATGCAATTGTGAAACTTTTATTACAGAGACTTTCCATAACAACCTATTCGTTTGACAGCATAATTAGCTAGTTCTATAATTTGTTATAAAAATGTAAATTGAACCTTATGATGAAACTCTTAATTAAGGAATATCAAGAATTCGCTTTGACAAAATCTTTTTTTTTTGTTTTTTTTTTGGTGTCTTAAATCAATGTATGTTTTGAAGAAAAACTTTTTTTTCCTAATATTTTAATTATGTCTAAATTGTTTATTAGAGAAAATTAATCATATTTGTAAGTTCGAGAATTTTTTACTTGTAATTGCGATTTCTAATTATAATTATGTTGTTTATTTATTATCAGTAAAATATTGCAGTGAGAAATTATTTTCTTCTTGTACAGTAAAAAATTATATAACAATAAAATTATTAACGAAATTATTAATAACATATTATTAATAAAATTTCTAATAAAATTATTAATAACATTATTAATCAAATTTCTAATAAAATTATTAATAACATTATTAATCAAATTTCTAATAAAATTATTAATAACATTATTAATCAAATTTCTAATAAAATTATTAATAACATTATTAATAAAATTCTAAATAAAATTATTAAATATAATTGTTAATAAATTTATTAATAAAATTATTAATAAAATTATTAAATACAATTATTATTTTATTATTTTTCTAATTATTCTCTCAATATTCATTTACCGATCGTTATATAATTTTAATTAAAATCATAATTACTTGAATCAACATTAAATGACAATGTTTAATTAACAATTTCCTTTCATCATTATATCATTGTTTCTTAAATAACTTTTCTAATTAAAATTCCTAATTACTAATTTAATGCACTAAATTTTTAATTATACTCAACTTTTTAATTCCGAACATAAAAAAAATTAATATCGAACACTACACATTGAATGGCAATCTTTTTTTTTCATTTTAAAAAACGTCGTTAACTCGCACACATGAAGAATACTAAACTTTTATTAATAATTAATTTTTTTTATCGGTAATTACTTTTCAAATGCATTTCAATTTTCAGAAGTTTCAAGTTTTAAATTAATAAAGCCATATATATTTTTTTTTCCTCGAGTTTTATTCGTGGAAAGTTTCACTATTTAAAAAAGAAAAAAAAATGCTGAAAGTGAGAGAGAGAAAAAATTGTTAATTAATAAGTTTTAATAACTCGTGCATTAGTTGAATGTAATTATGAAATGTTTGTTATAATTTCTTATTACCGGGAAACTAATCTCATTTCCTCATTGAGTTTCACATTTAGTTTAATGAAGACAAAATCTCATTTACCACTATTTGGAAAACTAATAATTACTTGACATAATTACATCGCAAAAGTTATCGTATATATCTCGCACTGATTCCCGTATTTCTAATTTATGATTCTGTGTGAGTTTTGAATAGTGTCTGCTTGAAATATTGATGAGAAGTCGCGCACACAACTTGCAAAATCGAAGATAGTGCTACAATTTTGAGAAAATAGTTTATCATCACGTAATTGTGAATTGTTATTGCTTTAAGTAATTTGAATCGAGAAATTTATGTAACTATTTTTTTTTTTAATTAACTTTTGTGAATATTGACCTAAATTTTCTTGTTTGTTTTCTTATCGTTATTAGCTCAGTAATCTTCAATTTTCGAACTACATTTATTTACACCACTTTTTTTAGTTTTGTATTCTTGAAATAATCATTTCATCATAATTCTTGAAATTATTTATTTTGCCTTTTACCTATTTTTCATTTTACCAAATTGACCTGAACTAATAAAATATTCTTATTCTCACAATAATTTTGACCTTAAAAATTTTTATTTCATTTTTTATTATTTATTTAGTCTGTTATCTATTTTTTATTGAGATCGAATTGACCTAAGTTTCTCACTCTCATAATAATTTTGACCTAAAAATTTTTATTTCATTTTTTATTATTTATTTAGTCTGTTATCTATTTTTTATTGAGATCGAATTGACCTAAGTTTCTCACTCTCATAATAATTTTTGTCCTAAAAATTTTTATTATTATACACTATTTATTTTGCCCGCTTTCTATTTTTATTTTGACGGAATTGACCTGAATTGACCTAAAATTCTCTTCCTCATAATAAATTTTGCCCTAAAAATTTTTATTTTATTATGTACTATTTATTTTGTCCGCTTTCTATTTATTTTTACAGAATTGACCTAAATTGACCTAAATTTCTCTTCCTTATAATAATTTTGACCTGAAATTCTTTATTTTATTATTTATTCTGCCTGTTGTCTATTTTTTATTTAGAATAAATTGACCTGAATTGACCTAAATTTCTCATCATCATAATAATTTTGACCTGAAATTTTATATTTTATTATTTATTCTGACTGTTTTCTTTTTTTTTTATTTAGAAGGAACTGAATTGACTAAAAATTTCCTGAATTGACCTAAATTTCTCATCCTTATAATAGTTTTGACCTAAAACTTGTTCGTTTTTATTTTATAATTAACTAATGCTTAATTTGTCATTATTATTTATGGTACTTTGTGTTATTTTTTATATTTATTCTGTCAGTTGTTTATTATTTTACTTTGACCGAACTGACCGAATTTGACCTAAATGTTCTACTCTCATGTAAATTTTGTCCTGAACTTTTTTGTCTGGCATTTTTATGCTAATTAAAATTCTTTTTGCTTTGTTTTTATTTATTTTGTCATCTATTATCTAATTTTTACCGAATTGACCTAAATTGACCGGAATTTTTCCTTTTTCGTGTTAATTGACTTAGAATTTTCGACTATTTAAATTTTTTTTCAGCTATATTTGATTCTTAATTTGTAAGTTTTGGCTTAAATTTTGTTTTTCATTCATTGTCATCTGTTATCTAATTTCGATCATTTTGACCTAAATTGACCAAAATTTTCCCATTTTCGTGTTAATTGACTTTCAATTTTCGACTATTTATTTTGTTTAAAACTATTTTTGATCCTTAATTTGTAAGTTTTTCTTTATAAATTTCAAGGTTATTTTTTCCAGTGGACCTGTAAAATAAAATTCTTGACCTGAATTTATAAATTTTTCATTGATCTGAATGTGGGAATTATTTTTATTGTGTATATAGATTGTTGACCTAAATTTTTTCTATAATTAGTTTTTCTATCAATTTTTTAGTTTTGGATTTTTGGACTTGTTTTTTTTTATCTTTTATCATCTTTCTGTTTTCAAAATTTTTTTAATCTTTTGAGTAACAGTTTTTTAACATTTTTTTTCATAATTTTTGTTTTTTTTTTCTTTTTTTATTACAAATTATTACAAATTACAAATTGACATATTTTTTAAAACTTTATCTTCTTTTTTTATTTTATCATTTTCTAGTATTTTGACCTACAGGTTTTTTTCATCTTCAGTATTCAGTGTTTTTATCTGTAGTTGTTTTAGAACTTTTCTAAATTTTGTAAATTTTTCTTTATAGAATTTTTTTTGTTTCTTTTAATTTAATTTTTTACTTTTGTTTCATTTCTTTATTTTTCTTTTTGTTCTTTTTTGTTCTTTTAATATTTTGATCCGTATTTTTTTATTTCCTTGACGATTTCTATTATATTTTTATTTCATTTGTTTGCTTGTTTTTTCAGTTTTTTGACCATTATTTTTATCTTTTTTTCGATTTTTAGTATTTTTTTTAAGTATTTTGCACTGAAAGTTTTTTATTCTTAGTATTTAGTATTTTGACCTGTAACTAAAAATTTCTTTAAAAAAAGTAAAATTTCTTAATATTTTCTTTTTGGACCGGTTTTAAAAATTGTTATTTAAAAATTTTTTTAGTATTCTTACCTGTAGATTTTTAATCTTTATTATTTAATAATTTTCCCTTTGGTTTTTTTTCTGTTTTTAAATTCTCTTTTACATTTTTAACACTTTTTTAGTTTCTTTACTATCAGTACTGAAGTTTTTTTTAGAAATTTTGACTGTTTTTTATTTTGTATTTTTATATTGTATTTTTATTTTGTATTTTTATATTGTATTTTTATTTTGTATTTTTATTTTGTATTTTTATATTGTACTTTTATTTTGTATTTTTATTTTGTATTTTTATTTTGTATTTTTTTGTTCTGTTTTTTGTCCAGAAAGTCTGAAAGTTTTTTATTGTCAGTATTTAATATCTTTGCCTGTATTTGAAATTATTAAAAATTTTTTTTCAAAAAATAAATATTTTCTGTTTATTTTTTGACCTGTAGTTTTTGACTAACTGCAAGTAATTTTTCTTTTAGAAGGGGAAGAGCCATATTTCCGCTGAAATTTATTTTTTTAATATTGAAAAATTTTAAAAAACTTTGTCAAATTTTTTACATTATGATTAATTTTTTAAATTTCTTCTAATATTTGTCGTATTCTTCTCAATACTTCCTCTATTCTTTTCAATATTTATCGTAGGGATTTTAATACGATTTGTATTCTTTTCAATATTTCTTGTATTCGTTTAAATACATTTTGTATTTTTCTAATATTTTTCGTATTCGTTTTAATACATTTTGTACTTTTTTCAATATTTCTTGTATTCTTTTTCCTTTTTCTTGTCTTCGTCTTAATATTTATCGTATTTGTTTTAACACTTTTTATATTCTTTTGACTTTTCAATATTTCTTGTATTCGTTTAAGTACATTTTATTATTATTATTATTATTATTATTATTTTATTATTATTATTTTATTATTATTATATTATTATTATTTTATTATTATTATTTTATTATTATTATTTTATTATTATTTTTATTTTATTTTTTTTTTTGTATTCGGTTTAATACATTTTGTATTCTTTTTAATATTTCTTCTATTCTTTTTAATATCTCTTCTATTCTTTTTAATCTTTCTTGTATTCGTTTTAATGATTTTTGCATTCATTTCAATATTATTTGAATTCGTTTTAATACTTATTGTATTTTTTTTAAACATTTGCTAAAAAAAACAAATATTTCTCAATAAAAAAAATCATTATTTTACAAAAACAACCATCAAGTTATTCGCCCTCTTCGTTTATATAAAAGAAATTATTTTTCTCCCTCTCTCTCTCACTCTCAGAAAACAATCTAAAAGCACTGACCTTGTAAGAGTACTGCTCGAACATTCTGGAGACGTCGAGATCGCCACTCAGCATTGAGTATCCAGCGTCCATGCTCTCCCTCCTCTTCTTCTCACCTCCTGGAATGAGCCGTTTATCAAATATAAAAAAACAGCAAAAATTTCACACTCACACAATTAAATTCAGCGCACAATAAACTTTAATACCGAACAAACTGATTGTAATTGCACCGACTATGCCGTCGCTCATGGTATACACGTCTACTTCTACCAGCCTCCTCGAAATTCTTTCCTCGAATCCCACTTCTTCTTTTACATTCAAAAAAAAATTCACTTCCCAGTTTCTATTTTCTTTATTTCGAAACCTCTCAACTTATTGTTTCAAATTGTTCAAGAAACTTGAATGAAAACAAACATGGGGGAAATTATAAAAACGAATTCTAATGAAAATTGTACAAAAAAAAGTAATTCCAGAGGGGAATATTATTTTTCCCTTCAAGCAAATTTGTAAATTCCGTTAAATTTGAATTAATTTTTTGAAAAATTTTTTTGAAAATGGAAATATTTTTTAATTCTAATGGGAATTTTTTTTTCGTATTTAAATTCGTATATATGTGTTTGTGTGTGGAGAAATTGTCCCCCCCACTCTTTAAAAATTTTCTGTATTCTCTTTTCGATTCTCTCCTGGCAAAATGTGTACAACTGTGACGTTAATTTACTGCGGCGACGCGCTAACGCGCGAGCGCACCTCGTTCTTGTCGAACGAGCAATTACATCGCGGTTGTACCGCTGTCATCGAGTGGTGAACCAACCGGTGTATTCACTCGATCACGTCACGAGTCACTTCACGAACAATTTACATCAATTGATCTCAAAAATCATCGAAAACAACAACAAAAACTAGAGAAAAGCAAAAAAAAAACAAAAAAAAATAATCAAGGGGTAAAAAATTTAAAAAAAAAATTAATCTACAAGGGAAAAGGAGTTTAAAGTTGCGAATAAATTTCCAATAAGACGGTTTGATAAAAAGAAAAAAAACCCCAAAAACCAGATTTTTAATTAATTTTAATATTTTTAAAACCAAATTAAGTTAATTTTGTAAAAAGGGGAATTAAATTAAATTCCAAAGTAGGGAATTTAAAATTCCAAAGTAGGGAATTTAAAATTCCAAAGTAGGGAATTTAAAATTCCAATGTAGGGAATTTAAAATTCCAAAGTAGGTAATTTAATATTCCAAAGTAGGAAATAAAATTAAATCCCAAAAAGGGAAATAAATAACAGGAGAAAATAAAACAAGAAAACTAGCAAAAAAGAAAAACGGAGCCAAAATCACTGGGAGAGAATAAGAAAAGAATTCACTTCAAAAATAAATAATCACTTGAGAAAAAAGTAGTTAAAAAAAATTGTAAATTCGAAAAAGTGGCGTGGCAGATGATTAAAAATGGCGGAAGACACGTGGACACTTAAGTTCCCGTGGGCGATTAGGTAAGTGGTTGAAAAAGAGAGAGAGAGAAAGAGAGAGAGAGTGAGTGAGAGAGAGACGGAGAGAGCACGCGACGCGCTAGGGAATCCCCTGAATAAGCAGCGCACGGTGTGAGAGGTTAGACGGCACGACGCGGAGATAGATTAGGGTGAGGTTGGGTCGTGAAGGTCTCTGGGTCGGTCTCGTGGTACACGGCGCGTGCTGCCGCGATAGTCGCCGTAGATGCAGTGCAGAGCGAGAGCTGGATGTTGCGCTCCACCCCACCCACCCCAGCTGCTGCCACCGCCTCTTACCTCCCGCCGCCCCCCGCGCCCTCTACACACCGTCGCCAATGCCGCCGTCACCGCCACCAACTCACCGCTCTCTCTTCTACTACTACTACTACTACTACTTTACGTATAGCAACTATTGCTATACTGTGTGTAGGCCACCAGACGCTATATATTTGGCTACTATCAGTTGACTCTGATGTGTATATAGCTACTATCACTATATTGTATAATAGAGGGTTTGCATCGACTTTAGGACTCGAAAGAAAGTCGCAAAAATCGGTTTCTAAATTCAAATTATAGTTGAAAGTAGGTAATTTGGTAGCGAAAACCGATTTAGAAAAGTGACGTTGAGCTAAGGTTAAGCCTAAGGTTAGCTTTACGTTGGGTAACAATACTTCGGGTAGTTTAACGTTAATGTAACGTTAGTTTACTGTTAGTTTAACGTTATTTTAAAGAAAGTTAGCTAAAGGTTACTTTAACGTTAGTATAACATTACTTTAACGTAAATTTAACGGTAGTTTAACGTTAGTTTACTGTTAGGTAACTAAACGTTACCTTTACGTTAGTTAAACATTACTTTAACGTAAATTTAACGATAGTTTAACGTTAATTCAACGTTAGTTTAACGTTACATTAACGTCAGTTTAACGTTACATTAACGTTAATTTAACGTTAGTTTAACTTCACATTAATGTTACTTCAAAATTACATTAACGTTAAATTAACGTTACATTGCCGTTAAATTAACGTTACATTGACGTTAAATTAACGTTACATTGACGTTAAATTAACGTTACATAAACGTTGCTCATACGTTCTCTCTAAATTTAAATAAGTTAAATATAACTGATTTAGAAGCAAAAAATCAGTCAACTAATTCAAATAGTAATATTTCTACTGATAATTAGTTAGAAATAACTGATTGTAAGTTAAAAACAACTGATTTTCAGTTAAACCTTAACTGATTTTTAGTAAAAACTAGCTGAAAAATTAGTAAAACTTGACTAATTGAATCAGTAAAACAAATTACTGAAACATCAGTTAATTTTAACTTACAATCAGTTATTTCTAACTAATTATCAGTAGAAATATTACCATTTGAATTAGTTGACTGATTTTTTGCTTCTAAATCAGTTATATTTAACTTATTTAAATTTAAACAAATTACTGATACATCAGTTATTTTTAACTTGCAATCAGTTATTTCTAACTAATTATCAGTAGAAATATTACTATTTGAATTAGTTGGCTGACTTTTTTCTTCTAAATCAGTTATTTTTAACTAATTTAAATTTCGAGAGAACATAACAGCAACGTTTATGTAATGTTAATTTAACATTAATGTAATATTAATTTAACGTTAATGTAACGATAATGTAATTTTGATGTGACGTTAATGTAAAGTTAAACTAACGTTAAAGTGACGTTAAATTAACGTTAATTTTTTTTACTGATTCAATTAGTCAAGTTTAACTAATTTTTCAGATAGTTTTTACTAAAAATCAGTTATGTTTCAACTGAAAATCAGTTTTTTTAACTGAATCAGAAGCGAAAATTTAGTCACTGATTGGCATTTAAAACTATGATTTTTAACTTATTAAAACTAAGAGAGTTACGTTAACGATAGCTAACGTTACTTTAAAGTTACTGTAACGTTACTTTGAAGATATCTAACATTACTTTAAAGATACTTTTAATTACTTTAACGTTACTTTATTTTTAGTTAGCTCAAATTTAGTTTAGCGTTACATCAACGTTAGTTTAACATTTTTTCAACGTTACTTTAACGTTGCTTTAAGTTAGTAATATTACTTTTAAATTAGTGAAATTACTTTAACTTTAGTAACATTAGCCAACGTTACTGATACAAATAATAATATTTTACTAAGAGAATAGTTAATAATGACTAAATATTACTTAAATTTACTTCTAGGTTGTGTAAAAATAATCGCATTTTGTAGCTAGTAACTAATCCAATTAGTGATATTTAACTATTTTTTACTGATAATTAGTAATTACTTACTAATTGTTAGTTAAGACACAAAAATAATTTACTATCGTAATTTAATTATTTTCATATCAATATAATAATAATAATAATAATAATAATAATAATAATAATAATAATAATAATAATAAAATTCCACAAAAATTCAATTGTTTAGAACAATTTTCTAAATTTCTACGCAATTATTCCACTATTTTTCTAAATAAGAAACTTTGTCTTGAAAAAAACAATTTATTTTCGTGATAAATAATTTCGAATTTCAGAAAATAATTGAATTGTAATAAAAATAATTTTGAAGAAGTTTACAGTAACAATTTTCTTTTAGTTAAAAAATGATTTTATTATACTTGGTCAACTTTAATTATTATAAAGCATGAAGACATCGATCGGTTTGAGAGCTCAACATTTTGAGATAAACACGAAAAACGACTAAAAAATCGTAATTAAAATAAGAACATTTTATTTTAACCCTACGGTTGTATATTTTTATCTACTTCTTGCCACTGAATCTAAATTGGAAATCAGAATTGCTAGAAATGCTCAAATTTTGAGATAAACTCCAAAAAACTACTCAAAAGAAGAAGCAAAATTAAGAAATATAAAAAATAATTTTATACTATTAACTAGTAAATTTTTCTTAATATTTTTTCCCGCTGAATCCGAATTCAAAATCAGAATTTTCAAATTGTCTCAAAATTTGGAGATATTCAAAAAAAAATTCTTCTAAGAATAACAAATTGTTTGTTACTATATCACAGTAGTTTTGAATAAAAAATAAGTGTTTAAAATTTAATTCAAAATAAATATGTATAAAATGTTATATTGTGTAAATATATAGTGAACAAAAATATTGATGTTTTTAATTAGTTAATTTAATTTTGTGCATTATTAGTTATTTTTACTATGTATATAGTTATTTTGACCCGGAATTACATTTAATTAAAAGTGTGAGTTATAATGAATTTAATATAATATTTAGACTATTTTATAATTTTATTCTTCACAATTGTTAATTAATTAATTGTTAATTAATTGTTAATTGTTTTTGTTTGTTTTTGTGAAAAAATATTTTCTAAAACAGTTTTATAATAAAATTTTTTTCTTGAATTATTAATTATTTAATTATTAAATTAATAATTTAATTAATTAATTCTTAATTATTTTTTTAAATCTTGGGGAAATTTACCATTAATTGTAAAATTCACAAAAAAAAGGAGAAATTCTTAAATTATTTCAAATATTTTTATTGGGAAATGCTTTCTCAAAAATTTCGAGAAAAATTCAACAACTTATTGAAAAAAAAAATTCCCCAAGCGTTTGGGAAATATTTAAAAACATTTTGGGAAAAATTTTTCCTTGAAGATATTAGGGAATATTCAACAATTTTAGGGAAAAATTTTTCCTGAAAGAAATTAGGGAATATTCAACAATTTTAGGGAAAAATTTTTCCTTAAAGAAATTAGGGAATATTCAACAATTTTAGGGAAAAATTTTTCCTTAAAGAAATTAGGGAATATTCAACAATTTTAGGGAAAAATTTTTCCTGAAAGAAATTAGGGAATATTCAACAATTTTAGGGAAAAATTTTTCCCCAAAAATTTCTGGTGAATAATCACAAACATTTTGGTGTCTTTTGCGTCAAAAAAAAATTTTTTTTGTATAAATATGGCGCTAAATCCAATACTGTAGTTGTCGTAGTAGAGATATTATAGTAGTGGATATATATATATATATATATATATATATATATATATATATATATATATATTTGTGGGAAGATAGATACCTATATATATATATATATGACAATATACCTGCAAAGCCCACTATCTTCTATCTCTATACGCTCGTGTTCGCCATATCTGTCTCCGGGCACCAGACTAGGATGAGCTTCACGACCTCCACCAGGATTCGCCGCAGACTGCTCTTTTATGCGCAGAACAACACCGGTTACACGAGCGTCCCGCGTCGAATCGGCAGACACGCGGATAACATCCACTCGGAGAATACTCACCGCGAACTTAACGACAGATCTTCTATTTTTTTTCTTCTCCTTTTTCTTCCACTCCTTCTCTGCTGCTTTCCTTTTTTTTCCGCTCTTACAGACGACGACGATGCGCCTGTCTGGTTCAATTTCCGATTTTACGACGAAGATTTCAATGGGGATTTTATTTTACTTTCGTTTTTTTTCGGACTTTGATCCTCTTATCAAAGTCCCAAAGAAAGAAACGAAAGTAAAATAAAATACCCGTTGAGATCGGGGACAAAAAATGACTGCGTATGAGTAAACGAGTTTCGAAAGATTATTATTTGGAGAAATTGTGCGTTGGTCGAGTGGTTAGAGTGACGGATTTCTGGTGTTTGGAGGGTGCGTTCGAATCCTGGTAGTTGGAAATAATTTTTTTTTTAATTGAGAAATTACTGTTGGTCCTCTGGTTAGAGTGGCGGATTTTTAGGATGTAAATTTAAAAGGAGAGTTCGAATCCTGGTGGTTGGGGATTTTTTTTCGTTTTGGGGAAATGTCCAATGGTCGAGAGGTTAGAGTCGTGGATTTTTGTCATTAGAAAGCTGCGTTCTATTCCCGGTACATCGAGATTTTTTTTTGTTTAAGAAAATGTTCATTAGTCGTGTGGTTAGAGTCACTGTTTTCTACCATATGGAAGAGCGTTCGAATCCCAGTAGTAAACAATTTTTTTTCACTCAGATTTGATTTTTTTCCAATTTTTACTTTCATTGGTATATTAAATTGTATTTTTAATTTTTTATTATTCTTTTCTTTTTTAATTTTATAATTTTATACTTTTAATAATTATTTTATTTATTTCAATTTTATATTTATTTTAAATTTACATTTATATTTATTTTAATTTTATATTTATTTTAAATTTTCATTTATATTTATTTTAATTTTATATTTATTTTAAATTTACATTTATATTTATTTTAATTTTATATTTACATTTTTATTTTATTTTACAATTTTTACTATTATATACATTTTATCAAAATCTTGAACAAATTAGAATTGTTAATTTTCGAAAGTTTCGAATGTAGAATATTAAGGGGAAAAAATAAAGACGGAACTTTTAACTTTACAAACTTTGTCTATATATGCTTTGAAATATCAAACTTTTGAAACAGGAATATTTTAAGTATTCAGAATTAAAAAAATTGCAGGTTTAGAAAAAAAGAGAATGAGAGAGAAAAAGAGAGGGAGTTAAAACAAAAAGCTTTTAAAAAAGAGAATGGCTGTCTCGTCATAAAAATATAATGCAATTTCTTTTAGATTCTTTCCATAAAGAGAATATATGAATTTCTAATTTGTAAATATTTGTCAAATTAAAAATTCCCTCAAGCAGGAGCTATTTGTTTTCTTTTAAATATTTTAAATTTTGCGAAAAAGAAAAATTTATGTTCTTTATGTTTAATATTGTAAATTTTGGGAAAAAGGAAAATTTATGTTCTTTATGTTTAATAATTAACATTTTGCGAAAAAAAATTAAATTCTTTATGTTTAATATTTAGCATTTTGTAAAAAAAACAATTATCTAGTTTTAAGTACTAAAATTTATGTTTCATTTTTTAAAGACGAAAATAGTTTTAGAAAAAAGATTAGCAAGGTGAGGTATTTATTTAATATTTGTTCGCTTTTAATTTATCGAGAAAGCTTTAGTTCGAAGATAAATTAATGCACAAGTTATATCACATCGAGGACACGATATATAATCGTGTATATATAGAGGAAATTGAAACAAACTTTTGTCGATCTATTATAAATAATATAATCAAAATTCCTCCAGGGTCCCTGAAGCTATTATACGAACAAACAACAAGAACAACAATAACAAGAACTATCTGTTAAATATTTTAATCAGTTGCTTTTAATACGAGATCTTGGAAAAAACTTGCAAATATTACAGCACTTAATTTATAGTGACCATAACAACTTCCATCATTATTTTTATGTAGATTATTATTATTTTTTCCATAGTTAGCATATATCTATATATTTATGAACTTTTTACTAGTTTCACTGGAATCATTTATTTTTACTTGCTTGGAAATTGTGTAAGAAAGTCTGTGTGTTTTTTTTTTAAATTTATCCTCTGATCTATAATGAATGCAAATTGGAATTTTCACAGAAACTCGCAAATAGTTTTCTTTTAGTTTCAAGTTTTCTTAATATTCATTTTCTTCCTCGAGTAATACAATGTTTTTCTTTTCTTTCTCTAGATTCAGTTTAAATCGATATTTTTAATAACATAAACGCAAAAAAGAAAGTTTTTTTGACGAAACACTGTAATTGTAAATTCCCATGTATTTTTACCCGTTGAATCCGAATCCGAAGACAGAATTGTCAAATTGGTTCTTTGTTTGACGTGTACTCAAAAAACGACTCAAAAAAACCGGATAAAAAATTTAAAAAATTTAAACAATTTTTTATAACACTACAATAGTATATTTCCAAGTATTTTTTCACACTTAAACCGAATTCAAAGTCAAAATTCACAGATTTGCTCAAACATTTGAGAAAAAATTCAAAAACGCGTCAAAAGCCGAATTAAAATAAAAAAAAATAATAAAAATTATTATTAGTTAACAGTAGTATTTTCCCGTGTTTTTTTCCCGCTGAATTCAAATTTAAAGTAAATATTGACATAATCAATTGACAAATCAATTATTTTTGTAAAAAATAATTCAAAAATTCTAGAAAATAATTGAATTGGAATAAAGATAATTTTGAAAAAGTTTACAGTAACAATTTTCTTTCTGTAAAATAATGATGTTATTACTTGATGAACTTTAATTATTATAAAACATGAAGACATCGATTGCTTCGAGAGCTAAAAATTTTGAAATCAACTCAAAAAACGACTCAAAAAATTGAATTAAAATAAAAAAAATAAAATTCATTTTTATGACATTACACTAATTTAATCCGGTGTATTTTCCACGCTTAATCCGAATTCAATATAAAAATTGAGAAAATTGATTATAAAGTTTTGAGAGAGGAACTCAAAAAATTGATGAAAAAGTGATATAATTTATTTTTCTTAGCAGATTTTCTTGAATATCTCAAAATTTTGAGACAATTTGGAAATTCGGATTCAGCGTGAAAAATACTTAGAAAAATATATTAGCCAATATTATAAAATTTTTTTTTGTTTTTTTTCCAATTAATTCGGTTTTTTTAGTAGGTTTTTGAGTTTATCTCAAAATTTTGAGCAATTTATTCAATACTGACTTCAAATTCGGATTCAGCGGGAAAAAATACATAAAAATATTCTACTGTAGTGTTATAAAAATATTTTTTTTATTTTAATTCAATATTCTCAGTCGTTTTTTTAGGTTTGTTTCAAAATTTTGAGCAATTAACTCAATTTTGATTTCGAACTCGAATTTAGTAGAAAAAAATACACAGAATTATACTAGAGTTGTGTCCTACAAACAAATGTTAATGTTATTATTTTAATTTACTTTTTTGACTTGTTTTTGAGTATATCTCAAAATTTTGAGAAATTCTGTCAATTTTGATTTCAAATACGGATTTAGCGAGAAAAAAATACATAGAAATAAAGTTACTGTAGTGTTATAAATATTTTTTTATTTTCATCAGCTTTTTTGGGTCGTTTTTGAATTTTTTCTCTAAATTTTGAGTAAATCTGTGAATTCTGACTTTGAATTCGGTTTTAGCAGGCAAAAATACACGAGAATATAGTATTGTAGTGTTTTGGACAGAAAACTTTTTTTGTGCCTGTCTAATGCATTTTAATGAATGACAAACGAATTTTAACTAGTTGACTAGTTTACTAATTTTATAATTTACTTAATTACTAAAAATTTGGTTCTCTTAGTAGTTTAGTTTTTCTTCTTCTTCGTATTTTTTTCGTAAGAACGTTAACTCTTTAAAATTCTGCTAATTTTTACCTATAGGTACTATTTTCTATTGAGTCCTACTAATTTCTATTAACTATGATTGAGGTCTGCAAATTCCTACTAATTCTTATTGAGTTTTAATAACTTCTATTATCTCTGTTTAAGTTCTAGAAATTCCTAATAATTGTTATTGAGTCCCACTAAGTCCTATTAGGTCTGTTTAAGTTCTATAAATTCCTACTAATTCTTATTCAGTTCTAATAACTGCTACTAATGCTTATTGGGTCCTAATAACTCCTATTATCTCTGTTTAAGTTCTAGAAATTCCTAATAATTGTTATTGAGTCCTGCTAAGTCCTATTAGTTCTGTTTAAGTTCTATAAATTCCTACTAATTCTTATTCAGTTCTAATAACTTCTACTAATACTTATTGAGTCCTAATAACTCCTATTAGCTCCGTTAGAGTTCTACAAATTGCTTCGAATTTTTATTGACTCTTACTAACTCCTATTATCTCTGTTTAAGTTCTAGATATTCCTACTGATTCTTATTCAGTTCTAATGACTGCTACCAACATTTATTAGGTCTTAATAACTGCTAACAACATTTATTAGGTTCCAATAACTGCTAACAACATTTATTAGGTTCTAATAACTGCTAACAACATTTATTAGGTTCTAATAACTGCTACCAACTATTTATTATTCAGTCCTACTAAATCCTATTAGCTCTGTTTAAGTTTAAGAAATTCCTAAAAATTGTTATTGAGTCCTACTAACTTCTATTAGCTCTATATTTAAGTTCTATAAATTCCTACTAATTTTTTATTGAGACACAATAATTGCTGACAACTCTTATTGAGTCCTAATAACTGCCATCAACTTTTAATACGAGTCCTAATAACTTCTACAAACTCTTAGTGAGTTCTTCAAAGTCTCACCAATTTTTATTGAGTTCTACTAATTGCTACTAATTTCTATTGAGTCCTACCATATGCAATAAATTTTTATTGAGTCCTACTAATAATTGTTTCTTGTTTCTATTAAGTCCTACTAATTGCTACTGATTTTTATTGATTTCTACTAATTTTTATTGCGTCCTACTAATTTTTATTGAGTCCTACTAATTTTTATTGAGTCCTAATAATTGCTACTAATTTCTATTGAACCCTACTAATTGCTACTAATTTCTATTGAGTCCTACTAATTGTTACTAATCTTTATTGAGTCCTACTAATTGTTACTGATTTTTATTGAGTCCTACTAATTGCTACTAATTTTAATTGAGTCCTATTTATTGCTACTAATTTTTATTGAGTCCTACTAATTTTCATTGAGTCCTACTAATTGCTGCTAATTTCTATTGAGTCCTACTAATTGCTACTAATTTTTATTCAGTCCTACTAATTGCTATTAATTTCTATTGAGTCCTAATAACTCCCACTAACTCTTATTGAGTTCTAATGATCTCTAATTCCCTACTAACTCATTTTTTTTTGTTTTTCTCAAAATTACGGTTTTTATCGCAAAAAAAGCTCAAAGTTCAAAAATACTTGTTTAAACTATTTTCTAATTCACAATAGAAAAAAAGAAGCATTGAAACAAAAGGAAAACAAAATTTAGAGGAAAACAGAGTTTTTTGGATTGATAACCAGTGACAATAAAGTCAAATAAAGTCAATAGACGTAAAGAGTGAGCGCTTCTCTCTAATAAGTGAGACATTAAGCGTCAACACTTTTGACCAACGCGCATCGCTCATGACGTGTAGAATTGAATTTCTATTCTCGGCACAAACTTCCATTGAGGTGGCCGCAAATGGTTAGTGCTTTGGTCACTGGTATAAACACGTGGTGTCTGCACGTGGGTTTCATTCATGAATCGTAATGGTAGCAGCAGTAGCGCTAGTGGCATAAATGTAGAAGTAGTAGTAGTAGTAGTAGTGGTAGTAGTGGTGGTAGTGATGGTAGTAGTAATAGTAGTAACACAGCGAGTATCAGGTATACGATGGCTGGCTGGCTGGCAGACTTGTTGGAAGAGCATTGTAGTGGTGCGACGTGCGGGTTTTCGCCCCGAGCCAGCCAACGAGCCAGCAAGAGGACGCGAGGAAGCGGTACACGACGACCGTGGGGTCAGGCGTGATATCTCGATTCTCTCTCTCTCTCTCTCTCTCTCTCACTCACTCACTCACTCACTCTCTCTCTCACACTTACTCACCCCTTGAAGCTTATAGCGAGTCAGCCTTGCAATCCTCACTCTCGCTTTGCTTCACTCGATCCTTCTCTCTCACTCACTCTCTCATGCTCGCATTTCACCCTCTCGTCCTTTGCCCTCTTCAATGGCGTAACCAGAAAACATTTTTTCTACTAAAACAAAAAAAATTTAATTTTAAATATTCGGCTAGGCTAATTGGATATTTTCGTGAATTTAGGGATTTAGGGGAAGTGGTTTGATTTTTAGATTTTTTACTATTAGTATTTTTTAGTAATTATTTTGTAAGTTAGTTAGTAACTAAGTTAGTCAGTAATTAAGTTAGTTAGTAACTAAGTTAGTTAGTAACTAAGTTAGTTAGTATCTAAGTTAGTTAGTAACTAAGTTAGTTAGTAACTAAGTTAGTTAGTAACTAAGTTAGTTAGTAACTAAGTTAGTTAGTAACTAAGTTAGCTAGTTAGTCAGTCAAAACAGTGATTTAATTTGATTATTAATAATTAATTTTAACAATTAATTAATTTTTTTTTAATGTTAGGGAAGTTAGTAAGTTTTTTAATTACTAAGTAAGTACTCTCTAAATTTGAATTAGTTATTAAAAATAACTAGTTTGATAGCAAACAGTCAGTCACTGATTCAAATAGTAATATTTTACTAATAAAATAGTTAAAAATGACTAATTATTAGTTAAATTTACTTTTGGGTTTTGTAAAAGTGACTGAAATTTGTAGTAATAAAGTTTATTCGAATAAGAATTACCAAAAAAAAAAAAATAATAAATTACAGTTAAAATTTTACATATTATAATTGAATACTAAATGCATTACAATATGAATTTTTTTCTAGAAATTGTTATAGAGGAAATTAATTTTTTACAATTGAAATTTAAAAAATTTTTAATTCCTCTAGTAAAATAAGTATGTATTTATGTATGTATATTTATTGGTGAAAAAATTTGTATTTTAAAAAAGTTTAGTTGAAAATTAAAAAAGTTTATTTAAAAATTTAAATTTTTTTCAATCTAGTTGAATTTCTGTAAAAATGAAAAACATTTATTTCCATTTTCAATTTGTGGAAAATTTTGTCAAATTTAAGTGAAGTAAATTTTGTGTTTAGAAGAAAGATTAATTTTCTTACTTTTAAGCATTATGTTAAAGTTAAAATTGAACTTGTTGATGAATTCTCGTAAAACTTTATTAAAAGCATTTATTTAAAGTTTCAATTGATGGTAAATTTTGTTAAATTTAAATGAAATAAATTTTATGTTTAGATAAAAATAATTTCCTACTTTCAAAAATTATTTGGAAATTATAATCGAATTGTTGATGAAGTCTAAAATTTTTAACTTCGAATTTAGAAAGTAATTGAATTTTTGGAGAATTTAAAATTTAAGTTTTTAGTCTATTCTGACTAAAATTCGACTTCTACTTACTGAAAATAAGGAAACAATTTTTTTACTAAGCCTTTAATGACTAAAACTCCTCTATTTACTTTAACTATAACGATTTCTAATTGAAATTCAATTCAAAATTTTCCCATCTGACTAAAATAGACTTATTTTTCTACTTCAATAAATTAAATTTTTTTCTTTTCAAATTTCAAATTCAAAAACTAATATTAAATCTTAATCGCAATTAATTAAATTGCCAAAAATAATTGACCACGGAAAATCGACTAGAGCTGGTTGTTTTACTTGTATCTTTTGTGGAGAAAAAGGAATTTTAACGAATCCTTTAAAACTTGATTTCTTTTAAAGTTTTAAATTCATTTTAATTGGAATTTCCTTGGGCACTCTAGCCATTAATTATTTAATAAATGTGAAAAATTATATGAATTTAACCTGATTTTCATCGAATTTTTATTTTCGTTCGTTTAAAGAAAACAAACTTCAGTCCAGTCTTGAAAATAAATATTCAATGAAAATCAGGTTAAATTCATATAATTTTTCGTATTTATTAAATAATTAATGAGTAGAGTGCCCATGGAAATTCCAAATAAAATAAATTTATAATTTTAAAAGAAATCGAGTTTAAATGGATTCGTTAAAATTCCTTTTTCTCCACAAAAGATATAACATATAAGTAAAAGAAAATTATGTTTTTCATACTGTTAAATTAAAATAAACACTAATTCATGGGCAAACATTAATTCTTTATTCAGAAGAAGAAATATTTGTTCTTTTGTGAAATGGAACTGAATACAAGAAATAACTATAGAACAATAATTCTCAGCGAGAATAAAATTCCATTACGAAAGTAAAAGTAACAGCGAGTCTCGATTACAAATAAAGGTGAAATGGTGTGAGCTAATATATATGGGTGAATTTTCTGAAAGTGACATTTTTTATGTCTGGATTAATTTTACAAAATCTACTCTTTAATAATTATTATCAATTTCCATAGTGAAAATTTAGCACTTATTTATCATTTTTAAAAGAAAATTAAATAATTTTATTCAACTTAATTTACCTAATAACTAAATTACTTTTATCTCCGAAGCCTTTTCAACATGTCTCTAATAGAACTTCTACAATAAAATTAAATTTTCATGGTTTTTTCAAATTCTCAGAAATTTTTTAAAAATATTGTCAGAAAGTACAATGTATCTATCATTATGTGCATTTTTGAAATTTGTAGACCTCACTTTTATTTTTGATAAAAATGTTTAAACTTTGTTTTCAGTTTTAGGTTAAAATTACTTTACAATGATTACTGACATTTTATACTTTAAAAATATCTTAAACAAAATTTTAATGCACATTAAAATAAAGCTGAGAATCTGACGTTAAATTTTCCTATATTTTATCTACAAACAGGAGAAAAATTATTGCTGTTATAAATAATCGAAATTTACATTTTTCTCCGAGTAAAAATTAATTTCATCTGCGGAGCCTTCTTTTTTGATAAATAACTGAATGTAGAAGTAAATTTAACGGAATATTTCGATGGTAATATAAAATGAGGGTGTGAGATTTGGATGTTTTACTAAAAAACGTATTTTAATTGCGCCCTAATTTATACAAATATGAATGAAAATTTATTTTTCATCTCCGAAGCTTTTCAACTCCGAAGCCTTTTCCTTGAAATATGCTAGTTTTTCTTTTGTTTTTAGTATTTACCTGCATTGCTTTGAAAAAATTAACCCAAATTACCATTAAATGAAATACTTTAAATACATTTATATTTTCATCCAATTGAATATATTTGGTATTAAAATATACAAATTATTAATTTTTAAGCAGTGTAATTTTATTTTCGATTTCGTGAACGCGATATTAGCGTGAATTTTTAATAGAAAAGCTCTCGCCAATTAAATAAAATTAATTTAATGGAGCAACAATAATATTTTTCAAATGAAAAAAACTTTAATATTTTTAAGAATTAATTTTGCGCAACCTAAAAATCTTACTCTTGAGTATGAAATTAAGTAGTTTTAATAGAAAAAAACCATATAATTGAAGAAAAAAATTAATTAAAAAACTGGAATTTAAAAGTGTCACTTTCAGAAAATTCCCCCATATCGAGAAAACAGGGAATTACGATAAGACATTATTTCAATAATCTGGTTTCGTGTTACGCCACTGGACCTTTCACTATACTATAAGCGTCTACTGCTGTGTTCGCACCCTTATTACCATCCTTATCTCTCCGTTTTCTCTCTCTCTCTCTCTCTCTCTCTGCTACTCTCTCGTGGCATCCGGCGACCTTAGGGTTGCGTTCCACTGCCCCATTCACTTTCAACCCCAAAGTTCACAAACCGTGCTGTTAAAAGCCAAGTCAAGGCTTTCAGAGTGAGCGAGAGAGTGAGAGAGACTGAGAGAGAGAGAGAGAGCGAGTGACTGAGGAAAGTCTGAAGGAGAAAGATGAAAGATAAACGAATTGATGACGACGAACGCTTCGACTTGAAGAACATTCAAGTCTATTGACCCGTCCATGACCCTGCTTCTAGATTTCAAAGTGAACCTCAGGGACTATTATTCCAACTTCCCATTTCATTGAGGAATTTTCTGATTCCGACCCCTTAAATATTGACACTAATTAAATGATTGTTTTGATTTTTTTTATTCGTTTATCCAGTGCAGCATGCGGAGCAGATTTCTATTTTGTTTTTCCTTTTTCTTTCTCGTTTTCACTTTCATTTTCACGTGCAATTTTATTTTGGTAAATTTTTACAGGTTTGCAAAAAAAAAAAATTAAATTTTTTCTTTCCCTATAACCCCTAGGAAATTACGAATATTCTGATTCACAATATTAATGCAATTTTATTTTGATACATTTTTACAAAAAAAATTTAAAAAAAAAAAAAATTTAATTTTTTTTTCTGATTTTTCAGGAAAATAAATTTCCTTCTTCCCTATAACTCTACGAAATAGCGAATATTCTGATTTACTCTCAAAATTTATTTAAAATTTTAAATACATTAAATGATTCAAGAAAAAAAATTGTTTTGTTACATGGAGAGAGACTTAAATTTTGTAAAAATATTTTCAAATTAGGAAAAAAGTGCAAAAAAGCGAAATTTTGATACAGAAAATTAGTATTTTTTTATTTAACTTTAAAAAAAGTTTTGTGAAATATATTAAAGTTATATTCGACTTTAATTAATATTCTTGATATTTGATATAATTATACTAAATTTCACATAAGTTTTTTTTAAACTTTAGTATTTTTTATATCAAAATTTTGTTTTGTCGCACTTTTTCTCTAATTTGAAAATATTTTTACAAAATTAAATATATATTCTCTCTCCGTGTGGAGTTGTTCACAAATTACTTAAATTGTAAAATTATTTTCTGCAATTCGTAACTAAAATTAATTTTTAAATCAACTATTATTTATTACTTTTAAATAAACTTTTGGGAAAAAGTTTTTCTTCGGGGAATTTTTCAAATTCAATTCCTAACTATTCTATTTTTGGAAATTGAATCCATTATTTGGAAATTCTTTAAATATTGGAAAATAAAATGTTTAAATAATGTAAGGAAAAAAAATTCAATTGATCTTTTTTCGAAAAACATTAATTCGACAGAATTTTCGGTCAAAAGTTTGAAAAAATCAAAGTTTGGAAAAATTTGTACTTGAAACGTTCTCAAAATTCAATCGTTTCTACAATTCACAGTTTATTTTTAATATTCAAATATATTATCTGAAATTTTAGCTGAAATTTATTTTTGAAATCAATTTTTATTAGAAAATTCTACGAGAATTTAATTGTTTAATAAACTAAAATAAATTATTCGAAAGATAATTTACGAAAACTTTGATTTTTTTAATTCACTTAGTTTTTAAATCAATTTTTATTTGACAATTCTACGATAATTCAATTTTTTAAGGAACACAAAAATAAATAATTTACAAAGAATTTTATTGTTTAATTTCAATTAGAATTTGAATCAATATTTATTTGACAATTCTAGGATAATTCAATTCTTTGAAAATGCAAAAAATAAATAATTTACAAAATAAATGAATATTTTCTCAAAATTGAATTCAAAATTCTTTTAACAAAATTTTAAATAACATACATAATAACATTTTTCGAAACAATTCAATTATTTTCAATGTATAGTAAAATTCTCCGCAGAAATTAAATTAGTTTTAAAACAATTTTAATAAAATTTTACGAACGAGTTCAATTTTCTGAAATTTTCGTAAATCCATTGAAACAATTTAATTATTTAGTAAAGTTTTTGCTAACATTCAATTCTCTTGAAACTAATTCGAAAAGTGATTTAATCTCAAAAAACCAATTATTTCTAAGATTTTCTCTAAAATTTATTTTCAAAATTCAATTATTTTTCAAATTTCTAAGAAAATTCTTGTAAAACATTGAATTAGTTTCTTTAAAAATTAAAAAATGACACAATTTTTTGTTTTTAAAAATTTTATTATGTCAATTTTTTAATAAAATTTCACTGAAAGATTAAGTAGACTTTTTTCCTCTTTTAAATAAAATCTTTGGAAAAAATTAATTTCTTTCCCAATCTTCTACAAAAATTCTTGTAAACAATGTAATTATTTTTAAAAATAGTAAAATTCTTCGCAAGAATTAAATTATTTCTATGAATTATAAAATATTTCACTGGAATTGAATTTTATTTAAAACAATTTTAATAAACTTCAACAATAAAGAATTTAATTGTTTATAACAACAATAAATTATTTAATTGTTTATAACAACAATAAAGTATTTAATTCTAATTTTTAACAGAAGCAATTATATTTTCAAAACTTGAAGGAAATTTTTCATAAAATTCAATTACTTTCTAAATTTTCAATTAAAATTAGTGAAGAAAATAGATTATTTATAAAAAAAATTCAAAGAAACTTTTTAAAAGAGTTTAATTTAGGGGTTTGAAAATTTTAAATAAAGTTCTTCGTAAGAATTCAATTATTTTCATTGAAAATAAAATTCTTCGCAAGAATTCAATTATTTTCATTAAAGATAAAATTTTTGAAAAGAATGCAATTATTTTTATATTCATTGTAGTAAAATATTTCGAAAAAATACAATTATTTTTAAAAGTATTAATTAAATTCAATTATTTATTTATTTGCAAAAATTCTGATAAAATTCTTCGAAAACACTGAATTACTTTTGTAAACAGTAAAATTCATAGCAGGTATTCAATTATTTTTTAATAGTAATTTTAATAAAATTTCCCTCAAGAATACATTTAATTTTAAAAACGTTTAAGAAAAGTTTCCGGTCGCTAATAATTATAATTCAGTGAATTTAAGTAATTCAGTTCATTTAAATAAAATATTTCATAAATATAATATTAATAATAAAAATTTAAAAAAAAATGTATTTATATTTTTTTATAATTAATGTTAATTATTTATTTTAAATATAATATAATAATATAATATAATATTTTATTTTAGTTGGATTAAATATTTCAATTATGTTAAATTAAATATTTAAATTCAGTTAAATTAAATATTTCAATTATGTTAAATTAAATATTTCAATTCAGTTAAATTGAATATTTCAGTTAAGTTATATTAAATATTTCAATAAATTTAAACTAAATATTTCAATTTAGTAAAATAAAATATTCCAATTATGTTAAAAATTACATAATCTAATTCCAATTAACAAATTCAATTAAGATTACCCAATTCCCTAAAGTTAAATTAAACAATTTAATTAACCGAAATGAAAAAGAAAATTCACTTATAAATTCAATTAAAATAGTTTGAACGAAGTTAGTCTAAATTTATTATTTAAAGGCGAATATAATTAGAGTGGAGAAAATGGTTGTATTTTTAAAGATATTTTTATTTCAAAAATTAACATTACAATTTAAGTTTGAACGAGAAATTTGAATTCACTTTTAGAATTGACAATTTTCTTGTATAGCAAGTTTCGCTCTCTCTCTCTCTTTCGCTTTTATAAGAGTAAATTAAATATGTATAAGATATATAAATAATTAAATCACTTTTAAGTCAGTATAATATTATTAAACTTGGAATAATGTATCTATTGAATTAAGCATTAGGTAAATCTAGTTACTATTTCGTTAGCATACACAGTCCTTATCGCAGATCTCTTTCCTCATAGAACGGAATTTTATTTTCCTTCGTTATACATGCATGAGGGATTTATATTCTAGTTTAATTATCTACATTTCTGTCTCTTATATTTCTTTCCTACCCCCTCGTATACCTTCTCTCTCTCTTCTCTCTCTTTTCTCTCTTTTCCCTCTTTTTCCCTCTCTTCCCTTGAACACCCAGCAGCACCAGTTGGAAACCTAGCATCTCTTTTCCTTTTACTTCACCATCCATTGCAGAATAGGAGAAATTATTATACCGTAGAATAATTTCCTGCGGAATAATTTACTTCCCTCCCACTCTGCTTATCTTCTTTTCTCAAAATCCCAAAGTAAGAAATACAACATTTCTAATGAAAACTTCTCCCTCTTTTTCTCTCTTCGTCTCTCCCTCGCGCTTCTTTTACTTTGTGGATAAATATTTGAAATGGAATTTAAACAGGCTTTTACTTATATTGAGGGAGGAGAATAATTTTACATTCGAGTGGTATTGAAGAAATTTGTTTTCTCTTGGAATCGACATTTCTTTTCAATTCTTTCTCTTTTTGTTTTTTTTCCCCTTTTTTTTTGGTTGGGGTTTTTCTCTTTCCTTCTTGCTTTTTTATCATTAAAGGTTTTAGGAAAGAAAGAAAAATTTTAAGAAAGAAAAAATTACGGGCATAGTTTTCTTAAAAGTATGAAATTAATACAAATTAATACCGTAACAATCATTGTATTAAAAAAGTAACAAATTAAAAAAAATTTTTGTTATTAATTTTCAATTGTTTAAACAAATAAATTAGAAGTATAAAATTAATACAAATTAATACCGTAACAGTCATTGTATTAAAAAAGTAACAAATTAAAAAATTTTTTTGGTATTAATTTCCAATTGTCAAACAATAATTGTTTAAACAAATAAATTAAAAGTATAAAATTAATACAAATCAATACCGTATCAGCCATTGTATTAAAAAAGTAAGAAATTAAGAAAAATTTTTGTTATTAATTTCCAATTGTTTAACAATAATTGTTTAAACAAATAAATTAAAAGTATAAAATTAATACAAATTAATACCGTATCAGTCTTTGTATTAAAAAAGTAACAAATTAAAAAAAAGTTTTTGGAAATATTTTCCAATTGTTTAACAATAATTGTTTAACAATAATTGTTTAAACAAATAAATTAAAAGTATAAAATTAATACCATACCAGCCATTGTATTAAAAAGAAGTGAGAATTGAATTAAAAAAAATTTTTTTTGTTATTAATTTTCAATTGTTTATCAATTGTTCATCAAATTGTTTAAACAAATTTATGAAAATTTAGCTATTTTAAAAAAACTGTTAACGCTAATCGTGTGGAAAATTAAGAATGTTTTGCATGAGTAATATTTTTCTCTGAATCGTATTTTGTTTATAAAATTGTTATAAACAAATTGTGCTGTAAAGGGAGTGATAAGGAGTGTTTTTTCCCAAGCATAAACAAATTGCTTTCAAGTACAATTAACAATTGGCTTCGTTGGAAAATTAAAAACCAGAAATACCTGTTTTCTGTTATTAATATTCACTTGTCTAACAACAATTTAAAAATTTAGAAAACCATTAACAATTAATTTTATAATTTGTTTATAGCAATTTAATAAACAAAATACAACTTGGAGAAAAAGACCCATAGAAAAATATCGTAATTGTTCCAAACTAATTGATTAGCGTTAACAGTATTGGAAAATTTTTAACTTTAAATTTATTTGTTTAAACAATTCTTGTTAAACAATTGGAGTTAAAAAAGAAAAAAAATAACAGAAATATATTTTCCCTCAATTTGCCTCGGAATCCAATTGTTAGTTTTACTTAAAATCAATTGAAAGAACGGAATTTTTTTTTAATTTGTTTATGCTTGGGATAAAATACCCCTTTTTCGGAACAATTTGTTTATAACAATTTTAAAAACAAAATTCGATTTGAAGAAAAATATGATCCATACAAAACATTTCTAATTTTTCCTATAAATTTTATTAACGTTAATAGTCTTTAAATAATGTCTAAATTTTTATTAATTTGTTTAAACAATTGAAAATTAAGAACAAAAAAACAGGAATAACTTTGTTTTCAATTTTACAATTGTTCTTTTGTTGTCAATAAATAAGAAAACAAGAATTCATTGTTCTACTTTTAAAAACTATTTTTCGATTAGATACAATGTTTATAAATTAATTTAATTATATAAGTTATAATAAAATGAAATAATGTGAATTATTTATTTTATTTAATTAACTTGTTTTTTAATTAAAAAAACGTATTTCAAAATTGCCTTCAACATTATTTACGATCGTTAATAAATCTTTTCGAACTTAATAAATAGTTAATCAATTTGATTCACATAAATTACTGATGATCAAAATTATTAATTTATTTTTATCCATATATTAGTCAATTTAATTACTTTTTCTACACAAAATTGCAAAAAGATAATAAAAAATAATTAAATACTAAAAATTTTAAATAATTGACTAATTAATTAAAAACAAATGTCTTAATTTATTTTGCAATTTTTACTATTTGAATTTGGAAAAAAAACTTTGTTGAATTAAAGAAAATAAATAAAAATGAATAAAATAGTTGACATGATTTTATCGTCAAAGACAATATCTTTTTTAATTGATGAAAAAAAATAGTTTATAAGAAACTCTCTAAGTTTGAATTAGTAAAAATATTTACTAATTTGAAATAGAAACCGATTTTTTGCTTTTGAATTAGTAAATTTCACTAAATAAATAGTAATTTTCACTAAATAAATAGTAATTTTTACTAATTTCTTAGTAAACTTTACTAATTTAAAAGCAAAAAGTCAGTCACTAATTCAAATTAGTAAATATTTTTACTAATTCAGATTTAAAGAGAAAACAATAATAATAGCAGTAATAATATTAAGACAAAACAGAATTATTATTTTTATTATTATTTTTTTACTATTATTATTTTTATTATTATTTTTTTTACTATTATTATTATTATTATTATTATTATTTGTATTATTATTATTATTATTATTATTATTATTATTATTATTATTATTATTATTATTATTATTATTATTATTACTATTATTATCATTATTATTATTATTTATTTTTATTATCTTCATTATTAATACTATTTTTATTAGTATTTTTATTTTCAATTATTATAATTATTATTAGGGGGATGATAATAAAAATAATAATTGGAAATGATTAAACAAAGAAAATCGAATAGAGTTTATGTGTTAATTGAGCGAATATGTATAAATTACCGTATTGTTGACTCCACTGTTATTCTCTGTAATTAGTTATTGTTTATGCAACTTGGAAAGCATACAAGTGCTTCTCATTAAGCGATGCAAATTCCAATCACGTCTCTTTATAATTCACGTTCATGAAACATTGTTTATCTATTTTACTTTTTTGTATAAATAAATCGTTTTACAATTATTCATCGGAATAATAAATTCTTATTATAAAATTTCAAATGCAATAAAATTAAACCTTGAAAAAAAGAATAAAAAAAGTAAAAAGTGAATTTCCCTGCTATTAAAAAAGAAAATTTTCATAAAAATGAAATTTACAAAAATTTGCAAAATGAATTTTACAAAAAAGAAACATTACAAAATGAAACAAATTTTTCACAAAAAAATAATAAAAATTAAAATAAAAATAAGAATAAAAATAAAAAAAAAATAAAAATAAAAATAAGAATAAAAATAAAAATAAAAATAAAAATAAAAATAAAAATAAAAATAAAAAATAAAAATAAATAAAAATAAGAATAAAAATAAAAAAAAAATAAAAATAAAAATAAAAATTAGAAATAAAAATATTATCGAAAGTTATAATTGCAAAATACATAAATATAATTATACAATGTTTTTAGAGTGGCTTTTTTAATAAACAGAGAAATAAATAACGAAAAAAACAAAGACGGTTTTCTACATCTAGTGTTTTACGTGTCTGACCGAGAACAGTTTATACTACTGTCATGAATTTTCGTTTATATTGCCGCTGTGTCTGATCCAGGAGGCAGTAAATTTTTTTAATGGATTAGTTCACGTAGTTTCACTAGATTTTATTTATTATCCTCTACTTGTAATTTTTTCTTTTTTTAAGTTTTTTATGTTTTCTGCAGAATTATGATTTTGAGATAAGAATTAAAATGTTTCTGTTATATAGAGAAAACATTTTGTAAATTAAAAACAATGTAGATAAATTTTCCCTCCTTCTTCTTTCAATTGTAATTTAAATTTTAATCATTTTTGAAATAATACAAAAATTTGTCAAAAAAAAATAAAAAAATATTTATTCTTTTTCGATTTAAAAATCTTTATTTACTGTATTTTTTAATATTCCATTTATTTCTCTTGTTTGTCGTTAATATTTTTCTTTTGTATTTATCAAAAAAAAAAATTGCTTTTATCAAAATTTTCAAATAAATTGTTTACTGCATTTTTCGCGAAATTTTCTTTTGGAGAAACAAAAGCAAAAAAAAATATTGTTGTTCTCAACTCGAAAATTGAATTAAAAAACAAATTTATTATATCAATAGTGGTGATTTAATTTTTTTTGCCATATAAAATTGGAGGAAAAAGATAAAAATAACAAAGCGCACTCTCGATATGAAGAAAAATTTTTAAAAAAAAGTATTTTTTCAACGTAAATATATTTTTTCGAATTTTCCACTATTTACGAATACACGTATATATAATATAGGTTGATATAAAAATAGACTATTAATCAATTTTTGCTGGAGAGTTTTTTACAATCGACAAGATACGATGGGGGAGAAAGAAACTTTTTAATAAAAAGAAAAAGTAATGAGAATTATTGAAAAAGGAATAAATATAGAAAAAAAGTGGGATGAGAGATAAAAAAGTAGAAGAAAAAAAAATTATCGAACAGTTCGATAAAAAAAGAACAAAAAAAATCTCCCCAAAGACAAAATGGCGAAAGAAAACTATCTGAAGGAAAAAGAGAAAATTTAAAGATAATAAAATAATACTAGAAAGATATTATTAACCTTTTTTTTCTCCTCCAAACGTTATAATATATTACGATGTTCATTTTAATACAAGAACGCAATTTTATACTTTTCTAAAGAAAGAAAAGTTAAATTAAAAATCTAATCTTCTTATTATTGGAAAATATATATATTTATTAAAAGGAACAGAGGGAAGGGAAAAAAGTTTAAAGCACATATTACTTTGCAAATTTATAAAAAAAGTGCATCGGAAAAATAGTTAAAAAGATGAAAAAGAATGGAGCACTAATAAAGAAAAAAAAAATATATATATATATACAATAAAGTTGATTATAGGAAAAATCAAGGACTAGAGGGGAAAAAAAGAAGAAAAACAACTTGATGCAGGAAAAATAGTCTAAAGAAAATAAAAGGAAATAAAAGTAATACAGGGGAAGAAAAATAGTAGAGTCGTAGCAAGAAAATCTAAAAGAAAAATATCAGAAAAAATAATTCAAGCGTAAAATGACGTGAATTTAAAAATATTCTTCACTCACCAAGAAAACAAGCCGTGCAAATAAAAAGCAGCAATTGAATAGAGAAAATTTTTCGAAAAAAAAAGAGAAAGAAAATTGTAATCATTTTTAATAATGGTAAAACAACATAAACCGAGGAAATGATGAGCTTCTATTAATATTTTATGAATTATTTCCGCTTATTTATTCAATTAGTTACTTAATTATTCAGCGTCAATAACAGTTTTTCTAAAAATCAATAATTGAAAATTAATTTATTATGCCCAAGTAGCAAGTATTTATGAAATTATTTAATAAATTATTTATACAATTATTTATTCAACTACTTATCCAATTATTTATTCAATCATTTTTTTAATTATTTATAAATTTATTTGTACAATTATTTATTCAATCATTTATTCAACTACTTATCCAATTATTTATTTAATTATTTTTTTAATTATTTACACAATTATTTACTTAATTATTTTTTAAATTATTTTTTAAATTATTTTTTAAATTATTTTTTAAATTATTTATTAAATTATTTTTTAAATTATTTTTTAAATTATTTTTTAAATTATTTTTTAAATTATTTTTTAAATAATTTATTAAATTATTTTTTAAATTATTTTTTAAATTGTTTACACACCTATTAATTCAATTATTCTTTTAATTATTTATACACTTTTTTATTCAATGGTACAATTGAACAACGTACAATTATTTATTAATTTTTTTTGCTTTTAATAATAGTTGTCTTAAAAATAAACATGAAATTTTCCTGCAACTTTTTTTCCACAAATAATATTTATTTAATTGGCAGTTTAAAAAAAAAATTTTTTTATTAATTAAAATACCAAATGATGAAGGAAAGGAAAAACAAAGCAAAATAAAATACGAGCTGAACAGAATGGTTGAAATTTCTACTTTTTCAAATTAAATGGAAATTAATTAAAAGTTTTTTACTTTTATTTATTAAAAAATTTAAAATTATGAAAAAATGAAAATTCGACGAAAAAAAATCTGTAAATAGACTTCAATAAATAAAGTGCAATGAATAGAACTAAATAAATAAATTGGATTGAGTGAAAATAAATAATAAAAATTTTAATTTGTGTAAAATTTACCAAAAAAGAAAAATGAAGAGATAAAATTAAATAAAGTAAAACCTAGGAGGAAAATAAAATCCATTGAAGAAATAAGAAAATTAATACACGAACACCTGAAAATAGAATTAAAATTTAAAATTTTTAACGATTTGGTTTGAAAAATAAAATTAAAAAATAGTAATTCCAGGGAGATTCGAACCCTGGACTCATCTCACGAACTTTAAGTGCCTCAAGGACTGCGACCAACACAAACATTAATAAACCGATAGGTGTTGCGAAGAAAAACACTTTTTTTAATTTTTTTGCAAAAGAACTAACACTTCTGATTCTTAAATTAAACAATGTAGTTTTAATTTTAATAACTAATGTGATTATATTAAATTTTTAAATAAATATAACAAAACGGAAAAGAAAATTCAAAAAACATGATTATTTTTGCAGAAAACTGTCTTTTTGGTTTTTTGTCGTAGAGAGTTTTTTTTTGTTCTGAATTTCAAATGTGTGTGTTTTTGTAGCATCCATCGAAATGACAGTCAGTAAATCAAATAATAAATAGTAAACAATAAATAATAAATAATGAGTAATAAATGATAAATCATAAGTAATAAATAATATGTAATAAATAATAAATAATGAGTAATAAATGATAAATGATAAGTAATAAATGATAAATGATAAGTAATAAATAATGTGTAATAAATAATAAATAAAGTTCAAAAAATATTACTAAACGTATAGAATTAAATAAATCAAACAAAGAAAAACCAAATTTTGTAAATAGAATTTGATGAATAAAATTTTTAAAAAAGTGACCTCGGGAAGATTCGAACGCTGCTGCCTCTTTACAAAGTTCAAGTGCCTTAGCGACCTCGGCTAATGCAAACAAATGATAACATAGTAATGATAATAAGGATAATAATAATAATAAAAGAATAATAATAATAATAATAATAATAATAACAGTAATAATATGATAATAAGAATAATACAAAAATAATAATAATAATAATAATAATAATAATAATAATAATAATAGAAATAATAATATAATAAAAATAGTACAAACAATAATGTATTACATTTTAAAAATACAAAAATAAAATTGAATAAATAAAATAGGGTGTAAAACACAAGACAGAGGAAACAGTTGAAAGATTCGATGTTTTAAATAAATATCTAAACGATTCGAGACGCAGTAGGGAAAAAAAGAAGAAGAATGGAAAAAAATGGGCGAGAATTTCTATTTTTTTTTTTGGCAGTGATAGCAATCTTGGTAATGTGTATAGTTGGGCGCAAAAATTTGAGGCCGTTACTTCAATTTGAAAAGTCGTAAAAGGTAACGGCTATATATAGAGATGCTTCATCCCCCTTTTTTTTTTTGCAAATGTGTGTATTGTCGGATGTAGCTAAAGAACCACGCGGACGTCCGCGGCGCGTCGCGCGCGCACATATCCCGCGGGAATCAATATCCGCGAGTTCCCTTTCCTTTCGTGTTCCCGAGGGATGTTACCCCCACAAAAATACCCCTTACCTCTCCTCGCCCTCTCTCAACAATCTCCTCTTTCCTCTATCTCTCTCTGTCTCTTTTTCCACTCTCTCTCTCTCTTTCTTTCTCTCTCTATCTCTCTTTTTCCTCTCTCTCTCTGTCTCTTTTTCCACTGTCTATCTGCCTCTCTTTTCCTATCACTCTGTCTTTCTCTTTCTCTCTTTTTCTCTGTCTTTCTCTTTCTCTCTTTTTCTCTGTCTTTCTCTGTTTCTTTCTCTCTCTTTCTTTCTCTCTCTCTCTTTCTCTCACCCTATTGACTCTCTTGCTCTTACATTTTCTTCTCTTTTACTCTCTCTTTGTCTCTGACTTTGCTCTCTCTTTATTTCTTTACCTTTTCTCTCTCACACTCGTTCTCTATTTTTTCTTTGCTTCTCTATCTTTTCTCTCCTTCTCTATTTTTTCTCTCCTTTTTACATTTTCTCTCCTTTTTATATTTTCCCTCCTTCTCTATCTTTTGTCTTTTTTTCTCTCACACTTTCTTTCTCCCTTTTCTCTCTCTCCCTTTTTTTCTCTTTCTCTCTTTTTCTCTTCCTGTTTTCTCTCTCCCTTTTTTCACTGCGTTTCTCTTTCTCCATTTTCTCTTAATCGCTCTCTTTCTGTCCCTTTTCTGTCTCTCTCTCTCTCTCTCTCTCTCTCTCTCTCTCTCTCTCGTTCTTTCCCTCTCTTACTCTCTTTCTCTGTCTTTTTCTGTATAAGAGAAGGAGAAAGAAGGAGAACGAAAGAGAGAGAAAGAAAGACAACGAAAGAGATGAAGAAAGAGAACGAAAGAGAGAGAAAGAAAGAGAAAGAAAGAGAACGAAAGAGAGAGAAAGAAAGACAACGAAAGAGAGTAAGAAAGAGAAAGAAAGAGAACGAAAGAGACAGAAAGAAAGAGAAAGAAAGAGAAAAATAAAGAAAGAAAAAGAAAGAAAGAGAAAAAAGAAGAAAGAAAGAGGCAGAAAGAGAAAAGTAAAGAATGAAAAAGAAAGAAAGAGAAAAAAGAAGAAAGAAAGAGACAGAAAGAGAAAAGTAAAGAATGAAAAAGAAAGAAAGAGAAAAAAGAAGAAAGAAAGAGACAGAAAGAAAGAGAACGAAAGAGAGAGAAAGTAAAAGACAGAAAGAAAGAGAGAGAATATTTTCTCTCTCCCTCTACTACCATTTTCCTGATAAATGTGATTTATAGAAGGAAAGAGAAGTGTATATAGCCCTCTCCCAACTTTCTCTCTCTCTCTCTCTGTTTCTCTTCCTCGTTCCCCCTCCCCGTCCATATTTCTTTCCAACCCCCCCCCCACATTTCCCAGTGCTTCTCCTCTCCACGACGACGTGATTCGACCCCACTACTAAACTTGCGACTACAAAACATTCAATTCGAACGAGTCAAGTTAAAACGAAATGGATTTTCCAGTTCGTGTATATAGTCCTAGGAAAAGTTTTTCATTCTTTAGATTTCAGATTTACTCAAGAGAGTCAGTCTCTTAAGAGGAGTTTGTCTTTTCTTTTTTACATATTGTTTACATACATATTCTCATTGGCCTGTTATACCCGAAAAAAACAGAAAAAAACTGTTCTCTTTCGCTTTTTTTCTAAACTAATTTCATTAAACGAAAGCAGTTACTTTTTAAAAACATTAACTTTCGCTGAAAATGGGAAGATTGAATTTTTTGGATGTCTGACTATAGAGGGGATTTACTACTTATGTCAAAAAATTGAATCTTTATGCCTGACCAAAGAGGGGATTTACTACTTATGTCAAAAATTGAATTATTGTTTCTGAATAAAGGTGGAATTTACTACTTAAGTCAAAAATTTAATTTTTGTGTCTGAATGAAGCTGGGATTTACTACTTATGTCAAAAAATTGATTCCTTATGTCTGACCAAAGAGGGGATTTACTACTTATATCAGAAATTAAATTCTCCTGTCTAAATAAATGTGGAATTTGCTACTTATGTCAAAAATTGAATTCTTGTGTCTGACTAAAGCTGGGATTTACTACTTATGTCAAAAATTAAAGTTTTTCGTCTGAATAAAGGTGGAATTTACTATTAATGGCAAAAATTCAATTTTTATGGCTGATCAAAACTAGGAACTGCTACTTATGTCAAAAAAATTAAATCTTTATGTCTGACCAGAAAGGGGATTTACTACTTATATCAAAAATTGAATTTTCATGTCTGAATAAAGGTGGAATATACTACTTATGTCAAAAATTGAATTTTTCTGGCTAACTAAAGATGGGTTTTGCTACTCATGTCAAAAATTAAATTTTCATGTCTGAATAAAGGTGGAATTTACTACTTATGTCAAAAATTAAATTTTTGTGTCTGACTAAAGCTGGGCTTTACTACTCATGTCAAAAATTCAATTTTCATGGCTGACCAAAACTAGGAACTGCTACTTATGTCAAAAATTGAACCTTTATGTATGATCAAAGCTGACATTTGCTACAAAAATCAAAAATTGATTTCTGTCTGACCAAAGCTGGTATTTACTACTTCTGTAAAAAATTGAATTTTTATCGCTGAAAAAACTGGGATTTTTTCCTTATGCCAAAAATTGATTTCTCATATCTGACGAAAGCTGGGATTTGCTACTTTTGCCAAAAATGAAATTTCTGTCTGACCAAAGCTGATATTTACTACTTATGTCAAAAATTGAATTTTTATGCCTGACCAATGCTGGGATTTACTACTAATGTCAAAATCATGTTATTGTAATTATATACAAGAGCAATAAAAGTTAAATTTTAAACGTTGTTTTTTATTTTCAAATGGAAAATCTAATTTTTTGCCTGTCAAAAAGTTTTGCCAAAAGTGGGTTTTGCTACTTATGTAAAAATTCTGTTTTTTAATTATATTTTTAGGAAAGATAAAATTCAAATATTTGTAATTTATTTCAATTTGAATGTCACGTTGAATTTTATGCATGTCTTATCTAAGGTGTCTTTGACTACTTAAGTAAAAAAAAAATTCTTCTCGAATTGAAAATTAAGTTTCTTGAGCGTCTGACCAACTGTGGTTTTTATTACTTATGGGAAACTTACATTATTTTTATTACTTTATGTCTTACATGCAAAGAGATAGATTTAAATTTAGAAATTTTTCTCGTTTTTTTTTAATAAAATAAATTTTTTTTTTATTTTATTTTATTTTTTTTAATTATAATTAAATTAATTAAATTAATTTTAATTCTTTTGTTTTTGTTTTGTTTTTTGTTTTGTTTTTTGTTTTGTTTTTTGTTTTTTGTTTTGTTTTTTGTTTTGTTTTTTGTTTTGTTTTTTGTTTTGTTTTTTGTTTTGTTTTGTTTTGTTTTTTTTTAAAGAAAATAAATTTTTTAATGTCTAAGTAAAGGTGGTTTTTACTACTGATGTGAAAATTATTTTATTACTCGAGAGTTTGGAGTAAATATTGAATTATCTGTTCGACTGTAATTAATTTTTGCCCCCTATCCCTTGTCTCTAATAATACTTTTGTGGGGAGGATAAAAATTTAATAAATAATAATAAATCGGTAATAATAAAAAATTTAAAAAATAGTAGTTAATATTAGTTGAAGTATTAGTTTAATAGTAGTTTAATAGTTAAAAAAAAATTTTTTAAATAGAAAAAAAAAATAAAAAAATAAATGTTAAAAAAAAATAAAAAAATAAAATAAAATAAAAACAATGAAATAAAAAAATAAAATAAAAAAAAGTAAAATAAAATATATACTAGTATCTAGTAGTTACAAAAAGTAAAATTAAAACCCAAAAGAGATCTTTTCCTTTTTCCAAAAAAATGTTCTCTACTAAAAGTAAAATAATGTCTTCTTCGTCTACTATAAATACATTTGTTATAAATAAAAAAAGAGAAAAGAAAATACCAAAAGAGAAAGACGAATATAAAAAGTGTAATGAATTAGAGATGAATTTTTCCATCTTAATCTTGTTCACGTTAACAGAATAAATTTTCTTTTTTTCTGTGCCCGAGTTTTTCGTCATATTTTTCTGTTCCATATGTATTCTACGCTCTGAAAATTTCATTAGAATTCATGAATACAAATTTTTTTCTTTTTTTTGGCGAATAAAGATTAAATATTGTTGGGTAAACAATATTTTTCTCCCTTGGAGAAATTGTTTTAAATTATAGAAAAAATAATGTTCGGGATAGAGAGGGAAAAAAAGTTATTATATTTCTGCTTGGCGAAGAAAAGGACATTTTTTTCTTTTTTTTGATACGGGAATATTTTTTTGTGTTTTGAATTTAATTTTAATATTACAGTAGATGGAGAAAGAATTCAGTTGTTGAAATACGAAACATTAGAATAAAAAAAATGTGTTTAATTAAATTTTCTAAAACTTTGAAGTAGTAAAAAAGGGAAATTTCAATTTTCGTTACAATAGTGAAGGACAATTTTCATCAGACAAGTATAATTTTGTTCAATTAGTACTTAAAACATCTTAAAGTTTCTATTCAATAGAATTTTTTCTATTTTAAAGTAGTAGAAGTCAATAACAGTTTCATGGGAAAATAATTATACTTTTTGTTAAGATGAAAACATATTTTGTATTAATATCCAAAAAAAATTAATTAGTAATTATCAATTAGTAATTAATTTAGTTAATTATGTAGTTTACTTTTTTTACTACTTTTAAATTTTATAAAATTAAATTAAACAGATTTTTTCTCTGATTTTTATATTTTATTTTTACATCAGAATTCTTCTTTTCGTTAAAAAAATAAATAGCATTTTTTCAGAAATTAATCTTAAAGTAGTAGATGGCAATTTTAGTCAGACAATTTTTTCTACTTACTTTGTAATGAGTAGAAGAAGTTAATTACAGTCAGACAAGAAAAAAATTCTACTTTCTATTTAAAAAGTAATCAGCATCTTTTTTAGAAATTAATCTAGAACTAGTAGATGTCAATTTTAGTCAGACAATTTTTTTAATTTACTTTTTAATGAGTAGGGAAATTCAATTACAGTCAGACATAAAAAAATCAATTTTTTATTTAAAAATATCAAATGTATCGAGAATAAAACCAAAAGTAGCAAAAGTCATTTTTAGTCAGTCAAAATTTATTTAGAAATAGGCCCGGGAAGAATTTTTTTTCTTTCTTTCTATAGTTTTAAATTGCTTTTCAAATAGTTTCAAAATTTATTTAAAAAAAAAAATAAACCTGTAACGAATTTTTTTTTCTTCTTTTGTTTTAAAATTGCTTTTAAAACAGTTTCAAAATTTCTTTAATAATAAACCTGGAACGAAATTTTTTTTCTTTCTTTCAGTAATTTTAAATTCTATTTAAACCAGTTTCAAAATTTCTTTATTAATAAACCTGGAACGAATTTTTTTTTTCTTTCATTCTATAGTTTTCGATTGTTTTCAAAATAGTTTCAAAATTTCTTTAATAATAAATCTGGAACGAAATTTTTTTTCTTTCTGCAATTTTTAATTGTTTTTAAAACAGTTTCAAAATTTTTTTAAAAATAGGCCCGGGAAGAATTTTTTTTCTTTCTTTCTATAGTTTTAAATTCATTTTAAAATAGGTTAAAAATTTATTTAAAAAAAATAAACATAGAACGAAATTTTTTTTCATTCTTTCTAAAACTTTAAATTGCTTATAAAACAGTTTCAAAATTTTTTCAAAAAAAACCTGGAATGGAATTTTTTTCTTTCTTTCTGTAATTTTAAATTTTATTTAAACCAGTTTCAAAAATTTCTTTATTAATAAACCTGCAACCAATTTTTTTTTTCATTCATTCTATAATTTTCGATTGGTCTCAAAACAGTTTCAAAATTTCCTTAATAATAAATCTGGAACTAAATTTTTTTCTTTCTGCAATTTTCAATTGTTTTTAAACCAGTTTCAAAATTTATTTAAAAATAGGCCCGGGAAGAATTTTTTTTCTTTCTTTCTATAGTTTTAAATTCATTTTAAAATAGTTTAAAAATTTATTTAAAAAAAATAAACCTAGAACGATATTTTTTTTTCATTCTTTCTAAAATTTTAAATTGCTTTTAAAACAGTTTCAAAACTTCTTCAAAAATAAACCTGGAATGGAATTTTTTTCTTTCTTTCTGTAATTTTAAATTCTATTTAAACCAGTTTCAAAATTTATTTATTAATAAACCTGGAACGAATTTTTTTTTCTTTTATTCTATAGTTTTCGATTGTTTTCAAAACAGTTTCAAAATTTTTTTAATAATAATTCTGGAACGAAATTTTTTTTCTTTCTACAATTTTCAATTGTTTTTAAACCAGTTTCAAAATGTATTTAAAAATAGGCCCGGGAAGAATTTTTTTTCTTTCTTTCTATAGTTTTAAATTCATTTTAAAATATTTTTAAAATTTATTTAAAAAAAATAAACATAGAACGAAGTTTTTTTTCATTCTTTCTAAAATTTTAAATTGCTTTTAAAACAGTTTCAAAATTTCTTTAAAAATAAACCTGGAATGGAATTTTTTTCTTTCTTTCTGTAATTTTAAATTCTATTTAAACCAGTTTCAAAAATTTCTTTATTAATAAACCTGGAACTAATTTTTTTTTCTTTCATTCTATAATTTTCGATTGGTCTCAAAACAGTTTCAAAATTTCCTTAATAATAAATCTGGAACGAAATTTTTTTTCTTTCTGCAATTTTCAATTGTTTTTAAACCAGTTTCAAAATTTATTTAAAAATAGGCCCGGGAAGAATTTTTTTTCTTTCTTTCTATAGTTTTAAATTCATTTTAAAATAGTTTAAAAATTTATTTAAAAAAAATAAACCTAGAACGAAATTTTTTTTTCATTCTTTCTAAAATTTTAAATTGCTTTTAAAACAGTTTCAAAACTTCTTCAAAAATAAACCTGGAATGGAATTTTTTTCTTTCTTTCTGTAATTTTAAATTCTATTTAAACCAGTTTCAAAATTTATTTATTAATAAACCTGGAACGAATTTTTTTTTCTTTTATTTTATAGTTTTCGATTGTTTTCAAAACAGTTTCAAAATTTTTTTAATAATAATTCTGGAACGAAATTTTTTTTCTTTCTACAATTTTCAATTGTTTTTAAACCAGTTTCAAAATGTATTTAAAAATAGGCCCGGGAAGAATTTTTTTTCTTTTTTTCTATAGTTTTCAATTGCTTTTAAAATATTTTTAAAATTTATTTTAAAAAAATAAACCTAGAACGAAATTTTTTTTCTTTCTTTCTGAAATTTTAAATTGCTTTTAAAACAGTTTCAAAATTTCTTTAAAAATAAACCAGGAATGGATTTTTTTTTTCTTTCTGTAATTTTAAATTCTATTTAAACCAGTTTCACAATTTTTCTTTATTAATAAACCAGGAACGAAATTTTTTTTCTTTCATTCTATAATTTTCGATTGTTTTCAAAACAGTTTCAAAATTTCCTTAATAATAAATCTGGAACGAAATTTTTTTTTCTTTCTATAATTTTAACTTGTTTCTAAACCAGTTTCAAAATTTCTTTAAAAAAATCTGAAATTTACTTCGAATTTGTTTTTTTTTTTAGTTATAATTTAGATTTAAAGCAGTATCACTGAAGATAATTAGAAAAAGTGGCCTAAGGGATATAAAATGATTTGATTCGAATGATAAAAAGAGTTTATTGAGCTTCTCTCTTTATATATATATATATATATATATATATATATATATATATATATATATATATATATATATATATATATAGTAATGAGACACGGATGGATATAAAATATTCCCTGAATGAAAAGCCAAGCAAAAGAATTACAAGCTATTTCAATCGCGTTTCCAATTTCATTTGACCCCATCGTCCTTTGATCCAAGCAGCAGGACGAGAGGTATGCAGGACGTTGAAAAGAGATGTGGCAGAAATGGGGATGTGACTTGTATTTTATTCCCATTCCAAAAGCACTATAACCTCATCCCCACTTTTTTTTCCTTTTTTTTTTTATTTTTCTTCCACCCATTCCATTTTTATTACTTTCGTCTCCCCTTCTTTCAAAACTCACCCCCCACCCCACCCCTTCTTTGTACCATACTTTCTTCTCTCTTGAACAACCTAAAGAAACGAGTTTTCTATAAATGTTGTGGAAAAATGAAAGCCCCTTTGATGTTTATAAGAACCTCTTTTAAAAATTCATCATCCCGCCCCCTTCTCCCCCTTCGACGACCCCTTTTGGTCTTAGAAAGTAAAGTAAGGATTACACTTTCTTTTGTATAAACAAAAACACTTCAAAGTCTTTGCCTAGAAATTTTCTCGTCTTTAAAAATTTTAACGTTTTTCTTATTTTTTTTTTTTTTTGCTTTTTTGTAGTGATTTCTTTTTTTCTTTTTCTTTTTTTTGCATTTTATGATTGAAATTGTAAATTCGATTTGGATGAAAATAAATTCAAGAGAAGTTCTTGATTGAAACTGGGCATTTTTTTTGTTTTATTTGAAAACTCTTTGTATATTAATTTGTGGGGATTTTTTTTGGAATTGAAGGGGGATTTTTTTATTTAGAGCTCGAATTTATTTTTATTTAAACCTTCATTCAATCTACTTTATTTAATTTTTTACTCTATTTCTTTAAATTAAGTTCTTATTTTCTTGTTTATTTAAATTTTTTTAATATATTTTATTTTTTACTTAAAATATTTATTTAGAAGTCAAACTGAAAATTGATTTTTTGAATTTTGAAAAGGGATTTTCGATTTAGAACTCAAATTTATTTTTATTCAAATTTTTATTCAATCTACTTTATTTAAATTTTTTCTTTATTTCCTTAAATTAAGTTCTTACTTTTTTTTATTTAAATTTTTCCTAATATATTTTATTTTTTTACTTAAAATTTTTATTTAGAACTCAAATTGAAGATTGATTTTTTGAATTTTGAAGAGGGATTTTCGGTTTAGAACTCAAATTTATTTTTATTCAAATTTTTATTCAATCTACTTTATTTAAATTTTTCCTTTATTTCCTTAAATTAAGTTCTTACTTTTTTTTATTTAAATTTTTCCTAATATATTTTATTTTTTTACTTAAACTTTTTATTTAGAACTCAAATTGAAGATTGATTTTTTGAATTTTGAAGAGGGATTTTCGGTTTAGAACTCAAATTTATTTTTATTCAAATTTTTATTCAATCTACTTTATTTAAATTTTTCCTTTATTTCCTTAAATTAAGTTCTTACTTTTTTTATTTAAATTTTTCCTAATATATTTTATTTTTTTACTTAAACTTTTTATTTAAAACTCAAACTAAAGATTGATTTTTTGAATTTTGAAGAGGGATTTTCGATTTAGAACTCAAATTTAGTTTTATTCAAATTTTTATTCAATCTACTTTATTTAATTTCATTCCTTATTTCCTTAAATTAAGTTCTTACTTTCTTTTTTATTTAAATTTTTCTTAATATTTTATTTTTTTACTTAAAAATTATATTTAAAACTCGAATTTATTTTTATTTAAACCTTTATTCAATCTACTTTTTTTAATTTTTTACTTTATTGTCTAAATTAAGTTTTATTTTCTTTTTATTTGAATTTTTTAAATATTTTATAATTTTTATTTTATTTTTTATTTTCTATTCAATATATTATTTTCTCCAAACCGTAGATAGTAATTTGAATTTATTAAAGTTGCTTTTGTCTCCAGTTTATAAAATTTGGTAACTTTCCACGTTTTACCTTCGAAAGTTGAAAGAAATTCAAATTCAAAAAGTTCGAGTAAATATTGTTTCCAAGCAGGGACTTACACGAACACGAAAAAACACGAAAATTCGTGTCGTGCCCGTGTCGTGCCTTGACACGACACAAAGTTCGCTTGGTAATTCGTGCCGTGCCTTGGCACGACACAAAGTTTGCTTGGTAATTCGTGCCGTGCCAAGGCACGACACAAATGCAGATTTGTAATTCGTGTCGTGTCAAGGCACGTTTTAAAGACACGCATGAAATACTGTGTAGAATCTTGCAAGCGTTATTTGTGTTTTTTTAGGCACGACACGAATTACGAAACGAACTTTGTATCGTGCCTTGGCACGGCACGAATTACCAAGCGAACTTTGTGTCGTGCCTAGGCACGGCACGAATTACAAAGCGTTATTTGTGTCGTGTCAAGGCACGACACGGGCACGACACATATTTTTCGTGAAGGTCCCTGTTTCCAAGACCTTAAAAGGAAAATAATTTCCGTCTATTTTTATTTTTCCAAACTACAATTACTTTTGGAAAAAGAAAAATTTTCCAACAAGTAAAACTTCGACGTTCGTTCACATTTAGAAAATGAGAAATTCTTTTCAAAAATTGTATCATAAATAATGTTTCTTTCAAAACTTTTATTATTAAATGAAATAATTTAAAAAAAAGAAAAAGTAATAAAAATATTCGTTAAAAAAATAGAAAATTGCTTTTACGAGATGGTAATAAAAAAATATATTTTGTGAGTGATGCGCGCGCGCACAAGTTAGGGAATTATTATTATCTCTCTCTCTCTCGAAACGCATTGTCTTTGTCACAATTTTGCCATTGAAATTTTAGCCGGTTGAAAATTCCAAAACAGTTACGATAGTGGTTTACGGCGCGGTCGTTTCATTCTTCCGGATTCCGGACGGGTGTAAAACTCGCCTCGAGTTTCCCAGAAGCGTGCGATCCTCCTTCCTTTTGCGCAAAACCATTTTCTATACTTTACTCGAGCGATAAAAAGAGCAAGACAGATGAATCGACATTCAAAGGTCGACCTTTACAATCAAAGATCCTTTCTAAAGAAGAGAGAGAGAGAGAGAGAAAAAAAACTAAATGCCAATTTACATTTTTTTTATCCCACCGCAAAACATTTATTTGCCAATGTTATTTAATTGATTGGCATATTTATCCCGCGTCGAAAAAAAAATTTGGGTAAAAAATCAGAGAAACATGAGTAAAAGATATTAAAAACGCACGGAAAAGTATTTTTTTGTAAATTATTTACAATTTACGCAAATTAATTAAAACTAATTAAAAAACATAAAATTAAAAAAATTAATAACCATAAACCATAAATTATTTACAATTTACGCAAATTAATTAAAACTAATTAAAAAACATAAAATTAAAAAAATTAATAACCATTAAAAATTTTTCTCGTATAAAAAACGGATTTTCAAATTTTGAAAAATATTCTCCAAACTAAATCTAAAAAAAAACCAATTCAATAATTTATCATTTGTACTTAGAGAGAAAATTTCTTTGTACACAAAAAAATAAAATAACATAAAATAGAACATAAACACAAACCGAAAAAAATTGAATACAAAAAATAAACATTACACGGAATAAAAACCATATTTTTAATTTGAAAACAATTTTTTAACTCAATTTAAGAAATTTGGAAAGATTATTAACCTCTGATTGATGATAAAAAAGAGGGAAAAATGAAAATAATTATTGTTACTTTGCAAAAAATGAAAATAAAATTATTTAAAATTAAAGAAAATAAAATACAAATTTTATTCAAAGAATGAAAATAAAATTGAAGTTTGCAAAAAAGAAAAACTATCATAATCAAAAATTTAAGAGGAAATTAAGATAAAGTAATTTTAAATTAGAAATTTTAAATAATTGAAAATTGAAAATATACAAAAATTAATTGAAAATAATTAAAAAACGTAAAATTAATAAATTGGTAAACATTTAAAAATTTTCACGTATAAAATACGGATTTTAAAATTTTATTTCTTTATCCACAAAATAAAATAACATGAAATAGAACATACACCGGAAAAAAATTTAATACAAAAAAATAAACATTATACGGAATAAAAACCATATTTTGAATTTAGAAACTTAAATGATTAACTCAATTTAAGAATTTAAGATTTTACCTCTTATTGATTATAAAAAAGAGGGAAAAATGAGAATAAAATTATTAATATTTTGAAAAAATAAAATAAAATTATTTAAAATTAAAAAAAATAAAATACAATTTTATTTAAAAAATGAAAAAAAGTTTGAAATTCGAAAAAAAAATTTATTATAGCGAATAATTTAAAAAAAACTAAGAAGAAGTAATTTTAAATTAGTAATCTTAATTAATTAAAAATTCAAAATATACAAAAATTAATTGAAAGTAATTAAAAATCATAAAATTAATAAATTAATATAATTGTTTAAAAAATTTCTCGTATAAAATACGGATTCTAAAATTTTATAAACTATTTTCCAAACTGAATCTAAAAAGATCCCTAATAATATGAACCATAATAAAACTAAAAAATCCAATTTAATAATTTATTATTTGCATTGGGAAAGAAAATTCTTTTTTCCACAAAAAAAATTAAAATAACAAGAAATAGAACAAAAACCGAAAAAAAATTGAATACAAAAAATAAACATTATACGGAATAAAACCAATATTTTTAATTTAAAACTTAAATTTTTATCTTAATTTAAGAAATGTTCAGAAAGATTTTACCTCTGATTGATTATAAAAAAGAGGGAAAAATGAGAATAAAAATATTGCTACTTTGCAAAAATGAAAATAAAATTATTTAAAATTTAAAAAAATAAAATACAATTATATTCAGAAAATGAAAATGAAATTGAAATTCGAAAAAAGAAAAACTATTATAGCCAATAATTTCAAAAAACTAAGAAAAAGTAACTTTAAATTAGAAATTCTAATTAATTAAAAATTGAAAAATTCCAAATTTAATTGAAAATAATTAAAAAACGTAAAATTAATAAATTAATATAATTATTTAAAATTTTTCTGGAATAAAAAGCAGATTTTCAAATTTTGTAAACTATTTTCCAAACTGATCCTAAAAAGATCCCTAACAATATGAACCCTATTAAAACAAAAAAAACCAATTTAATAATTTATTATTTGCACGGGGAAAGAAAATTTCTTTCTCCACCAAAAGAAATAAAATAACATGCAATGGAACAAAAATTTTTAAAAAATTAAATAAAAAATTAATACGAAAAATAAACATTATACAGAATAAAAACCATATTTTGAATTTAAAAACTTAATTGATTAACTCAATGTAAGAAATTTTCAAAATAGATTTTACGTCTGAATGATTATAAATAAGGGGAAAAATTGAGATTAAAAATATTATTACTTTGAAAAAATGAAAATAAAATTGTTTAAAATTTAAAAAATAAAAACCCAATTATATTCAGAGAATAAAAATAAAATTTAAATTCGAAAAAAAGAAAAACTATTATAACTAACAATTTTAAAAAATCTAAGAAGAAGTAATTTTAAATTAGAAATCTTAATTAATAAAAAATTCAAAACATACAAAAATAAATTGAAAGTAATTAAAAAACATAAAATTAATAAATTAATATAAATGTTTAAAAAATTTCTCGTATAAAATATGAATTCTAAAATTTTATAAACTATTTTTCAAACTGAATCTAAAAAGAACACTTATAATATAAACACTAATAATACTAAAAAAAACCAATTCAATAATTTATTATTTGCACTTGGAGGGAAAATTTCTCTTTCCACAACAAAAAAATAAAGTAAATACGTATTTTTCTCTAAACGGATTTCAAAAAAAAAAATAAATACATAAAAAAAATATCGAATTCGAAAGGAGGGGAAGAGAAAATTTTTTTAAAACTCGGCAAACGACGCTCTTTATGGCGTGATAATTATCTCGCGCAACGAAGTCCATATAAATTTATTTCATTACTCGAGAAATCGAAAGAAAAATTGAACGAGCGTCGCTTCGCATGGATAAAAAAAAACCGGAAAGAAATAAAGAGAAAAAAAAGAACGAATAGAGAAGAAAAAAAGCTGGAAAAAAATGAAGAGAAAAGTGCGGAATTATTATCTACCATGGTTTCTTGCTCGAAAGACAATAATTTCTCTTTAATTTTCTTCATCCTACCATTATTACTTTCTCCCTCCGCGCCCCTCTTTCTCTTTTGCTCCTTCTCTCTCTCTCTCTCTTTCTCTCTCTCTCTCTCTCTCTCTCTCTCTTTCTATTACATCGATTATTCTTTAAATATTTATTTTCCTTTACGAAAAAAAAAAAATATTTATTTACTGAAGCAATGTTTCTTATACCGATGATCCAGATATAGGCGACGGTGTTGCTCGAGCGTTTAGTGAATCACCGATAAATCTTATAAAAGAAGAGAGAGAAAAAGAGCCTTTTGGCAAAAACTATGAACGTTTGAAATATTCAATGACGCATATATATACATGGTATATATACATGTAATCCGACCGTGAAGTATGAAACGAATATAGACTTTTTTTTAATCGCGTATATCTTGCGCTAGTCGTAAATATTGCTTTGCAATATACGCTAAAGTCCGACAGCGAAAAGGAACAGGGGAGAATGCCGCTATGGCGGTTGTTAAGGGGAGATTCATTTGCATTGTACTTCACTGTGATGATCTGTGCGACTGACATTTGTTATTTCTATTTCAATCATTTTTCTTTGGAAAATTTTTTTTAATTCCATTTTTCTTTCCTTAATTGATTGTAATTTGCGTCTATTTTGCAAATATTTTGTTGAAGTGAAATAAATAATTTTTTTCCTGTACATATATTAATTAATGTTGATAAAAAAATATGAATAGTCCAGAACAGAGGCTAATAAAGTAGCAAACAACGAAATGAAGTAAAATTAAAGGAAAAATAAAAAAATAATAGAAAAAAATAAAATAAAATAAAAATAAAATAAAATAAAAATTAGAAAAATAAGATAAAAATAAAATAAAAATAAAATAAAAATAAAATAAAAATAAAATAAAAATAAAATTAAATAAAAATAAAATAAAAATAAAAATAAAATAAAAATAAAATAAAAATAAAAAAAATAAAATAAAAATAAAATAAAAATAAAATAAAAATAAAATAAAAATTAGATAAAAATTAGATAAAAATAAGATAAAATAAAATAAAAAATGAAAATAAGATAAAATAAGATAAAAATAAAATAAAAAATAAAAATAAGATAAAATAAGATAAAAAATAAAAATAAGATAAAAATAAAATAAAAAATAAAAATAAGATAAAAATAAAATAAAAAATAAAAATAAGATAAAATAAGATAAAAATAAAATAAAAAATAAGATTAAAATAAAATAAGGAAATAAAATAAAAATAAACCCGCTAAGTAAAACTGTTCACTATTGACTTTAACTACTGATTTCTATGTAAGACAGAAAAAAAAAATTTTCTTTCTGACTAAAACTGACTTCTACTACTGATTTTGAACCAAAACAAAAATAGAAAACACTTTTTTTCTAACTAAATTTGATTATAACTACTGATTTCACATAAAAATAGATTGAGAATTGCAATATCTGACTAAAACCGACTTTTACTATTAAAATAAAAAAACAAATTTTAAAGGCGAAAAGGATTTTAAATTTAATGACTAAAACTTTTTTTTATTGACTTTAACTACTGATTTTTAATTTAAATAGAAAGAAAAAAAACGTGTCCAGCTAAAACTGACTTCTACTACTGATATTTAAACAAAAATAATTTAAAAAACTATTTTTTAACCCAACTTGACATTCGTTACTTATTTCCAATAAACAAAAACGATTGAAATTTGTCAAGTCTGACTAAAATTGACTTCTACCACCACGGTAAATCGTTAGGTATTAAAATAACACCAAAAAGGATTAAAATAATCCAATTTAGTGTTATCTTAATCCATTTTGGTGTTATTTTAATACCTAACGATTTACCGTGACTGTTTTTCGGATAAAATTAATAAAAAAAAAATTTTTTCCATCTGAAACTGACCAAAATTGACTTTAACTACTGATTTATACAAATAAAATTAAAAAAAAAAAAACGATCGTGTCTGACTAGAAATAACTTGTACTACTAACTTTAAAACGAAAAAAATATTTATACCAAACTTGCTATAACAACTGATATTTAAATAAAAATAATTTTTAAAAAACTATTTTTTAACCAAACACGATTTTAACTACTGATTTCCAAAAAAAAGTTTGAATCGCGTCATGTCTGACTAAAACTGACTTCTATTATTACTAAAATAAAAAGAAAAAAAATTTATTTAAGCTTTTAATGAATAAAATTGTCCTCTATTAACGTTAACTACTAATCTCCGATTAAAACACTCTAAGAATTGTCATGTCTGACTGAAAGTGACTTCTACCACTGAATTAAAAACAAAAATAATTTTAAAAAGGTTTTTTTTTCTTAATAAACTTGATTTTAATTACTGATTTGTGATTTCTATAATCAAAACAGATTGAAAATTGTCATGTCTGACTAAAACTGACCTCTACTGCAGGAATTAAAATAAAACAAACTTAAACAAGCCTTTAATTACGCAAAATCGTCAGGTGTTGACTTTAACAACTGATTTTTAATTAAAACAAAAATTAAATGATCGTGTCTGACTAGAATTGACTTCCACTACTGATATTAAAACAAAAGTAATTAAAGAAATGTTTTTTCTTAATAAAGTTGATTTTAACTACTGATTTCTAATGAAAACAAATTGAAAATTGTCACGTCTGACGAAAACTGGTTTTAATTAGTGATTCTAGTATTTAAATTATTTTAAATTTGTAAAAATAAAATAATACAATTTTTTGTAGTTTCTTTAAAACAATTCAGTTTCTCAAAATCTCAGCGAGAAAAGTGACAAAAAATCGTAAATTTTATAGATTTTGTTATTCAGTAATTGTTTTTTTTTTGCAATTCTTGTCACTTTTGTCAAAACATTACAAAAAAATTCAAAACAATTCGATTGCAAACAATTGATGAAAAAAACTAAATCGAATATGGAAAATGAGTAATAAATAAATAGAATACAGTAGAAAAAGGTTATTTTTATTATTGTTTTTATTTATATTTTTATTATTAATACTATTTTCGTTATTATTTTCATTATTATTATTGTTATTCTTCTTAGTATTATTATTTTCATTATTTTTATTTTTATTATTATTTTCATTATTATTAATGTTATTCTTCTTATTATTATTATTTTCATTATTTTTATTTTTATTATTATTTTCATTATTATTATTGTTATTCTTCTTATTATTATTATTTTCATTATTTTTATTTTTATTATTTTCATTATTATTATTATTATTACTATTATCATTATTATTATATTATTATTTCTACATTTATTAATTAACGTTTATTTACAATTATAATTTTTTTCTCATTGCCATACATTCACTAATGCACTTAATTAAAAAACCAAATTATCTTCAACTTTACATTATTTTAACGTCTCTATTCGTTAGACATGAGAGAAAGAAAAAATTTCATCGCACCTTCCATATTTAATAATCCGGAAACAAAATAGAATCTCATTTTCAAAATTATCGTAAAATCCAATAATTTAAGATTTATTTTTCATTACGTTCTATATAAAAGTTGGTTTCATCTCGCTCGTGTATAATTTATAAATTTTTTTTATTATCCAAAGGACTCGCGTTTAAATTCACGTCTAAAAGAGAAGATAATCTCTTTTCAATTTTATCCCATTAATATATAACATACAGTGCATTAATGAATTTTTTTTCTCGCATGCAATTATTTTTTCTTTCCCTTTTTTGTACTTATAAAAATAACATATTTTCTGTAGACATTCAAAATTTAAAAAATGCATATTTATTGAAAACATTTTCTTGCATTTTTATTTATTATTATTCATTATTATTTACTATTATTTATTATTATTTATTATCATTTATTATTATTTATTATTATTTATTATTATTTATTATTATTTATTATTATTTATTATTATTTATTATTATTTATTATTATTTATTATTATTTATTAATATTTATTATTATTTATTATTATTTATTATAATTTATTATTATTTTAAAAATGAAGTTCATTTGAACACAAAAAAGTGTTTAAATAAGAAAACAAATTTAATTAATTTAAATTAAACTTGAAACGTATTTTAAATATCGTACATTTGAATAGAAAAAAGTGTTACAATAAAAAAAATAAAATTAATTTAAATTAAATCTAAAACGTATTTTAAATATCGTACATTTGAATACAAAAAAGTGTTAAAATAAGAAAAGAAATTAAAATTAATTTTAATTAATTTTGAAATGTATTTTTAATATAGTAAATTTGAATACAATAAAGTGTTAAAGGCAAAAATATTTTTTAAAAACCAAATTTTAAGATAAATAGAAAGATAGTGAAAAATATTTCAATTCTAAAAATCTAATTAAGAGCATTTCAAAAAATTTTTAAAAAAACAAAAAAAAAAAAAAAAGTTCAATGAAAATTAAAAATATGTTTTAATAAAAATAGTTAAATTAAAAAAGTGTTTTTGGAAATTATGAAATATTAACGAACCGAGGATTTAAAATGCAAAGCCTTTGAAGTAATAAATATAAGCAGACGTGTCTTTTTTCTTAACAAGATCAGCAAAAAAGGGGAAAAAAGAAAAAAAAATTAAAATAACGAAAAAGATGTGTGTTTACTTTTTTTTTCTCGAGAAAATCCCAGAATTACTACGCCGACTTTTTTTTTATTGGCCATAAAGGTATTAAGTCTCCATTTCAGTGCCATTATTTTGCAATACATTTAAATTTCGACATTTTCTTTTCGATTCCAATTGTGTGTGTGTATATATTGCCATTTTTCATATGCATTAAATATACAATTTTTTGTAATATTCTCCTTCTAGTTTTTCATCTTTTTTCCCCATTCTTTTATTCATTTTTTCTTTCATTTATTATTCAGAATTTTATTCATTTACATAAAAACCTGGAAAAAAGTAATCTTCATTTTCAGTTGATTCCTCTAATTTTAATGCATATTTCCCTCTTGTCTACGCAGTGGTGGAGTGAAAAAAAAATTTATTTTATCCAAATGTAACTTTAAAAGCAAATATTTACCAGGAAATTTTAATTAAATTTACTGTTTGCTAAGAATATTAATTTGAGACCGAATTTGATTATTTTTATAATTAGTGAAATTGCAGGAATTCATTTGTTTTTAATAACAAAATAAATAAATGAATAATAATAAAATTGTAAATAAATTTCATGAAAAAATTCGATTCTTCTCTTAATTTGTTATAAAAGTTTTCGAAAGAATACATTTATTCTCTTCATTCCCTATAATTTTTTTCAAGAAAAATTTAAGTATTTTAAAGAACGGTTTTTAAGAAAATTTCGTGTAAGAATTCATTTTTTTAATTTTTAGTTATTTTTTTCGAAAAAATCCTATTATTTTCTAAAATTTACAAAAAAAAATCTTTAAAACATTTTTATTATTTTTTAAAATTATGAAATCGTTCCAAAGTTAAATTATTGTTAAATTTTTTGGATAATATTCTTTTTGAGAATTCAATGAATTTCAATATATTAACTAAAAAAATGTAAAATTAATAAAAACATCAATTAAAATGTAAAAAAAATATAAAACAATAACTTTTATATATTCTTTTCGAGAATTCAATAATTTTCAATATATATACTAAAAAATTTTAAAATTAATAAAAACCTCAATCAAAATGTAAAAAAATATAAAACAAAAACTTCTAAATTTATATTTTTATATTTTCAAATATTTTTGGCTTTTACTGTTTTTAAATTGAATAAAATTAACTAAAAAATTAACCATTTTGACTTATTTTCTTTAAAAATTAAAAAATTAAACAATTTGTTTATAACAATTTTATTATTTCAATTTCTTTATAAAATTCTATTGCTGAAGGATTCTGTAAAATTTTACGAAATTTTTAATATTATTTTTCGAAAGAATTCACTTATTTTCCACACTTCTAATAAATTCTTGGAAAAAATTCAATTTTTTTTAAAATAGTAAAATTCTTCCCAAGAATTAATTTTTTTCTATAAATAATAACATTTTTCACAAGAAATTCAATTACATTAAAAACAATTTTAATGAACTAGAACAATAAAGTATTTAGTTATAATTTTTACTAAAGCGATCACTTTGAAAACATCAAATAAATTTTTCATGAAATTAAATTAATTTTAAAATTGACAATTATAATTATTAAAGAAAATAGATTATAAAAAAAAGTTCTAAGTAATTCTTCCAAAGAATTTAAATCAGAATTTTGAAAATTTTAATGAAAATTCTTCGTAAGAATTTAATTATTTTCAATAATAAGAAAATTCTTCAAAGGAATGTTACTATTTTTAGCTTAATTAAAGTATTTTTTGAAAGAATTAAATTATTTTTTAAAATTATGAAATCTTTCCAAAGTTAAATTATTCTTAAATTTTTTGGATAATATTCTTTTCGAGAATTCAATGATTTTTAATATATTAACTAAAAAAAATTTTTAAATTAATAAAAACATGAATTAAAATGTAAAAAAAATGTAAAACAAAAACTTTTATATTTATATTTTCAAATATTTTTTGTCTTTTACTTTTTTTTAATTGAAAAAAATTAACTAAAAACTTAACCAATTGGTTTTTAACCAATTTTTTTATTGGTTTTTTTGTTTGAATAAATAAAAAATTAAATAAGAATTGAAAATAGTTGAGAAAGAAATTTATCAAATTCATTGATAAAAATGAAGATAAATAAATAATTAAATAAAGATATAACGGCAAATAATAATTAAATTCAGACTAGAATAACAAAAGTTGAACCATAAATATATAGAGATGGTTATAGAGAAAGAGAGAGAGAGAGGAGATATATAGAGAGAGAGAACTAAATTCAATTGAAGGTAAAGTTTTGAATAAATGAAAAGGCTTAATTGCGAGCTTTATTATTGGAATGAATCAGGCGAATAATTAGTTTTTGAATGGATTAGTAAAGAGCAATTTGATGTTGAAAATAAATGAATTTTGAGAACCACTGACAGCAAAATGCATAATTCATAATATTCACGTTCGCGATTCACCTTCCTCCCCCTAAAGAGTATTTTCTCCTCACCTCATCTCCACTCTTGCTTTTCGTTCTTCTTCTTCTTCTTCTTCGTCTCTTTCTTCTCCTTTTACTTTACCTCGCTTTGCAGTTACTTTTGTTATTAGAGGAAACTTTATACCTACTCCTCGTTATTTATGTGACGATTATTCCACCAGCACTTTACGGCGCTCACTGTGACGAACTGAATGTCTGAATGTCATTTTTACTTTATTCATTTTCTTTCTCACTGCGCGTATATTATAAGAAAACGAAGGAAAAAAAGAAGAGGATGGTGAAAAAGAGAAGGAAAAGGACAATATATTTTTTTATTTTATGATTAAAGAAAAATTTGCTATTTTTATGATTTATTTTTTCATTTTAATTAATTTTTAATACTCAAATAATGTTCATTTAATGTTTAATAAAAATATTTAGTATTTGAGTAAAATAACAAAAAAATATATTACTTAATTTAGTGATCAGCACTTTATTCACTTTAATATATTGAAAACTAGAAAAATTTTTTTTTTAACTATAATTGTTTGATAAATTTATAATCAAGACTTGTAAAAAGTAAATATTTAATTTAAATAAATATTTAAGTATAACTATTTACTTTAAATAAATATTTAAGTAAATATTTAATTTGAAAAAAATTTAAGTAAATATTTAATATAAATAAATATTTAAGTAAATAATTAATTTAAATAAATATTTAAGTAAATACTTAATTAAAATAAATATTTAAGTAACTATTTAATTAAAATAAATATTTAAGTAAATATTTAAGTAAATATTTAAGTAAATATTTAAGTAAATATTTAAGTAAATATTTAAGTAAATATTTAAGTAAATATTTAATTTAAATAAATATTCAATTATTATTGTTAATGTTTAAAAAAAAATTGGAAAATAACTTTTCAGGAAGAGTTCAAATTCGTTACATACATAATAACATTTTTTTGGAAGAATTCAATTATTCTCAATAAATAATAAAATTCTTCGTAGAAATTAAATTATTTTCAATGCAATTTTAATGAAATTTCACGAAAGAATTCAATTCTTTTCTAAAATTTGCAAAAATCTATTGAAAACACAATTTGTTTATAAAAATTTTATTATGTCAATTTTTTTAATAAAATTCCATCACTTAAGGATTCGGTACAATTTTTTTTAAATTTTTAATACAATTTTTCGAAAAAATCAATTATTTTCCAAACTGTGAATAAATTATTGGAAACAATTCCATTATTTTTAAAAATAGTAAAATTCGTGGCAAGAATTCAATTATTTTCATAAATAGTAAAATTCTTCGTAGAAATTAAATTATTTTCAATGCAATTTTAATAAAATTTCGCAAAAGAATTCAATTATATTCTGAAATTTGTATTAATTTATTAAAACAACTAAATTATTTAGTAAAGTTTTTGCAAACATTCAATCTAAGATTTTCTAAAAATTTTTTTTTTAAATTTAATTATTTTTCAAATTCTTAAGAAAATTCTCCTAAAATATTAAATTATTTTCTTTAAAAATTAAAAAATTACACAATTTGTTTATAAAAATTTCACTGAAGGAATGAGAAACATTTTTTCAAATTTGTAATAAAATTTATCGAAAAATTTCATTTCTTTTTCAAACTTTTAATAAATTCTTGGAAACAACTCAATTATTTATAAAAATAGTAAAATTCTTCGCAAAATTTTAATTATTTCTATAAATAATAAAGTTTTTGACAGGAATTTAATTATATTGAACAGAATTTTAATAAACTTCAACAAGAAAGTATTTAATTATAATTTTTAATGGAAGCGGTTATTTTAAAAACTTGAAAGAAATTCTGCATAAACTCAATTACTTTCAAAATTTTTAATTAAAATTATTAAAGAAAATATTATTTAGAAAAAAAATTCAAAGCAATTCCTGAAAATTTAATTTTTAATTTAATGAAGATTTGGGAAATTTTAAATAAAATTATTTTCAATGCAATTTTAATGAAATTTTACGAAAGAATTTAATTATTTTCCAAAATTTGCAAAAATCTATTGAAACTATTCAACAATTCAGTAAAGTCTTTGCAAAAATTCAATTCTCTTGAAAATAATTCGAAAAGTGATTAAATCTCAAAAAATCAATTATTTCTAAGACTTTCTCTAAAATTTATTCTCAAAATTCAATTATTTTTCAAATTTGAAAGAAAATTCTTCTAAAATATTAACCTATTATCTTTAAAAATTAAATAATAGCACAATTTGTTTATAAAAATTTTATTATGTCAATTTTTTTAATAAAATTCCATCACTTTAGGATTCGGTACAATTTTTTTTAAATTTTTAATACAATTTTTCGAAAAAATCAATTATTTTCCAAACATCTAATAAATTATTGGAAACAATTCAATTATTTTCAAAAATTGTAAAATTCTTCACGAGAATTAAATTATTTCTATAAATAATAAAATTTTTCTGAGGATTTCGATTGTATTTAAAACAATTTTAGAAACTTGAACAATAAAGTATTTAATTTTTTTTTAACTAAAGCGATTATTTTAAAAATCTTGAAATAATTTCTTTATAAAATTTAATTACTTTCAAAATTTTCAATTAAAATTATTAAAGAAAATAGATTATTTAAAAAAAATATTTAGCAGAATTCAATCGGGTTTTGTAAAATTTATTTTAAAAATTCAACTATTTTCCAAATTTTTACGAAAATTCTTGTAAAATATTAACTTATTTTCTTTGAAAATTGAAAAATGATACAATTTGTTTGTAACAATTTTATTATCTCAATTTCTTAATAAAATTCTATTACCGAAGGATTCAGTAAAATTTTACGATATTTTTAATATTATTTTTCGAAAAAATTCATTTATTTTCCGAACGTCTAATAAATTCTTGAAAAAAGTTAAATTTTTTTTTAATAGTAAAATTCTTCCCAAAAATTAAATTTTTTCTATAAATTATAAAATTTTTTTTACAGGAATTCAATTATATTAGAAACAATTTTAATAAACTAGAACAATAATTTAATTAAAATAATTAATAATATGTTATTAATAATAATATTAATATTGTTATTAGTAATTTATTTAATTTATTTAATTATAATTTTTAACAGAAGCGATTACTTTGAAAACTTCAAAGATATTCTTCATAAAATTCAATTACTTTCAAAATTTACAATTAAAATTAATAAAGAAAATAGATTATTTTAAAAAAATTCAATTTAATTCTTCCAAAGAATTTAAATCAGAATTTGGAAAATTTTAAAGAAAATTCTTCATAAGAATTTAATTATTTTCAATAATAAGAAAATTCTTCAAAGGAAAGCATTTATTTTTAATTTAATTGTAGTACAATTTTTAGAAATAATACAATTTTTTTTGAAAATATTAATTAAATTCAATTATTTTCTAAAATTCTGATAAAATTCTTCGGAGAAACTAAATTTTAAATAGTAAAATTCTTTACAGAAAGTTAATTATTTTCGTTAATAATAAAATTCTTCAAAAGAATGCAATTATTTTTAATTTAATTGTAGTAAAATAAAACTTAAATTTAATAAATAATAATAATAATAATAATAAAAAAAAAATAATAAATAATAATAACTTTAATTTAATAAATTTTTTAATAAAATTTATTGTTTTAAAGTTTTTGTTTTTTTGTTTATTGTTTTTTGTTTATAGAAAGAATAGAATTATTTCTATAAATATTTAATAAAAATTTTCCATTGAATACAATTATTTCGAAAATTAAAAAAAAAATTCTTTCAAAGCATTAAATTATTTTCAAAAATTATGTTAAAATTCATTAAAACTATTTAATTATCTTTTATGTATATTGTAGATTTCTTCGCAAGAATTTTAATGATTTTCATGCCAATATTTATAGGTATAAAATTGAACAAAATTTTAAATTCCAAAAATTAATTTGACAAAAGTACATTTTACTTAAATTCATTATTAAAATTAAAAATTTTGTAACAATGTGACATGTTTTAACTTTTTATTATTATTGTTTTTTTGTGACCAAATAAGATGACCATTCGTGTCAGAGGGAAAACGAGAAATTTCATTTTCTCGATGATTTATCATGCCAGTTCGCAATTTCACTTTATCATCTCTCGCCGTTTATCATGCTTCAGACAAAATTGTCTGACTTCCACTCATACATATAAACCTTGATCACAAAGTTTATTGATTGCTTTACTTGAAAATATACGTCTGGATTTTGCTTCATACATTATAAACTTTTTTACTTTTTCATCCATTATAACTTCATTTCTTCTTTTTTTTCGTTCCGTCGAATTTCGGAAATTCTTCTTTTTTTTCCGCTCTCAATGTGAAATACGACTTTTCGAAAAAATTCCCCAAGTAAATAGTATTCGTGGAAAATGACATTTATATGTTAATTCGAGAAAAAATTATTAATGCTATTGTATTATAATATAATTTTTATTTATTTGCTATTATTTATTATTTTTATATTATTATTACACTCGAGTTTTATTTAAATCAAATAAATTGTGTTTGAATCAATAATTTTAGTATTTCATTCAAGTAAAAATGTATTTGATATTAGACGATTCCATAATGATTTTTCTAATTTTAGATTTCGAAATAATAATAATAATTAAAAACTAATAGTCGAGTGGTTGAATAAATTTTTTTTAAGTTTTTACCATTATTATTATTATCATTATTATTATTTTGATTATTTTTGTCATTATCAATATTATTATAATTATTATTTTCGTTATTATTTTTATTATTATTACTATTATTATTTTTATTATTATAATTAATAGTAGTAGTATTATTTTTATTATTATTATTATTAATAGTAGTAGTATTATTTTTATTATTATTATTATTATTATAACTAGTATTATTATTATTTTATTATTATTATTATTATTATTTTCCTTTTCTATTTTCATAATATTACAACTAATACTATTATCTGCAGTCAGGTGAATATTGATTATAAAAGCTTGAAGTCAAATAAAATATAATTATTGTCATTAGTAATAATACTTTTTTCTCATCTATCAATTTTATTTCTATTGTTATTTTCACAAATATTTCCCACAAAATCAACAAACAAAAAATTCACATTTTCCTGCATATATATGAATTTATATCTTTGAAAAGGCAAAAAAAAAGAGCGAATTTTTTTTTATCCCTCTCTCGATATTCTATAGGAATGATAATAATTGTAATTAATGGCACTGATAAAAATCATGATCAATAACTTTGAACAAAATGGAGCCTTTGTTATAGTGAGCAAAAAATGTGAAACTTTCACCTATCTCCGATCTTTGCTTTACTCGATGCCAGTAACATCATTAGGGAACATTAATTTTTTTTTCTCCTCTTTTTTTTTTATCAGTATTCATTGCTTTAATTTCCTGCTTTGAAATAAAAGGACAATATATATATACATATATATATATATATATATATATATATATATATTCATTGTAGAGCACATTTCCGCGAATCATTTTAATATATTAAAGTCTGTGTGTCTTTGACGTAAGTCCACTCGAAGATCTTATCATTTGGCTTGTTTAATTAAAATTTACTGTCTTTGTCCTCTATTGGGGAATGGAACAGGAGGTGGGGGTTCATTGGAAGTTTTCCTATCAGTGAAAAGATCTATCTTTCCACAGGGAGAAAATTATCTGAAACTTGTGTATTTTTACGAAAAGTGAAAAAGTAGGGGGGGGGAGGGATTTTTTTTTAAAGTCATTCTTTTCGAGGGTAGAATTTATTGTTTTTTTCTCGGGTCGATTTTAGATTTTTCTTGCTTTTTTTTTTACTTTTGACCTAAATTTTCCTTTTTCTGGTGAAAATTGTAAATCTAAATTTTTTTTTCATTAAACTTCTGTTTTTAAATCGTATTATTATTATTATTATTATTTTTATTATTATTATTATTAATATTTTTATTATTATTTTTATTATTATTATTATTATTATTATTAATATTTTTATTATTATTTTTTTTATTATTATTTTTATTATTATTAATATTAAGGCTCCATTATTATATTTATTTATCACGTATTAGAATACGTGATAAATAAATATAATAATGGAGCCTTAATTAATATTGGTAAAAAAAATGAGTCGAATGCTAGAGCATTCGACTTATTTTTTTTTACCAATATTAATTGATTTTACTTTCTTTACAGAACATTATTTTTATAATTTTTTTTTTTTTAAGAAATTTTGAGAATTTTACACTAAATGTTGTCGCCGTCCACTGAAAAAAAAAATTTATTGATTCAATTAGCCGATTAATTGACAATTATCAAATAATATTTCATGGAGTTAATTAAATGGTATTTGAATTAATAACTTCAGTATTTGAAGCAAATACAATTAAATTGACTCTAATAAATATTATTTGATTCAATTAAATTGTATTTGACAAAAAAAAAATTTTTTCACTACTATTTAAAAAATTGATTGTATTGTATTTGAATCCATAACTTCAGTATTTGAAGCAAATACAATTTAATTGACTCTAATAAATATTATTTGATTCGATTAAATATTTAATTGACTTCAATAAATATTATTTGATTCAATTAAATATTTAATTGACTTCAATAAATATTATTTGATTCAATCAAATATTTAATTGACTGCAATGAATATTATTTGATTCAATTAAATACTTAATTGACTCTAATAAATATTATTTGATTCAATTAAATATTTAATTGACTTTAATAAATATTATTTGATTCAATTAAATATTTAATTGACTTCAATAAATATTATTTGATTCAATCAAATATTTAATTGACTTCAATAAATATTATTTGATTCGATTAAATATTTAATTGATAATAGTCAATTAATCGGTTATTTACATCAATTAAATTTTTTTTCCAGTGTAATATTAAGAAACTGAATGTTTAAAAGAGTCTGGAAAAATAATATTATTTTTTTTTTTGCTGTTTTAAAAATATTTTAATTCTTTGAATCAGTAATAGAAGTTCGTTTTAGTCCGAAATGACAATTTTCAATTTGTTTTATTCAGAAATCAGTAAATAAAATTAAGTTTGGCTAGAGAAAACTTTTTGGATTTTTTTTTGTCTCAATATCAGTAGTGGAAGTCAATTTTAGTCAGACATGATAATTTTGTATCCTTTTTAATTCGAAATCAGTAGTTAAAATCGACAGGAGACAAATTAAGGCAAAGAAAGTCTTATTTAAAGTGTATTTTTATTTACTATTTGAGTTGTAGAAGTCAATTTTAATCAGAGATTACGATTTTCAGTCTATTTTTCTAGGAAATCAGTAGTTTTTGTCAAATTTAGTTCGAAACAGTATTTTTCTATTTTTTTCGTTTTAATACCAGTAGTAAAAGTCCGTTTTAGCCAAACACGGTAAATTTCAATCGTTTTTCCCTTATTTATCCTTTTTTCAACGCAAAAATAAATTTTCCTCTCAATTACATTTTTAATTTCCTTAATTATTTTTCATTTTTAATTAAATTATTTATCATTTAGATTTTTTCAATTCATTTTTTTTAATTCATTTTTTTAATTCACTTTTTTATTTCATTTTTTAATTCATTTTTTTTAATTCATTTTTTTATTTCATTTTTTAATTCATTTTTTTTAATTCATTTTTTAATTCATTTTTTTCATTTAATTTTTTTCATTTCATTTTTTACACAATTTCCACGTGAGAATACATGGAAATAATTAAATTTTGCAGATATTTTTAGTACGTTGGAATTTGAAAGTGCGTGGGATTGAATTGAAATTTCGAAACTCTCTTGATGTCGTTTGGCGAAGTGGGAATATAAACGTTTATCGTATTTTATGCGTTAGCTCTCGCAAAACGTTTGATAACAGAGCATTATAGACTTTCGAGTTTAGATTAATCGTTCGTGGATTATCGTCCTCTCTCTCTCTCTCTCTCTCTCTTTCACTGGTTACAATAGAAATGGGTGCTATGCACGACATAATTCTACGCCAACGGCATCTCACGCCATTGTTGAATAGACAAAAAGATTCCTCCTCCTCCTTCTTTTTTTTTTGCCAATGATATTGTTCCTCATTTTTAATTAAAAATGAAGGAAACCTCTTTCCTCATTCCCCCCGCCCTCTCACTTTCCTCTTTTATAATATCTACATAAGGCATTAGAAGCCGAAAAAAAAAAATTCAAAATAGAAACGAGGTCACTCTGTTCGTCGACCCGGAAAAAAAAGAAGTATTCCAAATTTACCGCATTCCTTTTTCTGGATATTTATTAAATTCTGGATTTTTTTTTAAATTGCAAAATTTCAGTTGAATTTAAATTCTCATTTAAATTTCTTCTCATAGGGGGGAATTTTTTATTTTTCATATTTTTTTGTAATTAAAATTTTAACTGCATTGTTATTTTTCCGTTTGTTCTCTTTTTTATTTGTATTGTAGAAGAGAATATAATTGCTTGGAATTTTTTTTTTATTTTTGTTAAAAAACAATTTTTTTTTATTCTCTTTAGTCGCGTTTAACAAAATTAGAAAAAACGTGGAATATTGAAGAAAAATAATTACGAAGATTAAAAATGTATAGTAGGAGGAAATAAATTTTTGTTTATTTTTCTCCTTTTTCGCGAATAAGAATTATAAATTACTCAATTTTGTTTTCGTAGAAGATTTTCTTTTTTGGCTATCAAAAATTTGTGCCGAACAAGGAAAATTGATTCAAGTTGGAGAAAAATAAATTAATTTAATTTACAGCGTGGGAATAAATTGAGCATTTTTTTTATACAATATATAGAAATAAATTGTCGAGAAGGCAAAAATTGGCATTTTTTTCAGAAAGAAAAATTTAATAAATGATTGAATACTTATTTTTAATTTTCTATTTATTGCATAAAATTAATTATTTAACAATTATTTGCTTTATCTCGAAGTTATTAACAATTATTTGTTTCAATTCGAAGTTACTAACAATTATCTGTTTCAATTCGAATTTATTAACAATTTTTTGTTTTAATTCGAAATTAGAAACAATTATTTGTTTCAATTCGAATTTATTAATAATTATTTGTTTTAATTCGAAATTAGAAACAATTATTTGTTTCAATTCGAATTTATTAACAATTATTTGTTTTAATTCGAATTTATTAACAATTATTTGTTTTAATTCGAAATAAGAAACAACAAAAATTAAAATTTAAATTAGAGAAGAAAAAATTAAGAAGAAAAATTATAAAAATTCCCCTCTGGTTAAAGTGTTTTGGAGGATTTTTCCTCCACCCACACGGCGCTGATCGAGAGCGACGTATTTTCTCTCTCTACATAGATATATAAAATACTATCGAAATACTTCTATCGATCTTTGAATCTGACTTCCTGGACGAGTGCCTTTGACTTGACTTGATTTGTGGCGAATAGTTCTCAGTTCACTGAATCACAGCGCACGAGTCTTGCATGTGACGTAACGATCTGTGTTTAAGCGATCGGCAATATCGCATCGATGTTCATGCTGTAAATAACGATAATGAGGTAAAATTGTAGCGTTGCTAACGACGATGTAATGCTAAACCGCGACAAGTCAATGTTATTATGAAACAATGTAGGTATTTTGTCGGCAAAAAGAACGCCTTTAAATGGCTTCTCAATATACATTCGTTTATATCTACATATAAACATAAATACACATACAAAACCCATACACAGTTAGACACACATGCAAAATAGACGTATATATATATATATATATATATATATATATATATATATATATATATATATATAGAATTGAGGAAATTTATTTTTAATCAAACGAGCAACGATTAATCAATGTCATACCTTTTACGATGATTAAAAAAAAGGCTGGTAATTAAACGGAAATGAAAAAATGTTTTATATGTAGAAAAAATGTACTATAGATGCAGAAAGTGCTTTATAATTGATGAAAAAACATTATAAATACAGAAAGTGCATCATAAATACAGAAAATACGTTATAGATACAGAAAATACATTATTGAAATAGAACGTAAATCATGTGTAAAGAAAATACTTTATCAATACGGAACGAACATTGTAAAAAGGAAAAATATTTTTTAAAAACAAAAAAAAAACGTTACAAAATTACATAGAATACTTTATAAATACAGAAAATACTTTTCGATTACAAAAAATACATTACAAATACAAAAAATACTTTTCTATTACAAAAAATACATTATAAATACAGAAAATACTTTTCGATAACAAAAAATACGTTATAAATACAGAAAATACTTTTCGATTACAAAAAATACATTACAAATACAGAAAATACTTTTCGATAACAAAAAATACGTTATAAATACAGAAAATACTTTTCGATTACAAAAAATACATTACAAATACAGAAAATACTTTACGATAACAAAAAATACGTTATAAATACAGAAAATACTTTTCGATTACAAAAAATACATTACAAATACAGAAAATACTTTTCGATAACAAAAAATACGTTATAAATACAGAAAATACTTTTCGATTACAAAAAATACGTTATAAATACAGAAAATACTTTTCGATTACAAAAAATACATTACAAATACAGAAAATACCTTTCCATTACAAAAAATACATTCTAAATACAGAAAATATCTTTCGATTACAAAAAATTTATTATAAATACAAATAATACTTTTAAATTTCTAAATATACGTTATAAAAAATAAAAATATTATTATTACAAATAAAGTGTTATAAATGCATACAATACCTCATAAGTGCAGCAAATACTTTTCTAATGCAGAAAATACTTTTTTAAATACAAAAATTGATGTTTCAAATACAAACAATTTTTTTAAAATCCAAGAAAATACATTATAAATACATATTATAATTCTTTATAAATTCCAAAAAGTCCATTTTTAAATGCAGAAAATACATTATAAATGCAAACAATACTTTATAAATGCAAAAAGTACCTTGGAAATACAAAAATAAAATTAAAAACACAACAAATACATTAAAACTACAAGCGATAGTTTATTACTGCTAAGAATACTTTTAAAATACAAAAAAAGTATATTATAAATACAAACAATACTTTAGAATTTGCAGACAATACATTATAAATACGTAAAATACTTTATGACTCCAGAAAATACTTATCAAATACAAAAAATTTTATTTCAAATAGAAATAATATTTTTAAATTGAAAAAATACATTTTTAATTCATAAAATAGTTTATAAATATGAAAAATGAATTAAAAATACAGAGAATACAATATAAACACAAACAGTACTTTATAAATGCAAAAAATACTTTTCGAACACAAAAAATACATTATAAACACAAAAAATACTTTTAATTTAAAAAATACATTGTAAATACATAAAATAATTTATGAAATATAAAAAATGAATTTAAAATACAGAAAATAGAATATAAACACAAACAATACTTTATAACTGCAGAAAATACTTTTCGAACACAAAAAATACACTATAAACACAAAAAATACTTTAAATTGAAAAAAATACAATATAAATACAAAAAGTACTTTATGAATACAAAAAATACATTTAAATACAGCAAATACAATGTAAACACAAAGAATACTTTATAAAAGCAGAAAATACTTTGCGAACACAAAAAATACACTATAAACACAAGAATTACTTTAAAATTACTAAAAATACATTATAAATACAAAAAGTACTTTATGAATACAAAAAATAGATTTAAATGCTGCAAATACAATGTAAACACAAAGAATACTTTTTAAAAGCAGAAAATCCTTTTCGAACACAAAAAATACATTATAAACACAAAAAATACTTTAAAATTACTAAAAATACATTACAAATAAAAAAAGTATTTTATGAATACAAAAAATACATTTAAAGTACAAAAACTATTTTAAGAAGAGAAAAAATATTCATTACAATTACAAACAATATTTTACAAGTGCTGAAAATACATTGTAAATGCAGAAAATACTTGACGAATACATAAACCACATTTTTTCTTCAGCAAGAATATTTAAAATACTTTTTTTGCTTTAAAAAAATTTTTTATTTTAGAAAAATACGATTGGTCATTGAGGATAATTTACTGTTAGTAGAAGTAGAAGTAGTTAGTAGTAGAAGATTTTTTAATCAGACACGAATGTTTTTTGTTTTTTATAATTTCAAGTTGTCGATAGTAAAATAAAAACTTGAGACATATATGTTTTTTTTATTAATGTTTGTAATTTACATGTTGTATTTTTAAATAATTTTCTAATTATTAGTAGAAGAAGTTGAAATCCTACGATCCTACAAAAATTATCCAACCTTTCAAAATGATTATTTAATTCCGTAGATTATTTTGTCAATAAATTTGCTTCTTTTATTTTTTTTACTTTTTAATTACTGTTATTACTATTATTTCTTATTCTTCTTTTTCTATTTGAAAGTAGTACAGAGGGAATTTTTTTTTTTATTAAATTTTAACATAAAAATTTAGTAGTATTTTAGGATTTATTTATTTTTTTTATTTACTTTCTATATTTTTTCGTTATAATTCTATAATCTGACAATGATTTTCTTCTTCAATTCTTTAAGGCTTAAGTATTGACTATGTTTTCCATATTTATAACAACAACAACAACAACAAAAATTAGATATTAAATTATAAGTTCCAACTAAATATTGAAGTAAATTTATTATAAATATTAGAAAAAGAAATTTTTTCAACTTTAAAAAAAAAAAAAAAAAGATTTTGGGAAAATCTTATCTTGTGTTTTTGTTATAGAAGATAATTTCGTTTAAGTCTATTATATAATGGAGATAAAACAAAATGAAGAGTGTTGTGAAACACTAGAGGGAAAGAGAGAGAAAGTGAAAATGAAAGAGAGAGAGAGAGAGAGAGACTCGTCTCTCCTGAAACGGGACAATGTCTTTCGCGCCTTCCCTCGGGAAGCGTGCCACTGAAATCCAGGCTATCGAGTGAAACGGGAAGCAAGAGCACGCTCAAGAGTCAGGATTATATCGAGGTTGTTCCAGTCGTGCCACGTTTTCCCCGAGGGAGTCCTCGGAAGACGAATCACCCCTTTTACCAAAGACCGCTTTTACTCTCTCTCTCTCTCGCTTTCTCTCTCCTTTACTCGTTTTCTGTCTCCCTTTCTCTCTCCTTTACTCGTTTTCTGTCTCCCTTTCTCTCTCTTTTACTCGCTTTCTGTCTCCCTTTCTCTCTCTTTTACTCGCTTTCTGTCTCTCTTTTTCTCTCTTTTACTCGCTTTCTGTCTCTCTTTCTCTCTTTTACTCGCTTTCTGTCTCTCTTTCTCTCTCTTTTTCTCTATTTTTCTCTCTTTTACTCACTTTCTCTTTTTCTCTCTTTCTCTCTCTCTCTTTTACTCACTTTCCGTCTCTCTCTCTCTCTCACTCCTTTTGCCCGTTTTCTCCCTCACTACCATCACCACACCATCTCATGACGTTCCAGACCTTGACCAACAACTTCTCTTTTGGTAAAACTCGTTCAAGGTCACGCGTTCTTCAGCAATTCCTACCTCATTTTCCTCCTGGAGTGAAAATACCCCCAGAGAGGTATGTATTTTCCTCTGAAAATTCTCTATATGATAGTAACAATAATAATAATAATTATTATTATTAAAAAAAATTTATTTCGCTATTTTCTAATGTTTTCCTTATTAGCAGGAGAATTGTTTACTCATCGCATTCTTTGAATATTCCAAAAAGAAACTACAAAGAGTCAAAAAACTAGAGATATAGTTGAAAACTAGAAATAGTCGGGAATATTTTTTTTGAAAAAATTTTATTTATCAATTATTTTAGTCAACCAGTTGAAATTTTTTTGTTGAGTTTTATCAAAAGAGAAGTTGTTGTTTTTTTTTTTTTGAAGTTGTTGTTGTCAAGGTCTTTTATTTTGTCTGACTGAAACACTTTTATACTACTTAACATTAAAATAACTGGTAATAAATTGGAAAAAAATTGTGTCCCTACTAAAATTGATATGTACTACTGTTTTTAATGAAAGAAACAAGTTTCTGTCTGACCTGAAGACTCTTTTACTACTGAATAAAAAAAACTAACTAACGAAACTAGGTAATTAAGAAAAAAATTGATAAAAGAATTAATATCGAAATTAATAAACAATAATATACAAAAATTATCTGCAACTTAATATTTTCAATGCTTCAATCTTCAATGCTATTAATAAATTTTGGTACAATTCTGATTGTAACATTCGTCTACTACTTAAAATTGTTAAAGAAATTAAAATTGTTAAAGTTAACGAAAATTTTGACGTTTAAAAAAAAGAGAAAAACTATGTCCGACTAATACGGTTATTTACTACTTGGAATTGACGACGAGTAGAAGAAAAAACAATTAATTCTACGTCTGACTAAATATTTATATGAATCACTGATTTTAAAGAAACCCAGTGTGTAAATATCCGTCTGACCTTAATTTTCATCTTCTACTGTCAAAAAAAATGTAATTAAAAACTTATTATTATTTACTACATAACATTAAAATTCTTACGAAAAAATACAGAAAACAAATGGCTAATTTTATAATTTTAGGACATAAAAATTGAAAATGATCAATTTAATATTTTAATAAATAACAATTCGAACAGAATACTAAAAAGAATAGTTTTTCATAGTCAACGGACAAAAGACACTATGACAATTAAACAAAAAGATTCTCTAAAATTCATTTATTTTAAAAAATAATGAAATTTTTCGCAAAAATTGAATTAGATTCAAAATTTTTTTTTAAATTTCGCCTCAAAATTTTATAAATAATAAAATTTATAATAGAAATTCAAATATTTTCAAAAGTATTAAAACTCTCTGCAGAATTTCAATTATTTTCAAATTTTTTTTAATTTCTCGTCAAATTATCAATGTCTTCATAAATAAAAAAATTCATCATGGAAATTTGATTATTTTCAAAAGTTCTAATAAAATTCTTAGCAAAATTCTTTTTTTAATTTTAATTCTAATTTAATTCTCAAAATTTCAATATTTTTAGAAATATCAAAATTCTTCTTCAAAATTCAATCATCTTTATAAATATCATAATTCTTCTTCAAAATTCAATTATTTTCAAACATTTAAAAAAAAATCTGTTCAAAAATTCAATTATCTTTATAAATAATAAAATTCTTCTCTGTAATTTAATTATTTTCAAAGAATTTTAATAAAATTCTTGTCAGAATTTCAATTCTTTACTTATTTATTTCTGTACATTTGCAATTATATTTATAATTAATAAAATTCATTCAAGAAATTCATTTATTTTCAACAGTAATAAAATTCTTCGCAGAAATACAATTATTTTCAAAATTTTTTTTAATTTCTCGTCAAAATTATCATTATCTTCATAAATAATAAAATTAATCATTAAAATTTAATTATTTTCAAAAGTTGTAATAAAATTCATCCAAGAAATTCATTTATTTTTAAAAGTAATAAAATTCTTCGCTGAAATTCAATTATTTTCTAAATTTTTTTTTTAAATTCTCAAAATTTCAATTTTTTTCGAAATATCAAAATTCTCCTTTAAAATTCAATTATCATTATCAATATTATATAATTAATATTATATATCAATATAATATAATTCTTCTTCAAAATTCAATTACTTTCAAACATTTAAAAAAAAATATGTTAAAGAATTCAATTATCTTAATAAATAATAAAATTCTTCTGTGTAATTTAATTATTTTCAAAGAATTTTAATAAAATTCTTGTCAGAATTTCAATTCTTTAGTTATTTATTTCTGTACATTTTTAATTATTTTTATAAATAATAAAATACATCCTTTTAAAATCATTTATTTTTAAAAGTAATAAAATTCTTCGCAGAAATTCAATTATTTTCAAAAATTTTTTTTAATTTCTTGTCAAAATTACCATTACCTTCATAAATAATAAAATTCATTATTAAAATTTAATTATTTTCAAAAATTCTAATAAAATTCTTTGCAAAATTCAATTACTTTAAAAAAATAAGAAAATTCATATCAGAATTTCAATTATTTTCAAATTTTTTAAAATTCTCCCCATAATTTTAATTATTTTTAAAAATATCAAAATTCTTCTTCAAAATTTAACTACTTTTTAACATTTTATAAAAAAAAATCTGTTCAAAATTTGAATTATTCTTATAAATAATAAAATTCTTCTCTGAAATTCAATTATTTGCAAAGAATTTTAGTAAAATTATTGTCAAAATTTTAATTATCTTTATAAATAAAAAAATTCATCCTAGAAATTCAATTATTTTCAAATTCTTTGTTTTTATAATATCTTATAATATAAAATAATGATTTTATCACTCGGGCATCTTTAATTATTATAAAACATGAAGACATCGATTGCTCCTAGTCGAAGACTCGGATTGATCGATTTCTTCATGTTTTATAACAATTTTTTATGAGTAGTTTAATTTCAAAAAATTTCAGTCGCATTTTACTAAAAAAAATTTCGAAAAATTCGATTAGTTGCATCTTTTCACAAAAAAGTCGAAAAAAATTACATTTCCTTAGAAAAGTCGAAAAAAGTCGCACTATCTGAGCCCTGTAATAATAATAATAATTATAACAATAATTATTATTATTAGTGCGATAACAAAATTGTACAATGAATAGAAATGGTAGGTGGGAAAGTGGGAGGGGGTAATACTACAAATAATTAGTTCACTCAACTCCTAACACGCCTTAGCTTTTGCCCGTTTACTAAATGAAGTGTGTCGTTAAATAAACCGTCTTTAATCTTACAAACAGGGATTTTGCAACGTTATATAGATATGTAAAAGTGAAGGGTTTGGCGAGAGTGAGAGAGAAAGAGAGAAAAAGAGAGAGAGAATGAAGCGGGCGTTACATTCGCACCACCGCTCGACAAAGCGCATCGCGTATATGGAAGGGTAATTTTCAGCCGAGTGCTCCTCTAGAGAATCATCGAGATTTACGAGAAACTCCACGTCGAATGCCATGCTGTTATTTCCCTCAACAGAGAAAATTTGTCTTCTATAAATCTCGACCCTGAAAAAAAATATTTCTCCCCCCCCCCATCCCCCTTTTATAGTCCTCTCACAAATTTTTGGCAGATTATTATTTTTTCTATTCCATATTTTATTGCTTTTTCTTTCGTTTTTCCTATTTTTTTCGTCTTTTGTACAATGTAAATAAAATAAAATTCTTTTTTTCCACAATATATTAACAAACACAAATAACAGAATAAAAATCTATTATTCTGTTCACAATACTAGAAAAAAAAACAAATAACAAAATAAAATTCTCTTTGCCTTTCTTTCACAAATAACAAAATTAAATTGTTTTTTTTTATTTTTTTAAAAAATATTAACAAACACAAATAACAAAATTAAATTCTAGTTTTCTTATTCTTAGAATATGTACTTACAAAAACACGAATGACAAAATGAAATTTTCTTTTTTTGAACATTACTAACACAAATAATAAAATAAAAATGTAAAGATTATAAAAATAGTAAAGTGAAAATTTAAATATAATTGTCAGAAAAATAATACATTAGTAATAATAATAATAATAATAATAATAATAATAATAATAATAATAATAATAATAATAATAGTGGCAGGATGACAATAATTATAACAAAAGAAATTAAAATAAAATTATTATAATTATAATTTTAATAACATAAATTGTAACGAAATTATAATTATCCTTGAGATTAACGGTTGAGACTTAAATAAATAAATAAATAATTAAAACAGTAAAATATTAGTAATAATAATAATGAAAATAAATAATTAAAACAGTAAAATATTAGTAATAATAATGAAAATAATAAATAAAAATAATAATAATAATAATAATAATGAAAATAATAAAAATAATAATAATAATAATGAAAATAATAAAAATAAAAATAATAATAATGAAAATAATAAAAATAATAATAATAATTAAAAAATAATAATAGCAATATTAATAATATAAGAATAAGAAGTAGAAGAAGAAAAAGAAGAAGTAGATGAAGCAGAAGAAAATAACAAAAAGAGGCAGAGTAAGAAGACAAAAAAGAAAATAAAAACAAAAAGTGGAATAATTTTTAAAGAAAATACTTTTTTTTTATTTTTCACACCTTCTAGTGTTACTTTTTTACAATAATCATTTTTCGAAACAATAAAAATGAATAAACTGAGGAGAAATGTCATGTTGAAGGAAAAAAAAACGTTGATAAATCAAAAAAAGTTTTCCTTTTTTTCTTCTTTAATTTCTATTTTAACTGCAAACATTATTCAGGATCATTAACATAATTCATATTAAAGCTTGGAAGTATTTTCCAGTTATATATAGAAACTTTCAAATTTACATGGAAACTATATATAACCCTCCTCGTCTTTATGTAATGCTATGTAAATTTTACTTCAAGTAATAATAAAACATAAATTTAACCCTCTTAGTATGTTTCCAGACTTCAAAATATTTTCTGTAATTGAAATTCTGTTTGTGTTTGCAAATTTTAACTCCTTGTTTGTATATCGCTCTGTGGAATTAATTAGATTATGTTTAATTAAGATACAATTATATTGAGAATATATATGTATATTTATCTTTATATATATATATATATATATATATATATATTTATATATATATATATATATATATATATATATATATTTATAATGTATAAACATATATACATTATATAGTATGTATATTATGAGCAGATGTTGATGAAAGCGTCGTTAATTAACATTATAAGCGTTTGATGTTGCTTGAGAATTATTAAGTAATTAGAAATACAATTGCAATTATAATTATTGTTGCAATAATTATAGCAATAAAAATTCCTACAATAATAATAATAATAATAATAATAATAATAATTATTATTATTATTATTATTATTATTATTATTATTATTATTATTAGTATTATTATATCGTACTTAATAATAAAATAATTATATTAATACAATAATTACTATAATAATTATAATCAATATTATTATAATTATTATAATTATTATTATTATTAATAATTTTTGTTTGTTTGACCGAATTAAATATTCATTTGTAAGATAATAAAAAGGCCTATCTTACTAATAATAATATTATTGTTATTATTATTAATATTCAATTCTTTTATGTTAGTTCTAATTGATTAAAGTAATAAATAGAGGAATAATAAATTACTAGAAGAAATTAAAAAGTAAAAAGTAGAGATTTAGAGAAAGAAACAAAACAAAATTAATTTAAGTTTACAGTCACGAAAGTAATAAATAATGGAGTAATAAATATTAACGTAATTGATTGAAAAGGAAAAAATGTAAACTTGGAAAAAGTAAGGAAAATAACTTTCTAGTTTTTTATTATTTTTTACCTGAAAAGAATTTTTAATTTAAGTTTTAATTAATGGAAGTAATAAATAAAGAAGGAATAAAGTAATATAAATAATTAAAAAATGAAAAAGTGAAAAAGAACAAGAAGTTCAAACAAGGTACAAAATTTTTTAGTTCTTTTAATATTTTTTACATAGAAAAAAATTTTAATTTAAATTTTAAATTATTATTTAAGAACTAAATAAAGAAGTAATAAACGTAATAATTAAAAAAGTAAAAAAGCACAAGTACAAACAAGAAAGAAGATTTTTTAGTTTTTTAATACTTTTTAGCGAAAAAAATTTTTTAATTTAAGTTTTAAATTATTATTCAAGTAATAAATAAAGAAGGAATAAAAATAATCATTAAAAAAAGTAATAAACTACAAGAAGTACAAAGAAGGTGGAAAATTTTTTAGTTTTTTAATATTTCTCGTCTGGAAGAAAATTTTAATTTAAATTTTAAATTATTATTTAAGTAATAAATAAAGAAGTAATCAAAGTTAGAATTAAAAAGTAAAAAAGTACGAGTAGTACTAACAAGGTAGACATATTTTTTTATTTTTAATATTTTCCATAGTACTAACAAGGTAGACGTATTTTTTGTTTTTTAATATTTTCCATAGTACTAACAAGGTAGAAATATTTTTCGTTTTTTAATATTTTTCTCTTATGGAGAATTTTTTATATAAGTCTTAGTTCCCGATAGTTATAAACAAAGGAATAATAAAAAAATAAAATGTCGGAAAGTAAAAACATGAAAATTAAAATTTTTTTCTTCTTTTTCTCTGGAACAGATTTTTTATTCAAGTTCCATTTTTTTCACAATAAAATGAAAATTAAAATTTTAAAATAAAGGAATATATTGAAAATTCTTTTTCAACTCTATTCAAATTTATTTATTTATCAATTTACTTGTTTTAGTAACGTCGCCAAAAATTACAAGAAAAGAAGAGAAAAAATAGTTCTAATCAAAAATTGTAAAATTTGCTAAACATAAATTTTAGGTTATAAGTTATATACGTCTCTGGGAGCAAAATTTCTTCCATGGAATTTTCATTGGCGACAACTGGCAACACTGCGCGACCAATCGATTTACATAGACATGCGAATGCCTATGGAATGCGCGTATAATCTTTCGTGGGACACCACCCTCTTTTTTTTCCCCGATGCATTTTCTATATTCTATTTTATAATTTTTTTTTTTTTATTATTTTGCCTGCTTTTATTGGAATTTTCCATTCTGTCAGTTTATGTTTCATGTACCATCAGAAAAATTATATTGCCCATCAATCTCATTATTATTTTTTTTTTTTGCTCCCCTCGTGGTTCTTCTTTTTTTCCAATTTTTTTTTATGTATCTTCCAAGCTATATAGCGCGAGTCGAAAAATATAATCTACGATGGAAAAAAAGCGCTTCACCCTTATGATTTTATTCCTCGTTTGCCCCTCTACTCGCTTTTTCTCTCGTCGATATAGATTAATCTTACTTTTGTGAATTAAATTTCCTTTACCTATTTGTCAACTGGTTGATTAAAATTTATATTTTACTTTTCAATATTGAAATACGAGCCTGACTATGATAGGAGATTCTTCTTTTATTTTCTTTTTTATTATTATCATTATTATTATTATTATTATTATTATTATTATTATTATTATTATTATTATTCTGAATATTATTTCGGAAGGAGAAAAAAATTTCTCCGTTTAGTGAGAATTTCTCAACAAAAAATTGATTTTGAGAAAGTAAAACTTGTTTGGAAATTTATTTTATTAAATTATTTTTTTAAATTTTCGTAAAATTAATTTTAAAAATTTAATTACTTTAAACAATTTCGTATTTTTCCTAAAGTTAATTAAAAAAATTTAATTACCTAAAACAATTTCGCTAGAATTCAATTATTTTTTTTACAAAGTTGTCAAAAAATAATTTTAAAAAATTAATTAATTAATTAGTTTATTTAATTTTATTTTTTAATAATTAATTATATTTTATTTTTTTACAAGTTTGTAAAAAAATAATTGAATTCAACTAACATTTTTTACAGGAATTCAATAATTTACACAAACTAAATTTACTTTGCGAGATTTCAATTATTTTTTATCAAATTTTAAATTGATTATTCGAAATAATTTTTTAAAAACCAAATCAAATTCTTTATAAAATCCAATTAATTTGAAAATTATCAGTTAAAAGTATTAAAGAAATTTTTCAAAAGAATTTAATTGGGATTTTCAATAAGTTTAATAAAATTCTTTGCATGAATTTTATTGCCTTTTATAAAGAATAAAAAATTAATTAGGATTTTCAGTAATTTTAATAAAATTTTTTGCTAGAATTTACCAAAACAAAATTAAATTAAATTCTTCACCAAATCAAATTCTTTATAAAATCCAATTAATTTTAAAATTATCAGTTAAAGTTATTAAAAAAAATTTTCAAAAGAATTTAAATCGGGATTTTTAACAATTTTAATAAAATTCTTTGCATGAATTTTATTGCTTTTTATAAAGAATAAAAAATTAATTAGGATTTTCAATAATTTTAATAAAATTTTTTGCAAGAATTTAACTTTTATAAAGAAAGAATAAAAATTCATCTTTAAACATAATTTTTTTTTTTGAAAAATTTTAATTGATTTCTTGAAGAAATTTAATTATTCTTAAAAATTTTATTGAAATTCTAATCAATTTCCGAATAATAGAAAATTCTTAAATTGAATTTTAAAGAAATTGATTTGAAAAATTTTTAAAACAATTCTACAATTAAAGAAATTTGTAAATAAATGTAATTGAACATTTTTTGAGTATTTTGAGTATTTTGAGTATTTTGAGTATTTTTAGATCGAATGAGAATATTGTAAAGTTAATAATTATAATAATATGCCTTAATTAATAAAATAAATTAATAATATTAGTAGCTAATAGAATATATTAATAATACTAGTGATTAAAAAAAATAAATTAACAATATTAGTAGCTAATAAAATATATTAATTATACTAGTAATTAAAAAAGTAAATGAATAATATTGTTAATTAGATTAAAATTCAATTAATTTTCACTCTATTAGAGAATTTCGAAAGAAAAAAAATAATTTAATTTTGTTAAAAAATGCAAAAAAAAATTTTAAGTAACGTTCGAAAAGTGGGAGTATTTAGGTTTTTTATAAATCGATTCTGTGAGAAGAGTGCGAGAAGCCCCTGCTTGCCACCTGACGGCCTCGTGCCCGCAACCTGAAACCATCGACAAAGATTCGGTTGCCTGTATTTTGGATATTATGTTGTGCGGTTACTCGATCCTTATCGTTCTTCCAATAAAACTGTTGTCTAATTTGACTCTTATAGAAAACTTACCCACTTGGCACATCGATCTTGATCTTGTGTCGACAGGCCATTTTTTACAAATAAAAAAAAAAAATAAAGAAAAAATCGAGGAGAAGAAAAAAAAATAATCGCAAGTTGATTTTTTAAAAAAGAGAAATCAGTCCAATCTGTTCGTAATAACACCTGTCTTATAGGAAAATAAAAGAATGCTAAACTCTATTTACGTAAATAAAAATCAGTCTATTACATAAGAATATCAAGGGGAAAATTTTTATTTTGTTTTTGTAAATAAAAAATGATTGAAATGTTAGAAAATATTTATTCGTAAATAATTACAGTCAGGGAAGATATTAAAAATGTATTTGAATTTTGAACCAAACGTAATTTATTTCAGACCAACTAAATATATATTCGTCTCAGAGAATACTAAATTCACTAAATTAAATTATTTAATTTAAATAATTTAAATAATTCTATAAACAATTAAGCATCTTTTTTGTAACTATTTGGATCCAAGACCACAATAAAAAAAATAATATTCGACAAAAATTAAGGTCTGAAAAATATACTAAATTATTAAATTAAGAAAAAATAATTATTAGCTTAATTGGCGATATTAAAAGAAAATTTAACACCCACTGTCTAAAATTCATATTAGTTAAAACGTTTACTAATTTTAGTTACTGACTGATTTTTACTTACTTACTTTTATATAATTTTTAAATTTTATTGATTTTCTAGAAAATTACTATTTAGCTGTTTTTGCTAATTCAAAATCTCAATAATTAAAATTCAGCGAGTAATTAATTCAAATTAGTTGACATTTTAACTAATTCAATTTTAGAGAGTGCAATTATTTTAACCTAACTAGTAATTAATTTAATTATTTTAACCTAAAGTAAAATTTATGGAAAAAAACCCAACACTATAAATAAACCAAAAAAATTGTATTTTGCATAAATAAAAAATAAAATATAAATTTACGATTAAAAAAATTTCCCCAAAAAAAATACCATTAGTGAGTTTACAATGCAAAATTTAAAAATTCATTTTGGCATTATTCCCATATTTTATTATACTTGGAAAAATTGTTTAATGCAGAAATATAAGGGTCGGAAATTCTCTGGCAATTTTCTTTTAAGACATTCTTTTGAAAAGTTATATAATAAAGTTTCCCTTCGTCAAAGTGGAATATTTCGAGACATCACTTTTTAAAATTCATCGGAAAGAGAGGAATTTCCTTTTTTCTCATCTTGCCAAACATTATTATTTAAATTTGTTATTAAAATTTTTGCTATTCTTTTTTCCTTTTTTTTGTGGAAAATCAATGAAATTTTGAAATTTTTATAATATTTAAGAGATATTTAAGTACATTACATTTTTTTTAAATTTAATTTAATTTTTTTTTCTTTTTTGTACAAAAATCAAATAAACAAATTCTTACTACAATTAATGGATATTTAATTGCAGTAATTTATTATTTTTCCTTTTTGCGAAAAATCAGTTAAATTTCAAAGTTTTATTATAATTAAGAGATATTTAGTTAGATTAATTTTCTTTTCCTTCTTGCGAAAAATAAATTGTATGTAAAATTTGTATTGTAATTAAGAGGTATTTAATTACATTTGTTTACTTTCTTTCTTTTTTGGGAAAATCGATTATATTTCAAATTCTTGTTATAATTAGAAGATATTTAATTACATTAATTAATTACATATTTTACGCCGGAACAAAAGGAAAGGGAATTTTTTTAAAAAGTTTTCATTCGTGCGAGGTAATTCATTGACGTTATTGAAGATCTATGAACAGTCTTAAAAGAATAATCGTCAAAGTTTCTTCTAGAAAATGTACGGGATATTTCTCTCTCTCTCTCTCTCTCTCTCTCTCTCTCTCTCCTTTTTTCACACTGTTTTCCTTTTTTGTCTCTCTTTTTCTACTTTTCTCTCTTCTTCCTTTCTCTCTCGAGTATTTTTTTAACTTTTCCTCTATTTTTTCCCTTTTTTATTTTTTTTATTTCTCCTAGTATTTTTCCCTCTTCTTCTTTTTTTCTCTCTCATTTTTTAACTCTTTTCTAGTATTTTTCCCTCTTCTTCTTTTTTTTTCTCTCTCATTTTTTAACTCTCTTCTAGTATTTTTCTCCCTCTTCTTCTTTTTTATCTCTCTCATTTTTTACTCCCTTCTAGTTTTTTCCCTCTTCTTCTTTTTTTTCTCTCTCTCATTTTTTACTCTCTTCTAGTATTTTTCCCTCTTCTTCTTTTTTATCTCTTTCATTTTTTACTCTCTTCTAGTATTTTTCCTTTTCTTTTTTTTCCTTTTCTTCTTTTTTCCTTTTCTTCTTTTTTCCTTTTCTTCTTTTTTCCTTTTCTTCTTTTTTACTCTCTTCTAGTATTTTTCTCTCTCCTTCACTATTCTCTCTCATTCTTTTTTTTTACTTTTATTATTTTTTTTCTTCTTTTTCTCTCTCTTTCTTCTTTCTTCCTTCTTTTTGTCTCTCTCCTTGTATTTTTTTATCTCTTTCCTTCTCCTCTTTTTGTCTCTCTTTTCCCTCTTTTTCTTTTTTTCTACTTTTATCCTTTTTGTCCTTTAATTTTTTTCTCTCTCTTTCGCTCTTCTCTTCTTTTTTATTTCTCTTTCTCCTTCTGTTTTTCCTCTATTTCTTTCCCCTTCCTTCTCCTCCTTTCTTCTGTTTTCATTCTTTTTCCTTCTACTTTCTTCTTTTTGTCTTTTTCCGATTCAATTTTTTTCTCTTCTTTTTCTCTTTTACTGTCCTTATAATTTTCTTTCTCCTTCGCTTTTCTCTTCTTTTTCTCTCTCCCTTTTTCTTAATTTTATTCCCGTACAATTTTCATTCTCAATCACTCTTCTTGTACTTTTTTTAACCTGTCTTGTCTCTTTTTCCTTTTTTTCTACCCGTTTTGCCTTTCTTCTCCTTTTATTTTTTTCTCTCCTTTTTTCCCTTTCGTTTTTTTCTTTTTCTCTCTTTTTCTTTTCTTTTTCTTTTATTTTTGTTAATATTTCATATTTTTTTCCTCTTTCTTGAATTTTTATGGTGTTTCTTTCTCTTTTTTCCTTTTGTTTTTGACATATTTCTTTCTTCTCTCTATTTGTGTTTTATCTCCTTTCTTTCTCCTTTCTTTTTTTCACTTCTTTTTCCTTGAATTGTATTTCCTCTCTTTCCTTGTATTTTTCACGATCCCTTTCTTCTTTTTTTCTTTTTTCTTCTCCATTTTTTTGCTTTCTTTTTCCTTTCATCTTTTTTCTTTTTCTTTCTTTCAAACATTTTGTCTCTCTTTCATATTTTATTTTTCTCACTCTTTGTATTTTTTTCTTTAATTGTTTCTTCTCTCTCTTCCTGTTTTTTCTCTTTTCTTTCTCTTTTTTGCCTTCTTTTGGTTAAATTTTGTTTCCCCCCTTCCTTTTCTGATATTTTGTATTCTCCCTCTCTTCATTCATTTTCTTTTCCTTCTGTATTTTTTCCCTTTTTTCTCCTTTCATTTTTTTCTCTTTCACCCTTTCTCCTTTTATTTTGTCTCTGTTTCTTTTATTTTTCTCTCTCCTCGCTTTATTTTTTCTCTTTTTCTTCTACTTTTTTCATTTTTTTCTCTTTCGCTCTTTCTCCTTTTATTTTGTCTCTGTTTCTTTTATTTTTCTCTCTCCTCGCTTTATTTTTTCTCTTTTTCTTCTACTTTTTTCATTTTTTTCTCTTTCTCTTTTCTATCTATTTTGTCTTTCTTTCTTTTGTGTTTCTTTCTCCTCGCTTTATTTTTTCTCCTACTTTTTTCATTTTTTCCTCTTTCTCTTCTTTATCTTTTTTTTCTTTCTTTCTCCTCTTATTTTTCTCTCTCCTCGCATTTTTTCTCTTTTTCTCCTACTTTTTTCATTTTTTTCTCTTTTCTTTCTCTTTTTTGCCTTTTTTTAGTTAAATTTTGCTTTTCCCCCCCTCTTCTGGTATTTTTTATTCTCCCTCTCTTCTCTCCTTTTCTTCTGTATTTTTTGCTTTTGTTCTTTTTTCATTTTTTTCTCTTTCTCCTTTTATTTTGTCTTCCTTTCTTCTTCTATTTTTTCACTCCTCGTATTTTTTTCTCTTATTGTTTCTCCTCTTTCTTTCCGTTTTTCCTCTTTTCTTTCTCTTTTTTGCCTTCCTTTCGTTAAATTTTGCTCTCCCCCTCCTTTTTCTGGTACTTTTCTTTCTCTTTCTCATCTTTTTTTTCTCTATTTTTTGCGTTTGTTCTCCTCTCATTTTTCTCTTTCTCCTTTTATTTTGTCTTCCTTTCTTCTTCAATTTTTTTCTCTCCTCTTATTTTTTTTCTCTAATTGTTTCTCCTCTTTCTTTCCGTTTTTTCTCTCTCCTTTTCTTTCTCTCTTTCATTTTCCTCTCTCTCTCTCTCTCTCTCTCTCTCCTCTTTTCTCTCTCTTCTTTACTAAAATAATAGTAATAAAAAAAAGAGAAAGAAAAACCTTCACTCCTCTCCTCTTGCAACATTATTTCTCATACCCCAATTTTCTCCTCCCTCATTCCTTCATTTCCCACTCCCACCCAGCCTCCACAAGACGAATGCATAATTTATATTTGTCATTCATCTCGGTCCTGTTTACCTTTGTTATTTTCCCGGTATTGATCCAACGAGAGAGTTTCAAAGAGTAAATGGGTTGAGGCATGGGTAGAGAGTAGAGGTAAGAGGAATTGAGGGGAAGGGTTCGGAGTGAAAAGGGGGAAAGAGAGTGAGAGAGAGAGAGGAAGAGAAACTGAAAGATGAGGATGAGAAGAGAGGGAGGGGGTGGCAAGTAGACCGGGGTAGACCGTTGGTGATAGGGGGACCAAAGGAGTAAGGGGAAATGGTTTTATCATGAAGGGGTGTAGAAGCAGAGCAAAGAGAGAGAGAGAGAGAGAGAAAGAGAAGTTTTGGAACTTTCAAGAGAGAGGCTCTCAATACGCGGAGTTTGCGCAAACATAAAGTTAGAGAAATGGATAGTGTCTCAGATAAATCAAGGAAATTTGACGAATCAACAGTAGTCTGAGAGAGTTTCGCTAATTATGCTTAACGTTACCCCCTCTCCTCTCTTTTTCTTTCTCTCTCTCTTGTCTCCTTTTTCCCTTTTTCTTTCCACTTTGTCCCAAGTCACTAACTTCTATCCATTTCTAACCCATTTTATTAGACCCTCTGTTCGGGATTTACTCTCTTTGGACAATGACCTCCCGCAGACTCTTTCTCTCTCTCCCTCTCTTTCCCTCTCTCTCATTAGCAATTAAGTAATTAGTCAAATTTTCCCTTTGCAAAGCTAAAAAAAATTTTTTCAATATTAAAAAGGATATTTTTTCAGATAAGAATTTTTTCCTTTTGTTTACTTTTTACATTTTTATCGCATGAGAAGGTATTTTATTTTTCATCTACTCGGAGAAAATTGGATATTCGTAGATAAATTTTAGGTCCGTAGGTCAAAAAGTAAAAGGCTATTTAAATAATTAATTACGAATAGATAAATAATTATAAATAATTATAAGTAAATAAATAAATAATTGCAAAAAAATTATTAATTGTTACATAATGAATAATTGTAAATAAATTATTAATTTTGAATGAATAAATAATTGTAAATGAGTAAATAATTATGAGTAAGTAAATACATAATTGCAAAAAAATTATTAACTACGAATAGATAAATAATTGTAAATAATTGTAAATAATTATAAATAAATAATTGCAAAAAAATGAATAATTGTAAATAATTTATTAATTATAAGTAAATAAATAATTGTAAATAAATAATTATAAGAAAAATTAAATAAACAATTTCAAAAAAATTATAAATTATGACAAAATGAATAATTTAAAATAAATTATTAATTATAAGTAAATAAATAAGTGTACATAAATTATTTATTATAAATAAGTTATTAATTATGAATAAATAAATATTTGTAAATAAGTAAATAATTATAAGTAAGCAAATAAATAATTGCAAAAAAATTATTAATTATGAATATATAAATAATTGTAAATAATTATAAATAAATAATTGCAAAAAAATTATTAATTGCGACAAAACTATTATAAATAAATTATTAATTATGAATAAATAAATAATTGTAAATAATTGTAAGTAAGAAAATAGATAAATAATTGCAAAAAAAATTATTAGTTATGACATAATGAATAATTGTAAATAAAATATTAATTATAAATAAATTATTAATTATAAATACATAAATAATTGTAAATGAGTAAATAAATAATTGCAAAAAAATTATTAATTATGAATAGATATATAATTGTAAATAATTATAAATAAATAATTGCAAAAAAATGAATAATTGTATATAAATTTTTAATTATGAATAAATAAATAATTGTAAATAAATAACTGTACATAAATTATTTATTATAAATAAGTTATTAATTATGAATAAATAAATAATTGTTAATAAGTAAGTAAATAAATAAATAATTGCAAAAAAATTATTAATTGTGACATAATGAATAATTGTAAATAAATTATTAATTTTGAATAAATAACAAATTGCAAATAAGTAAATAATTATAAGTAAATAAATAAATAATTGCAAAAAAATAATAATTGTGAATAAATAAGTGATTGCAAGAAAATTATTAATTGTGAATAAATAAACATTTGTTAATAATTATATATAAATAAATAAATAATATTGCAACAAAACTATTCATTGTGAATAAATAAGTAATTATAATAAATTATTAATCATAAACAAATAAATAACTGTAGATAAATTATTAATTAGGAATGAATAATTGTAAATATGTAAATAATTATAAGTAAATAAATTATTAATTATAAATAAATAAGTTACTGTAAATAAATAAATAAATAACTGTAAATGAATTATTGATTATAAATAACTAAATAATTGTAGATAAATAAATAAATTATGCAAATAAAATAAGAAAAGACAGAAACAATTACATTTTCATTAAAATTCACTATTATTTTGAATCACATTAGTGGCTCCGTGGTAAATTGCACCTCATTCCTCAACCATAGAATTGAGAGCAATGTTCGAATCCTCGCAAAGTTTACAAAAAAAAATTTTTTTTTATTTATTTTAGGAAAATCAGAGAAAATGTATTTTTCATTATCTTTCATAAAAGTATAAAGCTCTCTCTAAATAACACAAGTCCACGTGCGATGAAAGTAGGGGATGACAAGTGTAATCGTGAAAATGTCCAATTCGCGGGTAAACAAAGATGTAAGCGGGTACTTGTAGAAATCCTTTCGGCCCCCCTTCCCCCCTTCTGGCAGCACTCTTACCTCGACCCTTGTTTAACGCAACATGGTAACGTTTTCACATTACGGCAGCTCATAAAATGTACCCGTAAAACTGAAGAAATTAAAACTTTGCTACTCGCCTATCTGAAATGAGCACTCGACTCATATATATATATATATATATATATATATATATATATATATATATATATATATATATATATATATGTGTGTGTGTGTATCTCGTGAGTTTGCAAGCTCTCATATAATATTCTTATATACACGAATATAAACTGTATAACTGTCACATGATTCACGTTGAGATATTACAGGAATATTGTTTTTCATCGTGGAAATATATTAATAATTTAATAATAAAGAATAAATTTTCTTGGAAATGATTCTTTTTAGACTTTGATTTTTATTTTAACTTCGACAGTGAGTTTAAAATATTTGGCTTTTTATTTTTATTTGACCAGTGACTTTGACTTTAACGTTGATTTTTATTTCAACTCTGACTTTGACTTTAGCTTTGATTTTTATTTTGAGTCTGACTTTGACTTTAGCTTTGATTTTTATTTTGAGTCTGACTTTGACTTTAACGTTGATTTTTATTTGACCAGTGACTTTGACTTTAACGTTGATTTTTATTTCAACTCTGACTTTGACTTTAGCTTTGATTTTTATTTTGAGTCTGACTTTGACTTTAGCTTTGATTTTTATTTTGAGTCTGACTTTGACTTTAACGTTGATTTTTATTTCACCAGTGACTTTGACTTTAGCTTTAATTTTTATTTCAACTCTGACTTTGACTTTAATTTTTATTTTGAGTCTGACTTTGACTTTAACGTTGGTTTTTATTTCAACTTTTACTCAGACTTTGAATGTAAAATACCTTACTCTCTGAATCTTAATCAGTTAAAAAAAATAATTATTAGTTAAAAATCTCTAATTATTAGTTGAAAATAACTAAATATTAGTAAATAATAACTTATTATTATTAGTAAATAATTATTAAGTGTTTGTAAATAATAGCTAATTATCAGTAAATACTTACTAAGTATTAATAAATAATTAATAAATATTAGTAAATAAATAAATACAAAAATAGTCAAATTTTACTAATTAAATAAGTTACTAAAAATTTCATTCATAACCTATAAGATAATTTAACTAATAACCACTAATTGTTAACTATTTAATTTGTAAAATATTACTATTTGAATCAGTGAAAGACTTTTTAATACCAAATTATTAATTTTTTAATCATTCAAATTTAAAGAGTAGGCGTCAAAAAATTATAATCGTTTGGCAGAAGTATTTGTTTGATTTAAAATTGCCTTTTAGTTATTTAAAGGTTAAAAACAAATTTCCAATAAAAATTGTAATACTAAATTAGTATTAAATTAATATAAAATAAAATGTAAAATAAAATGTAAAATGAAATATAAAATAAAATATAAAATAAAATATAAAATAAAATATAAAATAAAATGTAGAATAAAATGTAAAATAAAATATAAAATAAAATATAAAATAAAATATAAAATAAACTATAAAATAAAATATAAAGTAAACTATAAAATGAAATATAAAATATAAAATAAAAAATTACACAAAATATTAAATAACACATTAGTTGTTTAATTAATTTAGAGAATTATAGTTTAAACTAATTTTAACGTACACAAAACAATTAAATAAATAATATCAATACACATTTGGCTAGCAACAATTTTAAATTGGTTAAATTTCGAAATTTTACCCAATATTTTTATTACGAATTTAAAATACATCACTTTGTTAATTTATTTAGAGTTTATAAACTGTAATCATAAATTTAATTACATTTTCCAATTTATATTTACATATTTTATTTATTACGCTCACATTTCTATCTAATTATTAAATTATATTTTGTTATTTTCATTTTATAATTACATTTCGTTATTCATGATTATATTCTATTTTGACATTCATGTTTTTAATCACATTTTGTAAGCTAATAAAATTTACATTTTCTCCTTTTTTTTCTCTATTTACAATTTACAATTTATATTTTATAAAAATGAGAAAAAGAAAATGAATAATAATTCATTTCATACACATTTTATTTATATTTATTTACATTTTTTTTTATTTCTCTCTATATATATAAATATCCCTTGAAAAGCAATTTTCTTCGAGAAATTTCAATTTCGGAAAAGAATTCCAATTTCTGGATGAGGAATTTCAATAGGACTGTTTTCACATATTTTATATATATATATATATATATATATATATATATATATATATATATTTCTGAGTATAAAAATTATTATTATTTTTTTACGATTTCCGGCTATACAGTTACATGGTTATTCTACAAATACAAAAGTACTGCTCTTTTAATCATTAAATTATCAATTTTTCACTCTCGCATTTATAAATTTAAAAAATATATTCTCTTATATAGTATTTTTATTGTGCGTGAAGAAAAATAAAAAAAGTCAAGAGAGAAAGAAAAATTAAGAAAAAAAATAAAAAAATGAAAAAAGAAATTAAAAAAATCAAGAAAGAAAAATTAAAAAGAAAAGATTAAAGTAAAAAGAAAAAAAGGAAAAAAGAAAAAAGAAACTGCAAGAATAAAAGAAAAAGAGTAAAAGTGAAGAGAAACACAAAAAAGAAAAGAGAAAAAGAAAACAGTTAAGAGAAAAAAGAAAATGAAAAAAGTAAAAGCGAAAAAAAACAAAAAAGAAAATGAAAACAGGAAAGAGAACAAAAAAAAAGAAAAAAAGAAAAAGAAAAGAGTAAAAGAAAAGAGTAAAATGAAAAGAAAAACAAAATAGAAAAAAGAAAAGGAAAACAGAAAAGAGAAAAAAGAAAATGAAAAGAGTAAAAGCGAAAAAAAAGAAAATAAAAACAGAAAAGAGAAAATGAAAAAATTGAAAGAAATTAGTAAAAGTGAAAGAAAATAGAAAAGATAAAAAGAAAACAGAAAAGACAAAAAAAGAAAAAGAAAATGAAAAAAGAAAAGGAAAAGAATGAAAAAAAGAGTAACAGTGAAGAAACAAAAAAGAAAAGAAAATAAAAACAGAACAGAGAAAAAAGAAAATGAAAATAGTGAAAGAAATTAGTAAAAGTGGAAGAAAATAGAAAAGATAAAAAGAAAACAGAAAAGAGAAAAAAGAGAAAAAGAAAAAAATAAAATAAAAAAAGAAAAGGAAAAGAATGAAAAGAAAATGAGAAAATAGTGAAAGAAATTAGTAAAAGTGAAAGAAAATAGAAAAGATAAAAAGAAAACAGGAGCAGAAAAGAGAAAAAAGATACAGTAAGCAAAGAGAAAAAGGAAAAATAAAAATGAAAAGAACAAATAAAAAGCAAAAGAGTAAAAGAAACGAGTAAAAGTAAAAAGAAAAACAAAAGTAAAAAAGAAAAGAGAAAAAGAAAAGAGATGAAGAAAACAGAAAAAATACAATAAGAAAAGACTAAAATCAAAGAGAAAAATGAAAAATAAAAAGAGAAAAAAGGAAAAAAAGGAGAGAGACAAAGAAAAGAGAAAGAAAAGAGAAAAAGGGAAAAAAAGAAGAAAAAAGAACAGCAAGATATAGGTATTATTACAAGTTTCGTTTCCTTGTACTGTATATATAGACGGCCCATCTGCGAATTACCATTTCACATTTTATTGCGTCTGATCCAGTAGGCGAGAGGCATCTCTCTATTATCGCGGGCGTCATTTCGCTGCTTCTGGAATGGCTGGAATTTAGTGCGCATTTGATTTACGAGGGCATTACACCTGCAAAAAAACGAACCCCCTGCCCCCCTCATTCCCCCCACCATTCCATATATACACCTGTGCGTGTACGCAACACGTTATTTCATTGGTTGTTCGTCACATTTTTAAATTTTCATCTTTATATTTCCTAATGTCGAAAAAAAAATTTCATTGAACAAAAATTTACTCCTTTTGGAAAAAAATTTATCTTTATATTTCCTAATGTCAAAAAAAAAATTTTCCTTGAACAAAAATTTACTCCTTTTGGAAAAAAATTCATCTTTATATTTCCTAATGTCAAAAAAAAAATTTCATTGAACAAAAATTTACTCCTTTTGGATAAAAAATTCATCTTTATATTTCCTAATGTCAAAAAAAAAATTTCCTTGAACAAAAATTTACTCCTTTTGGAAAAAAATTCATCTTTATATTTCCTAATGTCGAAAAAAAAATTTCATTGAACAAAAATTTACTCCTTTTGGAAAAAAAATCATCTTTATATTTCCTGATATAAAAAAAAAAATTTTCTTGAACAAAAATTTACTCCTTTTGGAGAAAAAATTATCTTTATATTTCCTAATGTCAAAAAAAAATTTTCTTGAACAAAAATTTACTCCTTTTGGAGAAAAAATCATCTTTATATTTCCTAATGTCAAAAAAAAATTTCCTTGAACAAAAATTTACTCCTTTTGGAAAAAAATTCATCTTTATATTTCCTAATGTCGAAAAAAAAATTTCATTGAACAAAAATTTACTCCTTTTGGAGAAAAAATCATCTTTATATTTCCTGGTGTCAAAAAAAAAATTTTTTTTAGAACAAAAATTTACTCCTTTTGGAAAAAAATTCATCTTTATATTTCCTAATGTCGAAAAAAAAATTTCATTGAACAAAAATTTACTCCTTTTGGAAAAAAAATCATCTTTATATTTCCTGATATAAAAAAAAAAATTTTCTTGAACAAAAATTTACTCCTTTTGGAGAAAAAATTATCTTTATATTTCCTAATGTCAAAAAAAAATTTTCTTGAACAAAAATTTACTCCTTTTGGAGAAAAAATCATCTTTATATTTCCTGGTGTCAAAAAAAAAATTTTTTTTAGAACAAAAATTTACTCCTTTTGGAAAAAAAAATTTGCAAATACGTAAAATGTATTCCTTTTTCAAGGCTTTTGCAAGAATTTTGATAAAATTATTTTTTTAAAGGAGAAAATTTTTATAGAAATTAAAAAAAGTTCTTGATCTTATTTTATTATTACAAGAAAAGAATTTGAGAAAATACAAAACATTAATTATTAAAAAGAATAAACTGTACACTCTGAATTTGAATTAATAAAAATGTTTACTAATTCGAAGTAGTGACTAACTTTTTGCTTTTGAATTAGTAAAATATACTAATAAATAGTATTTTCTACTAATTTATTGGTAAAATTTATTAATTCAAAAGCCAACAGTCACAGTCACTAATTCGAATTAGTAAACATTTTTACTAATTCCTTACAGGGTACTTTTAAAAAGAATAAAAATTACTTCGAAAAAAATTAGAAACAATATTTTGTTTTTCGTCGGAAAAATCGTTCCTCCATTTGAACGTTTTCAAAAAATTTTTCCAACTTATTTATTAATTTAACAAGAATTAAAACTTATTTATTTTTAACTTATTAGTTGTAATTCTTTATTAAACGTTTGTGTTTTTTTTAAAGTTTTTAAAACTTTGTTTTAATTTGGTTTTCACTTAAGTTTATTGAATGAAAAGCAGATAAAGGAAATAAATGAAAGTTTCTATTTGTTTAAAAATAAATTCCAATTATTATCGAGAAAGAGTGGCGCAAAATTGTTATCTGACAAAAACGGAACTTATCCACTGCCAATGCTTGTGCCTGTTTCCTCCAAAGTAATTTCATTAGAGGTTTAAAATTATCGTCTGACGGAAACTGGATTTATCCACTGGAAGCAGCTCTCAGTTCTGCTTAATATTAAAACGTTAAAACAAAAATCAATATTTCATTAGAAAACTTGAAAATAGAAAAATTGTTTATTTATTAACATTTCATTAATATTTTTCCTTTCAGAATTTATTTACAATTGTATTAATTGTAAATAAATATTCATTAATATTTTCCTTTTAGCATCTATTTACAAATAAATTTATTTTTTACTATTTATTTACTATTATTTAATGATTTTTATTTATTAATCTTTATTTATTTATTTTCGTATCCATCTACGTTTATTTTATTTCATAGACGGAAAGAAACCTTCAACTGGAACAACGATTACTTTCGCTGAAATAGCGAAAAATATTGAAATCATTAAAATAATGAACCTATTCGTTGCAATAACTAAAAATTTCGCTAATATAGTGAATTTTTTAGTTGTTCCAGGTAAAGATTTTTTTTCTTGTATTTTTTTACTATTATCTGTATTTATTTACTATTTTTTCTTTATTTTTACATATTTATTTAATTAGTTTATACATTTTTTCTTACTTTGTTACCTACTTGCTGGACTAAGACCAAGTTTTCGAAATAATTTGGAAAAAAAATTCCCCTTTGTCTCAGTTATAATTTTTTTCGATAATAAATTTATTTAGAAAGAAATTGCCAAAAAATACTTTGCAATAAAAATATTTACATTCACTTCGTTTTTTTCCTCTATGAATTACATAAATACGACTCTATTTTTTGTTTTATTTTTTCTAATCCATTAGTTTATTGTTCTCCCCTCTTTTATAACCAAAAAAAAAGAAAAATGAAATAAAGTCCAATATAATAGAGATAAAAATGAGAAAAAAAAGAGGAAGAGAGAAAAAAAAGAGAAAGAAAATAGAAAGAGAGAGAAGGTCGCTTACATTTTCCATCACTTATGCGTCTGCTGCTCATGAAAAATACAGTAAAAGCCCCGAAACGAGTTACATGAAACGGAAATCCAATGACAAAACAGATCCAAGGGAATATATACAGATTAATAATCGTAAAAGTCAGTGTCCTCTAAGAGTCATAAACCTACAAGCAATATTCCTTTTACTCCCCTTTTTTACTGAATTTTTCCCTCTTGTGTCTCACTCAAACCTTTCTTTCTTCCCCCTCCCTAACCCTTCTTCCCCCTCTCTCTCTTATTTTTCCAACGCTAAATTCCATCTCAATTTTCTTTTTTTTTTTCTCTCTATCTCCAACATTTGCCTTTGATCCTTTCTTATTTTTATAGAATATATATACATATATATTTTTTCCTCTCTTTTCTTGTATATATCTATATATGCAGAGTAACGTAAAAATGTGAAAATTATTTCACTCTACATTTTCTTCTAGCATTTCTTAAAATTAGAATTTCCTAGAAAAAAAGACAATTTGGATAAAGTATGAAATAGAAGGAAATTCTTTTCTTAACAGGAACAAAATATTTTTTATATTTTTAATATTTGAAAATATTTTTTTACCTCTTTGCTTACTTGCAAACTAATGTTTTTATTTAAATAATGTCATAATAGGATTTAAATTTGAAAATATTTTTTTACCTCTTTACTTACTTGCAAACTAATGTTTTTATTTAAATAATGTCATAATAGGATTTAAATTTGAAAATATTTTTTTACCTCTTTACTTACTTGCAAACTAATGTTTTTATTTAAATAATGTCATAATAGGATTTAAATTTGAAAATATTTTTTTACCTCTCTACTTACTTGCAAACTAATGTTTTTATTTAAATAATGTCATAATAGGATTTAAATTTGAAAATATTTTTTTACCTCTTTACTTACTTGCAAACTAATGTTTTTATTTAAATAATGTCATAATAGGATTTAAATTTGAAAATATTTTTTTACCTCTCTACTTACTTGCAAACTAATGTATTTATTTAAATAATGTAATAATAGGATTTAAATTGACAGTAAATGGGTAGTAATTTGACTATAGTCAAATTACTATAGAGTAGACGAAATTTTTTTTATTTCTTTCTTTGAATATCAGTAGTAGATGTGGGTTTTAGTCAGACAGTACAATTTTGAATCTTGATGACATAGAAATATGTAAATTTGGTCAATTTTATTCAGTTTCAGGTTAACTAAACATTTGTTTTAGTTTTCAATCGAAAATCAGTAGTAAGAGTCAGTGTTAGTCAGACAAAACAATATTTAATCGGTTTTAGTCAGAAATCAGTAGTAAAGATCAATTTTAGTAAGTTTCGGGTTAACTAAACATTTTTTATTTATTTCAATCGAAGATCAGTAGTAAAGGTCAGTATTAGTCAGACAGGACAATTTTCAATCTGTTTTAGTCAGAAATCAGTAGTGAAGATCAATTTTAGTAAGTTTCAGGTTAACTAAACATTTTTTTATTTATTTCAATCGAAGATCAGTAGTAAAGGTCAGTATTAGTCAGACAAGACAATTTTCAATCGGTTTTAGTCAAAAATCAGTAGTTAAGATCAATTTTAGTATGTTTCAGGTTAACTAAATATTTTTTTATTTATTTCCATCGAAGATCAGTAGTAAAGCTCAGTATTAGTCAGACAGGAAAATTTTCGATCCGTTTTAGTCAAAAATCCGTAGTAAACGTCAATTAAAATTAGTTTTAGACAGACGAAACTTAACAAAATTATTTTAATAAAGACATCAGTAGTAAAAGTCCGTATTAATCAGACATCACTATTTTTAATCTATTTTAGTCAAAAATCAGTAGTAGAGGTCAATTAAAATCAGTTTCAGTCAAAAATCAATAGTAAAAGTAATTAAAAATCAGATTTTGTCAATTTCATAGTACACAATTTTTTTCTAACTGCTTTTTTTTAAAATTAGTAGTTTAAGTCAACTTAAGTCGAATTTTAGCTTTTCGAATTATTTAATAATTATTTTCCTTCGAATTTCAGTAGTAAAAATTAGTTTTAGTCAGACATTACAGTTTTAAATCTGTTACAGATAGAAATTAGTAGTCAAAGTTAAATTTAATTTAGTTTTAGTTTAATTCAACATTTTCTCACTATTTTTGTTCGAATATCAGTAGTAAAAGTCAATTTTTGTCAGACATAAGAATTTTGTTTCTTTTTTAATTATAAATCAGTAGTTAAAGTCAATAGAGAACAGTTTTAGTCATTAAAGATTTATTTTAACTACTTTAATCTAAGTTTCAGTAGTAGAAGTCAGTTTTAGTCGGGCATAAAAATTTTGAATTCTTTTTTGAGAAAAATTTATAAATTAAGCCTTTTAAAGTCAGTTTCCTTTTAACTAAACATTTACTAAACATTTAACTGAACATAAAAACTAAACATTTTCAAATATTTTGTTTTGAATATCAGTAGTACAAACATGTTTTCGTCAGACGTAATAATGTTTAATATTTTTAACTTTAATTTGGTAGTTAAAAATAATTTCAATCTTTTTTAATCAGGCGAAAACTGTTTAAATCATTTTAATTTAGAATATCAGTAGTAAAAGTCAGTATAAATCAGACATGAAAATTTCCAACCATACTAGTCAGGAAATCTGAAGTTAAAATTAATTTTTCTTGTTAAACAATTTTTTTCAATTATTCTCTCTCGAATATCAGTAGCAGAAGTCAGTTTTTGTCAGACATAATATTTATGATTCCGTTTTAGTCAGAAATCAAGAGTTTAAGTCAATTTAAGTCAGTTTTTAAACTGTCTGAAAATTTTTTTCATTTTTTTCTTTCTAAAATCAGTAGTACGAGTCATTTTTAATCAGACGTGATAATTATGCAACTATTTTAGATATAAATCAGTAAATTACTTAATTTAAGACAGTTTTACTTAAACTGAACATTTTTTTACTATTTTCGTTCGAATATCAGTAGTAGAAGTCAATTTTAGTCAGACATAACAATTATGATTCTTTCTTTGGTAGCAATTGGTAGTTAAAATTAATGTATGTCTTTATTAAGAATACATTAATAAGAAAAAATTGGAAGAAAATTGCTACTTGATAAAAAATTAAAATAGTAAATTCACATCTAATTGGCAAATTCGCAAAGTTCTTAAAAATATTGGTCTTGTGGTTTATGTTCCCAATTGGTAATAAAAAATATAAAGTTCGATTCTTTCCCAAGTTGAAAGTTTTTAGTGAGCAAAAAGTTGGTTATTTTATGACAATTGTAAATCGTGAAGAAAAACTATAAAACTACGTTCGAAAATATAATTTCCAAGAAAGTTTTGATAATAATTATTTTTAATTAAACTTTTCAAATATTTTCAGATATTATTAGATATTTTCATATATTTTCAAATGTTTCATATATTTTCATATATTTTCAAATATTTTCATATATTTTTAAATATTTTCAAATGTTTCATATATTTTCAAATGTTTTATATATTTACAAATATTTTCTAATATTTTCATATATTTTCAAATATTTTCAAATGTTTCATATATTTTCAAATGTTTCATATATTTACAAATATTTTCTAATATTTTCAGATATTTTCAAATATTTTAAAATATTTTCAATTATTTCCATGAAAAGTAAAAATTTCCATATTTTTTCAACCAAGAAAAAACAAAATTCAAGTATATGAATATTTCTTCCTCAAGAAAAATTTCTTTCCCTTTCGTGTGTTATCTCGATTTCATTTTTTTCAAAGAAATTTTTTCCTCAGTAGAAGAATAAATTACAAATTAAAAATTCATCGTTTTTTTCTCATTTTTTTTTTCTTGTAATGAATAAGAAAAAATACAAGTACAGTAATATTTATTATCGAAGTGATGGTAATATAAAATTCAGTAATAAAAGAAAGCATAAGGAAAATCTCTTGGCGATTTTCATTTTCTCAAAGTGGTTTTCTCTGCTGGAAAGTAGAAATAATATTCCCTGGGAAACTTAAGATGAAACTCCCACCCCCTCCACTCTCTCTCTCTCTTTCTCTCTCTTTACTTAAAAGTACGTCAGAGAGCAATCGTGAAAGAATTTAAATGTAGCAGTTTTTAATATACTTAAAAACTTTGCTTCCAGCTAAATTACAAAAATAATTATAAAATTTTCAGTACTAGAAAACTAAAAGCTTTCAGGCTTTTATATATATTTATATGTATATATATATATATATATATATATATATATATATATATTAGTGTACATTTCTTTCGGTTATAAAAGAAGTAGAAAAAAAAGAAAAAACAAAAAAAAAAAATCTGAAAGAAAAAGGCAAATTATTTAACAGCTTTACATTTCATAGATTTTAATATTGCACACTTCCATTATGAAACAGTAAATTAGAAAAGTTGTTGCTAAATTCTTCTTTTTTATAATGTTTAAAATACATTTTTAATTAAACTTTCAGAATTCTTCACTCGCTTATTGTACTTTTAATTAAAAATTTTTTTTTAATTGACCCACTAGATAAAAGATCTACTCGTTAAATTCTCTTTTAGATTTTTCTCGCAAAAAAAGAAGGAAATTAATTTTTAATATTAAAGTCTTTTTTATTTGAAAAAAATGAACTGCACCAAATTTATTTCTCTACTTTTTCATTTTTAATTAAACAATAGAATAATTATTATTATTTTAAGTCAATTTTATTAAAAAAAACTTTTTATTCTTTTTTTATTATTCTTCTCCTTCTTTTCTTCTTATTATTCTTATTATTATTATTATTCTTATTATTATTTTTTTTTTACTTTTTGTTATTATTGCTTTTATTATTTTTGTAAATTTTCATTAAGACTATAATTTAACTTATTTGAAATTTAAACCGACGCGAAGAGTGAATTTTAAAAAGAATGAAAAAAAATACAAAGAAAAAGTGAAGGGGAAAATTTAGATACAAAAGAATTGGAAAAAATAAATTTCCCAAGAATATTGAATAGAATAAAAATAAAGTTAGAAAAATATTGAATTCCTTTTGTTCCTCGAAACGAATCTATTGTGACTAGAGCTTTCTTTTTTTTTAATAAAATCTCTTCTACCGCGTTATTAAAGATTTATCGTTTTATTTTTTTTTCCTCCTTTTTTTGCTTCCCATTTTTAACTCCTCGGCGCGCCTTCATCAACTTTTTTGCACGTTAAATTATATTTTTTTTTACTTTATTAATGTCTTAGCGTTTTTTAATTTTATCCAAATTAACTTTTTTCATTCATTTTCATTCATTTTCATTCATTTCCATTTATTTTTTTATTTTTAACTAAAAAAAATATCAAAAGAATTTTTCATAAGAAGAGTTTTTAAAATACGAATCTTCTTTTTCCGCATTTAAATGTCATTTTTGTACACACTTATCTTTCTATGTGTGTGTGTGTGAGCGTTTAGATCATTTTTCCAGTCGGGAAAAAAACAATACTTTTCTTTATACTTTTTCCATATTACCATAAAATCGTTTTTCAATCGCGTGTCTAATATAAGAAAAGAATGGAAATGAAACAGGTGAAAAATGAATGCAATTTATCATACGTCATTTATCTGGAATGAATATCGTATTTAATAATATATCTCAATTTGTGATGTGAATTGACATTTTTCATTTGGATGAATTGTCGTTTCTGAAATATTTTATTTTTCGCTTAATTATTATTCGATAATAATTGGAGAAAATTTTATTTTTAAATTATAAGAGAAAATTGCTGACGATTCACATTTTGATTTTTATGATATTTTATTTATATTTATGATATTATAGTTATTTTGTTAATAATCAATTTTTCTGTTTTCAATGTTGTAAATTTTTTTTTTTTTTGCTTATTTTCACACTTTTTCTGTGGAGTTTTTTTTCATTTCTTTAAATTAATGGACTAAATGAATTTGTTTCGGTGAAATTTAAATATTTAAGGTAAGTTAAAATCGGTTTCACTCTAGAAACACAAATTTTTAAATTATTTTAATAATTATTTTAATAATCTTATCTATAAAATAAGAATTATTTCAATATATTAATAATATTTAGGTAAGAGTGAATTTCAATCAGACTGGACAATTTTCAATCTGTTTTATGCAGAAATTTAAGTATGAAATTCTTTTTATCAGATTTTTTTCGAATATCAGTAGTAGAGGTCAGTTTTAGTTAGACATAACAATTATAATTCTTTTTTTGTAAAATATTAGTATTTGATGTCAATTTAAATCGGTTTCAATTTGTCGTATCGTTTAAAAAAAATTTGTTTCACTCGAAAATCAGTAGTACGAATCATTTTTAATCAGACGTGACAATTATGAAACTATTTTAGATATAAATTATTCAATTTATTATTATTATTATTATTTAATTATTATATCATTAAAATCCTTATTTCAGTAGTAAAAGTCAATTTCAGTCAGACATTTAAATTTATAAAATTTCTCAAATAGAAATCAATGATGAAAAACAATTAAAGTCAGTTTCAATTTATCCAGATATTTCTAAAAAAAATTTCTCTCCTGAATATCAGTAGAAGAAAATTGTTCTAGTCAGACATTAAAATTTTTCATCTGTTTTTGATAAAAATCATTTTTTTCATGAATTTTTCCATTACTGTCTTTTGGAAATCAGTAGTAAATGTCAATATTAGTCAGACATGATAAATTTGTGCCTTATTTAGTCGAAAACCAGTAATTAAACTCAATGAAGAACGGTTTTAATCATTTAAAATAATTATTCAAATAATTATTTACTTCATCCCAGTAGTAGAAGTCAGTGTTAGTCAGATATGGCGATTATAAATCTGCATTAGGTAGAAATCAGTAGATAAAATCGATTTACGTCACTTTTAATTTGTCTAATGTTTGTTTAACTTCTTTTTTGTCTCTTTTTGTCTATCAAGAATTTTTAATGTTATTTAAATACAAAGTTAAGTAGTGAAAGTCAGTATTATACGACAAGACAATTTTGAATTTCTTTTGCAAATAAATCAGTAGTTAAAGTCAATTTTAATACTAAAGACAATCTTTTTTTAAAATTTTTGTTTAAATATTTACAATTTTAATATTTTTTTTTAAATGTTCGTTCGCATATTAGTAGTAGAAGTCCATTTTTGAAAGACATAATAATTTTCAATTTATTATTATTATTTATATATTATTTTAATTCAAATATCGGTAGTAAAAATCTGTATTAATCAGAGATGACAATTTTAGACCAACTTTAGATAGAAATCAGTAAATTTTGTCAATTTTAGTCAGTTTCAGAAAGTAAGGAAACATTTTTCTATTATTTTTTATTCGATTTTCAGTAGTAAAGGTCAGTATTAGTCAGACATGGCAAATTTCAATTTGTTTTAGTCAGTCATTGGTAGTTAAAGTCAATGTTAGTAGAAAATAAAATCATACCTTTTTTGTTTTAATTTCCAGTAGTAGACGTCAGTTTTAGTCAGACATAAAAGTTTGCAATCTGTTCCAGTGAGAAATAAATAGTTAAATCAATTTTACAACGTCGAAAAAATTCTTTTTATTTCTTTCGTTCGATAATCAGTAGTAAAAGTGAATTTTCGTCAGACGTAACATTTTTGATTTTGTCTTCGGTAGGAATCAGTAGAAAAAGTTCATTTTCAGTCACTTTCAATTTGTCTCACCTTTTTTTTTTGTTTTTCTCCTTCGAATATCAGTAGTACGAGTCAGTTTTATTCAGACACGAAAATTTTGATTTCACTTTAGATAGAAATCAGTAAATTTGGTCAATTTTAGTCAGCTTTAGGTTAAGGAAATATTTTTTAATTATTTTTAATCGAATGTGAGTGGTAAAGGTCGATATTAGTCAGACATGACATTTTTGATTTCACTTTAGATAGAAATTAGTAAATTTGGTCAACTTTAGTCAGTTCTAGGTTATGGAAACATTTTCTTATTATTTTTAATCGAATGTGAGTAGTAAAGGTCAATATTAGTCAGACATGGCATTTTTTATTTCACTTTAGATAGAAATCAGTAAATTTTGTCAATTTTAGTCAGCTTCAGGTTAAGGGAACATTTTTTTATTATTTTTAATCGAATGTGAGTGGTAAAGGTAGATTTTAGTCAGACACAGCAATTTGTTATTCGAAAAACAGTAGTTAATGAGTTTCAGTTGAAGTAATAAATTTTTTTTTTAACATTTTCGTTCAAATATCAGTAGTAGAAGTCAAGCTCTAGTCAGACAATTGTTTGCTATTCGTTTGAATGAGAATTTCCGGAAAATTCCTTGTTAAACGCCGTTAATAAACTACTAAAATTCTTTTTGAACACTTGACCTACGATTGACCTTCAAATTTCGACCACATTTTTCAATTCAACAATCCCAACTCTACATTTCAAGTGAAATACAGTGCCAATTCGTTGTTTCAAAATCTTCATATCTATAAAGTCGCTCAATCTCTTATCATTTTCCTCTCCTCCCTTGTGTGTCTTTTCACCCAACCCCCTAAAGAATCCCATTCCATCGTCTAATTTTCCATTCTCTCCCCTTTGCCTCTCGCTCTCTCTCTCCCTTTCTCTCTCTTTCTCTCTCTCTCTCTCTCTCTCTCTCTCACTTTGCCCCCTTGCCTCCCCCCTCTCGCTCACCCGTCTCGCCGTCTCTCTGTTAAAAGGGGGTGAGGTGGGGGGAGAATTGTGGGTGGCTACCCGGGGGAATCAATAACCGACAAGGGTGTATGGGTAGTGGGGATCGACGCAGAATTCTTCGGAGGGGTTTTAACCACGCCTACGGCACGCGACCAGTACCCCGCGACATTTCCCTTTAAACGTAATGCCACCCCGCCGGCACTACCACTCCTCACGCTATGTCGCCGCACCCCAAGAACCTCAAATACCCTCCAACACTACTATCACCATACTTTTGAGATGATGTCCCGTCCCGTATCGTTTTACTGGACCATTTCAACTAGACTCTTCAAATTCTTTTTTTTTTCTTTTTTTTTCTTCTTTCATTCACAGCTGAGAAAATATTTTATCTTACTTTCATTATTTCACGGTAAATCGTTAGGTATTAAAATAACACAAAAAGGGATTAAAATAACACTAGATTGGATTATTTTAATCCTTTTTGGTGTTATTTTAATACCTAACGATTTACCGTGTTTGCAGTTTTCTCGAAAGTATCAAATTGATGCTAAAGTGAATCAAATTGATACCCAAAAAATCTGGATCAATTTTTTTATTTTATCCATATTTTTTTTTGTATCAATTCGTTGCCATTTAATACTTTTGAGTTAACGGTGTAAAGCCTAGTCCTAAGACTGAGGTAAATTGATCTAATTTTCCAATTTGTGCCTAAAATAGATTTAAGTCAACGAACAAAAAAATTTAAAAAGTTTAGTTACACTGAAACTGTTTAAATTTGACAAAATTTACAGATTTTTATCGAAAGTAGATGTAAAATTATCATGTCTGATTGAAACTGACTCGTACTACTGCTGTCCAAACGAAAATAGTAAAAAAATGTTTATTTGAACTAAAACCGTCTTCAACTGTATAATTTACTGAATTTGTATCAAAAATTGATTCAGAATTGTCACGTCTGATTAAAAGTGACTCGTACTACTGATTTTCGGAAGAAAAATTTTGAAAAAAGTGTAGACAAATTAACACTGACTTTAACTATTAATATCTATTTAAGACAGAATTATAACTGTTATGTCTAACTAGAACTGATCATTACTACTTAAATTGGCTTTAACTACTCATTGTTAAATAAATAAGTAAAAAAATTATAGTGTCTGGAAAAGATTGACTTCTACTACTGATATTTGAATAAAAATCATTTAAAAATATTCCCTTAAACCTGAAACTGACACTTTAAGTGACAAAATTGACTAATTTCCATCTAAAATAGATTCAAAATTGTCATGTCTGACTAAAATTGCCTTCTACTACTGAAATTTGTATAAAACTAATTTAAATAAATCTTTAACAACTAAAACTGTTCTTTATTAAATTTAACTACTGATTTCTAAATAACAAAGAGACGTATATAAGTTTTCTTCGACGATCAGTAGTATAAGTCAATTTTAGTCAGACATGACAATTTTATCTGTCAATTTGACTAATGTCTAAAATCTAAAACAAAAACAATTTGATTAATTTCTAAAACTAAGACAAAACCAATTTGACTACCGTCTAAAACTAAAACAATTCGACTAATGTCTAAAACTAAAACAATTTTGACAATTTTTGAATAGTTTTAAAATTTATTTTTCAATTTGACTAATGTCCAAAATCTAACAGTAAAACTAAAACAATTTGACAATTTTTCCATAGTTCTAAAATTATTTTTCATTTTGACTAATGTTTTCTATTGAGTAAAAAAGAACACACTTTTTTTTTATTAAATTGTTTTCCATCTTTTTGGAAAATATAATTTTTAGCTTCTTATAAATAATAAAATTTAGGGTAATAATTTAAACACTTTTTGAAATGGTTAAGTCTGCCTTCTATTGAAATTAACTCCTGATTTTTGACGAAAAACAAATTAAAAATTGCAATTTCTGACTAATATTAACCTTTACTACTGATACATAAATTAAATAAATGTAAAAACCCGTTTGTCTGACGGAAATTGATTTTAATTGATTTTTACCACTGATTTCTAAATAGAACAGAAAAAAATTGTTATATTTGACCGAAAATTGACTTCTACTTCTGTTTTTCGAACAAAAATAGGAAAAAAATCTTTACTTAACCTAAGACTGACGTAAATTGACTTAATTTTCCAATTTCTGTCTAATATAGACTTAAAATTGTCATGTCTGACTAAAACTGTCGTCTACTACTGACTTTCGAACAAAATAATAAGAAAGTGATATATTTTATTAATAAAATTGACATTAACTACTAATATCTGACAAAAACCAATTAAAATGTGCCATGTCTGACTAATACTGGTGTTTACTACTGATAATCGAATAAAATTAATAAAAAAAGTTTAGTTAACCTAAAACTGCTTAAAATTGACAGAATTTACTGATTTTTATCTAAAGTAGACGTAAAATTATCATGTCTAATTAAAACTGACTCGTACTACTGATCTTTGAATGAAAATAGTAAAAAAAAATTGTTTACTTAAACTGAAACCGTCTTCAATTGAATAAGTTACTGATTTATATCAAATATAGATTCATAATTGTCACGTCTGATTAAAAATTACTCGTACTACTGATTTTCGAAAGAAAAAAAAGTTTAGACAAATTCAAACTGGCTTTAACTGACTTTATCTACTAATTTTGTATCTAAGGCAGAATTATAACCGTTATGTCTGATTGAAAATGACTTTTACTACTAAAATGAGGGTAAAAATGAATTAAATAAGTCTTTAATGACTAAAACTGTTCTCTATTGTCTTTAACTACTCATTTTTAAATAATGACGTAACAAAATTATCCTGTCTGACAAAGATTGACTTCTACTACAGATATTTGATTAAAAATAATTTTAAAAATATTTAGTTAAACTGACACTTTAATTGACAAAATTTACTGATTTCCATCTAAAGCAGATTAAAAATTTCCATGTCTGACTAAAATTGTTTTCTACTACTAAAATTTGTATAAAACTAATTTAAATAAGTCTTTGATGACGAAAACTGTTCTTTATTGACTTTAGCATCTGATTTCTAAATGAAACTGAAAGCAAATGATATCGTCTGACTAAAACTGACTTTTACTACTAATATTCGAACGAAAATAATGGAAAAACGTTATTTCTAACTAAACTTGATTTTACCTACCTATTTTTAATTGAAACGTAGTAAAAAATGTCATGTCTGATTAAAACAGACTCGTACTACTGATCTTTGAACGAAAATAATTAAACTAAAAGTGACACTTTAATTGACAAAATTTAATGATTTCCTTCTAAAGTAGATTTAAAATCGCCATGCCTGACTAAAACTGACTTTCACTACTGGAATGAGGATAAAAATATTTTACCCTAGGCCTTAATTATTAAAAAAGAAGAGGTTCGAAAAAAGATATTCAAAAATATTTCGGAAACTAAAGTTGGAATTTTTTTCACAAAGTTATATGTCAATTGCCCTATAGAAGATGTAAATAATAGTTTTTGAATGCTTTCAATAAATCTATTTGCACAGACAGAAATTTAAAAAATTTAAATTTCACAAAAATTTGAAATCCTCTTTCAACCTCTCTACATCGAAATATGAATTTTTTCGCATCGTTTTCATGTATTTATTATCTATTTTATTATCTATTCATTATTTTTAAGTTATTTTTAGGTTTTCTTTTTACCATCTCGTCACAGAATTAGAAAAAAATTTTTGAATTTAAGAAAAATGTGAACGAAACTTTAGGATATCGTTTGAAATGTGCTCATAAACCTTATCTGGATTTGTGAAAGCTTGCATCAACAGTGTTAAACGAGGGAAAAAAAGGATCTATTATCTGAATGACGAAGTGGGATTTGAATCATAGGAGCTATCGTCCTAAGGATTGTTGAAGAGGAACGAGGAGAGAGAATGAAGAGAGGGTCTAAAGTGGTTAGGGCTTGTCAACGCAGAAGTGGTTTGTAGCGAACGAGTGTGAGCCAGAGCGAGCGAGCGAGCGAGAGAGAGAGAGAGAGAGAGAGAGAGAAAGAGAGAGAGAGAGAGAGAGAGACTCTCACTGGTTGACTGGCGCGTGCCATGTTTCTATCGATTCTTCCTTCCTTCCTTCCTCTTCTTGATGCTCTCACAACCCTTTCCCTCGTTCGTCCGGCTATTGCCTCTTTAACCACTGACTTGACGACAACACGATATTACGTAGACACACACATATCTACTGTAAAACCGCATGTCCCACACCTTTACTAAGTCCTATTATGGTCATTTTACATTGAACATTTGACCCACCATCAGATCCAATCCCAACATTAATGACCCATTCTCACTCACTATATACGCCTTTAACATAAAATTTTCTTCTCTTTTTCGCGAGAAACCTTTCATTTTTTAAGCGTCTCACGACTTTATGTTTACGATTTTTTTTTGTAAATCGTTTTTCCTCACTTTATACATAATAAAAAAAGAAGAGAGAAAAAAGGAAAGAGTGCTGAAACAAAAAGGAAGAGGAGAAAGAATTCTTCTCTCACAAGCTATAAATTTTCTCTCTGAACAATAACCATTTTGTAGAAAAATACTTTTCTTATTACAATTTACGTCTTGTTTATAGTATAATTTCTTAATTCCTAATTTCATTAATTAAAAAAAATTATTCATTAACAAAAATATTCAAGATTTTCGTCATCAAAGACTTATTTAAATTAGCTTTATACAAATTTAAGTAGTAGAAGACAATTTTAGTCAGACATGCAAATTTTGAATCTGCTTTAGATGGAAATCAGTAAATTTTGTCAATTAAAGTGTCAGTTTAACTAAACATTTTTAAAATTATTTTTAATCAAATATCAGTAGTAAAAGTCAATCTTTGTCAGACAGGATAATTTTGATACGTCTTTATTTAGAAATGAGTAGTTAAAGCCAATTGAGAACAGTTTTAGTCATTGAAGACTTATTTAATTCATTTTTACCCTCATTTTAGTAGTAAAAGTCATTTTCAATCAGACATAACAGTTACAATTCTGCCTTAGATACAAAATTAGTAGATAAAGTCAGTTAAAGCCAGTTTCAATTTGTATAAACTTTTTTCCTTCGAAAATCAGTGGTACGAGTCATTTTTAATCAGACGTGACAATTAAGGAGGATGTTGACCGTACCATAACCTCAAAATCTGTCAAAACTAAAAAATAATTTCTAACGCAGGCAAAAACAAGATAAATATCAATTATAAACAATTTTAGAAGACCTTGTTTTATTATTCTCGACAAAAATTATAATAAGGCAAAAAAAATTTTTTAACAACATTTTTTTCAACATTTATTATTTTTCTTTTTGAGATTAGACAAAAATTGCAATTTTCAAACAATAGCTCATTTAATTCAGTGAAGTATTCTCTACAATCGTTATTTTTTTAATATTGTTAAAAGTATTTTATTAAAAAATTATGAAAAAAACATTGTTTATTTATTAAATAAATTTTTAATAACATACTTTTAACAATATTAATAAGATAACGATTTTGGAGAATGTTTCACTGATTAAAATGAGGTATTGTTTTTAAAAATTGGTTAAAAAATGCAATTTTTGCCTGATTTAAAAGAAAAAAAAATTAATTGTTAAATAAACCATTGTTAATAAACTATTTCGCCTAAAAATAATTTTTTTCGAATGTAGTAAAACTAGATCTTTTACATTTGTTTGTAAATGATATATTTATTTTATTTTTGTTTGCGTTAGAATATACTTCTTATTTTTTTACAAATTTTGAGGTTATGTTACGGTCACCATCCTCCTTAAAATAGTAAAATGAAATTTTTTCAGAGCAAGAATTTCATTAAAATTCTACTACTAAATTTTCGAAACAATAACAGTTTTAAATAATAATATTAAACGTTAAATATTAATTTCTGCATAAAACCGAGTGATAAATTATTTAAATATCTTAATATTTTTTTTTTTTTTTGAGACTTATCTCACTAAAAGTAATTAAAGTCAATTTTAATACCAAAGACAACAATTCATTCTTAAATTTTCGTTGGAATATTAGTAGTAGAAGTCCATTTTTGTCAGACATAATAATTTTCAATTTATTACTATTTATATATTTTTTTAATTCAGACATCGGTAGTAAAAGTCTGTATTAATCAGAGACGACAATTTTAAATCTACTTTAGATAGAAATTAGTAAATTTTGTCAATTTTAGTCAGTTTCAGATATTAAGGGAACATTTTTCTATTATTTTTCTTCGATTTTCAGTAGTGAAAGTCAGTATTAGTCAGACATTAGTAGTCAAAGTCAGTGTCAGTAGTAAATAAGATCTTAATTTTATTTTTTCATTTCAATTTTCAGTAGTAGAAGTCGGTTTTAGTCAGACACGTTAATTTTGTATTTTTTAAACCTAGAAATCAGTAGTTAAAGTCAATAAAGAACCGTTTTAATAGTTAAAGACTAGTTTAAAATATTTTTATCCTAATTTAAGTAGTTAAAATCAGTTTTAGTCAGACATGCTAATTTTTTATTTTGTGTTTTAGTTATTCGAAATTAATTCTTCAAAATAATTCAAATCGGATAAATGGATAATAATTATAAGTACGCAGTAATTATTATAATAAATATCGCATTGTGCTTTATTATAACTTATATTTTTTATAAGGAGGACATTATTTCTAATTATCATTTAATTTGCAAAACAGTTTTTAAGGAGGCATTTGTTAAGCTTTAAGAATACACATTTACGGTACGCTTGTTGCGCGCAGCTTAACACAATATTCGCGGTAACGAACTAAAGGTCTTACCATTAGGAAATTCAATTTATCGGTTCATAGCCGCTGCTACAGACATTTTATTTAACTGACAGACCGGAAACCGCATTCGATTCATTTTCCACTTCATTTTTCTTCGGCAATATTTTTTTCTATTTTTTGAACATTCATAAAAAAAATTTTCATACATTAGAAGTATTTTTAGAAATACAAAATATTTTTTTATTGAGAATTGAATTATTATAAATATTATAATATCAAAAAATAAAAATAAATAGATGTAAACACAGAATTGAATTATAATAAATATTATAATATCAAAAAATAAAAATAAATAGATGTAAACACTGATAACTTGAAAGTATCAAATAGCAACGAATTGATACCAAAAATGTGGATCAAGTAAAAAATTGATTCAGATTTTTAGTATAAATTTGATTCACACTTTTAGTACACGGAAAAAAAAGTACAACTGAAATGGAGAAATTTTTCGCTATAACAGCCAAACATTTCGTCAAAAACGAGCGAGCGATATTGGCATTATCGTTAGAATAGCGATATTGAATTTTACTTGAAAACAACCTATGAGAGAACCAATTTTAATTGCGTAAAAAGTAAAATTAAATGCTCATTTTAATTTTTTTCAATCGTATGTTTCAAATTACAAAAATTTTAAAGTATATTATTGAAATTAATACTATGTTTTAAAACTGAAAACTCAATGTTTATGCTGTCAGAAATTCCAATATGGCTGACGAATTGCACTCAACCAAAGCTCACTATCACTGAATTGGCTAAACTTTTGTCTAATGTAGTTAAGTTTAATTCACAACGTTGGTTATGTTGTTCTTTATTTTAATTATATTCCCAATATTGCTCGTTCGCGTCCTGAAATTTTTTTCCGTGTATCAATTTAATCCAGATTTTCAGCACCAATTTGATCCACTTTAGTAGCAATTTGATACTTTCAAGAAAACTCTGTAATAACTGAATACTAATACATAAAAGTCAAATTTTTAATTTTAATTTTAATAATTAAAAAATATTAATAATAAAAAAGACATTTTTTCTCTATCAAAAATGACTTAAAATTAAATAAAATTAAGTAAACTAGATAAATTAAGTAAATTAATTAAATTTGTATTAGTTTTTGAAAAAAATTTTTTAAGTAAAAAAGTTTTTCGGAAAAAGTTACAAGATTAAAAAAATTTCAGTTCTATTGTTTAGTTGTTGTCTTTTTTCTCCACCCCCCCCCCCCTCCGCCCATTAGTGGAAAAATTTTTGAAGAATCTTTGATGAATGGACTTTTGATTGCATGAGAGAAAATTTTCTCATTAAACAAGTGAAGAATGGGCGGCATTAGATAATCATCAGTCTTGAGTAAATTGTACGGAATCCCTTCTGAGTTCAGAAGTTTCGCTACAATATTAGACTAAACTTTGTCGATTTACCTCGACAACCCAAAAGTCCTTGATTCAACATTAATGTCTTCTCTATATGCTCAATTTTCTATGTAGTCACTATCAATTATTATTATTATTATTTCTTCCTCCTTCAAGTTGGATAATTCAAAGTTTTAACTAAAATTACAAACTTCCATTCATCAGAATTATTAATTTTCAATGTGAAAAACACAATACATGTGATATTATTGTAAAATAAATTAATAAACGTGATTTTAAAATTATTCCTTCTACAAGAACTTACAGAATTTCTTACTTTCGAGTCTCTTTTTTTATTATTAAAAATTAAAATTAATTTAATTAATTAATTAAATTAAATTTAACTTTTGAAAGTTTAGACTTTTTATCTATTTTTTGGATTTTTTTCTTCTCCTTTATTTTTCTTTTACATTCGACCTACAGTTAAAAATTGAAAATATATTATTTAAAAAATATTAATTTATCATAATTTTTATAAATTGGGTTGACGAACTCTTTGTCAGACATAATATTTTTTATAAATTAAGAGTGACATAATCTGTTAATTTTATATTTGTAATATTTTTTTCCGAAAGAATGTGACAAAATTTTCTAAATATACTTTAATTTTGAAATCAGTAGTAGAAGCGTCAGTTTTAATCAAACCTGACAATTTTTATTATGTTTTAGTTGAAAATCAGTAGTTAAAATCAAGTTTAATTAGAAATAACGTTTTTCTATTATTTTCGTTTGAATATTAGTGGAAAAAGTCAGTTTTAGTCAGACGATATCATTTGCTTTCAGTTTTACTTAGAAATCAGATGCTAAAGTCAATAAAGAACAGTTTTCGTTATCAAAGACTTATTTAAATTAGCTTTATACAAATTTAAGTAGTAGAAGACAATTTTAGTCAGACTTGGAAATTTTTAATCTGCTTTAGATAGATAACAGTAAATTTTGTCAATTAAAGTGTCAGTTACAGTTTAACTTAATAATTTTAAAATTATTTTCATTTAAATATCAGTAGTAAAAGTCAATCTTTGTCAGACAGGATAATTTTGTAACGTCTTTATTTAGAAATGAGTAGTTAAAGCCAATAGAGAACAGTTTTAGTCATTAAAGTCTTATTCAATTCATTTTTATCCTCATTTCAGTAGTAAAAGTCAGTTTTAGTCCGACATAACAGTTATAATTCTGCCTTAAGTAAAAAATTAGTAGATAAAGTCAGTTAAAGTCAGTTTCAATTTGTCTAAACTTTTTTTTCCTTCGAAAATCAGTAGTACGAGTCATTTTTAATCAGACGTGACAATTATTATGAATCTATATTTGATATAAATCAGGAACTTATTCAATTGAAGACGGTTTCAGTTTAAGTAAACATTTTTTTACTATTTCCATTCAAAGATCAGTAGTACGAGTCAGTTTTAATCAGACATGATAATTTTACATCTACTTTAGATAAAAAATCAGTAAATTCTGTCAATTTTAAGCAGTTTCAGGTGAACTAAACTTTTTTTATGATTTTTATTTGATTTTCAGTAGTAAAAATCAGTATTTGTCAGACATGACAAATTTTTATAGGTTTTTTGGCAGATATTAGTAGTTAATGTCAATTTTCATAATAAAATATCACTTTTTTATTCTTTTGTTCGAAAGCCAGTAGTAGATGACAGTTTTAGTCAGACATGACAATTTTAAGTCTATATTAGATAGAAATTGGAAAATTTAGTCAATTTACGTCAGTTTTAGTTTAAGAAATGATTTTTTTCCTATTTTTGTTCGAAAAACAGAAGTAGAAGTCAATTTTCGGTCAGACATAACAATTTTTTTCTGTTCTATTTAGAAATCAGTGGTAAAAATCAATTAAAATCAATTTCCGTCAGACAAACAGGTTTTAAAATTATTTTAATTCCTGTATCAGTAGATAAGGTCAATATTAGTAAGACATTAAAATTTTTAATTTGTTTCGCCTCAAAAGTCAGTTGTAAAATTCAATAGAAGACAGACTTAGTCATTTCAAAAAGTGTTTAAATTATTACCCTACATTTTGTTATTTATAAGAACCTAAAAATTATATTTTCCAAATAGATGGAAAACAATTTAATAAAAAAAAAGTTTGTTCTTTTTTACTCAATAGAAAACATTAGTCAAAATGAAAAATGATTTTAGAACTATGGAAAAATTGACAAATTGTTTTAGTTTCACTGTTAGATTTTGGACATTAGTCAAATTGAAAAATAAATTTTAAAACTATTTAAAAATTGTCAAATTGTTTTAGTTTTAGTTTTGGACATTAGTCGAATTGTTTTAGTTTTAGACATTAGTCAAATTGGTTTTGTCTTAGTTTTAGAAATTAATCAAATTGTTTTAGTTTTAGATTTTAGACGTTAGTCAAATTGAAAAATATTTTTAGAACTATGGAAAAACTGTTAAATTGTTTTTGTTTTAGTTTTAGATTTTAGACATTAGTCGAATTGAAAAACAAATTTTAAAACAATGCAAAAATTGTCAAATTGTTTTAGTTTTAGTTTTAGACATCAGTCTAATTGTTTTAGTTTTAGATATTAGTCAAATTGGTTTCTTTTTAGTTTTACATATTAATCAAATTGTTTTTGTTTTAGATTTTAGACATTAGTCAAATTGAAAAATAATTTTAAAACTATGCAAAAAATTGTCATATTGTTCTTGTTTTAGACATTAGTCGATTTGAAAAATAATTTCCAAACTATATGTAAAAATTAAAAAATTAGTCAAAATGTTATTACAAAATTTTTCTTCCAATCTTATATAAGAATTTGAGGGAAAAATAATAATGAATATACATATATATAGGTTGTAGTCACAAATCAAACAGAAAACACATTTACCCGTTTTCTTGTTGTTTCTATGTAAATATTTGTTCGTGAAACATACGCTTGTTTCTCTCATTTTGAAGAATGTATTTTCTCGTGTATTTTTGCTTTTGCTGGGTCTGGTCTATTCACCCCCCCCCCACTATCCCCCCTTCCCCTTTCGACTCCAATTTCCTTTTTTTGCCCCCCTCCCTTGCCCCTGTTTCTCCGTCCCGCCCTGAAAATCCACCACCACAAAGTCCTTTCTCATCCCTCTGAACATATATATATATAGATTTTCTATCTTCCTTCAACTCACTCAGCAATCAATTTCAAACTTCAGTGCAATACTCCTGTGAAATATGAGATAAACCAATTTAAAAAGAGCTCGGTCGTTCACCTTTTTCATATTTAATTTATATACTTCTTTTTTTTCCATTTCCCTCGCATAGCGGTATTTTTGTTAATCTAAAAGTAAAATAAGTTGAGAGAAAGAGAGTTGAATTTTCTAATTTTATTAGAAAGTACGCTAATTTAATATATTGGATTGTAAAAATAAAATGCGATTTTAATTTATATTTTTTCCCCACGCCACCGCAATCTTCCGCTTCTTTTTTTTTTTAAGAAGTCTATTCACCTCTTTGAGATGAAAAATTTTATATATTAAAAAGTGAAATATAAAATTTCCATACTGGGAAAAATGTGACTATTTAAGAGGACTGATTTCAAAGGAACTTACATTTTTTTGTTCAAATATTGAGTTAATTTTTCAATTATAAAACTGATTTAATATCAATTGCGATAACAAAGATAAAATTTTTTAATTATTTTAATTTTAATTCTATAGCAAGTTTAACTGAAAGTGTCCCTAAATTATTTAATTTAACTATTTGTCCTAATTACTATGTGTAAAAATAGTAAACAGTGTTGACTTAAAAGTATCAAATGGGCACGAATTGATACCAAAAATGTGGATCAAATAAAAAAATGATCCAGAAATTTGGCATCAATTTTATCCACTTTCGTATCAATTTGATAGATAGTTTTCTTTAAATTTTTAAAATCTTTTCTTTAAATTTAATTGATACTAAAGTGATGGTACTGATGACGATGACATGATGATGATACTTTTAATGCCAAAAGTGTGTATCAATTTTTTATTTGATCCACATTTTTCGTATCAATTCGTTACCATTTGATACTTTTAAGTAAACAATCTACTTTTAAGAAAACTTTGAAGCGAAAAGAATAGAAAAAATAATTTTAAAAGTCTAGAGTATTAAATTTCTTTTTTTCTCCACCCTAAGTAAAATATTATCCAATGTATTTTTTTCAGTGTTATATATTTGTTTTTGTACCTTACTTTTTGCATATTATATATGTATTTTTTTCTCACTTTAGCTATGAATGTTGACTGTAATATTCCTTCTTCATTTTACTAAAAGCAACGTGTCTCTTTTGAATGATCCATTTGCAGTCTCCTTTACCAGTCGCCCTCTCCCCTTTTGCCCTATGACTTTTTCTCTTTTCCTTTATCTACAAATCTTCATATGAGTATACACTAAAACATATCAAAAGTTCAATTGTTCTCAGTTTCGTATATATTTCGCTCCTTTTCATATAAAATAGAGACAGAGAAAAATTGAAAATGAAAATAGAACTAATAATTTTTTTTGTTTTGCAAAGACAATGAGATTCCACTTTTGTTCTTTGTTTCTTTCAACGAATGGCGTATATCGACAACAACGAAAAAATTAATAAGAAGTTATAATTCGAAATTAGAAAAATAATTTAGTTGTAAAATAAATTATCTTTTAAATTCATATTAAAATTAGGATAATAACAGGGTGAATCGTTAGGTATTAAAATAACACCAAAATGGATTAAAATAACACTAAATTGGATTATTTTAATCCTTTTTGGTGTTATTTTAATATCTAACGATTTACCGTGTAATCAGTTCCTTACCAAACAGGACGATTTTTAAATTAGCTAAAAATCAGTAGATAAAATAAAGTTTAGATAAATACATTTTTTTAATTAAAAATTAGTAGTAGAAGGCAAATGTAGTCAGACATTTCTATTTGAAATTTTTTTAATTAAATTGAAAGTGACACTAATTGTCTTAAACTATAAATTTCTACCGCAAAAAAATTGAAATTGTCATGTCTGACTAAAACTGACGTCTACTACTGAAATTACAAAACACAAAAATTAAATAAGAGTTTAATGACTAACACTATTCTCTATTGACTATAACTTCTGATTTCTAATTAAAGCAGAAAGAAAATTATCGTGTCTGACTAAAAACAGACTTTTACTACTAATATTTAAACGAGAGTATGAAAAAATAATTTTTTCGAAGTAAACATGATTTTTACAACTGATTTACAATTAAAAAATATTCAAAATTGTCATGTCTGATTAAAACAAAAATAAAATTGTCGTGTCTGACTAAAATTGACTTCTACTACTGTTATTCGTGTAAAATTAATAAAAAAAGACTTTTCCAACTGAAACTGACGTAAATTAAATTTAACTACTGATTTCTAACTACAACAGGTTGAAAATTGTTTCGCCTGCTTAATACTGACTTTTACTACTGATTTTTGTAATAAAAATCATTTTAAAAAGTTTTGTCTGACTAAAAGTGATTTTCATTGACTTTAACTACTGATTTTGAAATAAAAACGAAAAAATCGTTATGTCTGACAAACATTGACTTTTACTACTGATATTCGAACGAAAATAGGAAAAAAATGTTAAGCTAAATTAAAACTGACTTAAATTTGACTTAATTTACTGATTTCTGTCTAAAATAGTTCCCTAATTGACAAGCCAGATTAAAATTGCCTTCTACTACTGACATTCGAATAAAATTAATAAAAATAGACTTTTCAAACTGAAACTGCCACTTAAATTTTAACTACTGATTTCAAACTTAAAAAATTCAAAATTGTCATGTCTGATTAAAACTGACTTCTACTACTGAAACGTAGATGAAATTAATTAAAATAAATTTTTAAAGACGAAAACTATCTTCTATTGACTATATCTACTGATTTCTAATTAAAACACAAAGAAAATTATCTTGTCTGACTAAAAACAGACTTTTACTACTGATATTTAAACGAGAATGAAAAAAAAATTCAAACTAAACTTGACATTAATAACTGATTTCTAATCAAAACAGGTTGAAAATGGTCGTGTCTGGCTAAAACTGTCCTCTACTACTACTTACTCTACTTATTCGCATAAAATTAATAAAAAAAATGTCATTTTCAACTAAAACTGACCGAAATTAAATTTAACTACTGGTTACTAACTACAACAGATTTAAAAGTGTTATGTCTGATTAATAATGATCTTTACTACTGATTTTTGTAATAAAAATTAATATAAAAAGGTTTGTCTGACTTTAATTGATTTTACTTGACTTTAACTACTGATTTTTATGTAAAACATAAAAAGTTGTTGTATGTCTGATTAAGAGAATCAGATTATGTCTGACTAAAACGGACTTTTACTACTGATATCCAAACGCAAATAGTAAAAAACTATTACGTTTATTATGTTAAACATTTTTTTTTAAATTACTGCTTTCTGTCTAAAGCTGCTTTGAAATTTAAATGCCTGACTAAAATGGACTTTTACTACTCATAATCAAAAGCAAAGAATAAAAAAAAATTATTTGGATAAATAAAAACTGATTTAAATTACTGATTTCAGTCTAAAATATCTTTAAAATTTAAATGCCTGACTAAAACTGACTTTTACTACTGAAATGAGGAAAAACGTAAATTAAAAAAGAGTTTAATGACTAAAACTAACCTCTATTGACTTAACCTACTGATTTGCAATTAAAACAGAAAGAAAATGATCGTGTCTGGCAAAGATTGACTTCTACTACTGATATTTGAATAAAAATTATTTAAAAAATATTAAGTTTAACTAAAACTGACACTTTATTTGACAAAATTTACTAATTTCCATCTAAATTAGAATCAAAATTGGCATGTCTGACTAAAATTGCCTTCTACTACTCAAATTTCTATAAAACTAATTAAAATAATTCTTTAATGACTAAAACTAATTTTATCTGACTTTAGCTATTGATTTTCAATCTAAACAAAAATAAAATTGTCGCGTCTGACTAAAATTGACGTTTACTACTGATATTCTAGCGAAAATAGTAAAAAATGTTAAGTTAAATTAAGACTAACTTAAATTTTACTAAATCTACGGATTTCTATCTGAAAAAAATTCTCTAATTTTCCTATCAAATTGAAAATAACTTCTACTAGTGATATTCAAAAGAAAAAAAATGTCAAGTTCAATTGAAAACGACTTAAATTGACTTTTTCTACTGATTTACACCGGAAACAGATTTAAAATTGCAATGTCTGACCAAAACTGACTTTTACTACTAAAATTCGAACGAAAACATTATTTTTCAAATTCGACAAACTCATATCGACTTCAGTTGACTAAAACTACTCATCTCCGACGAAATCCGTTACTAAATTACTACGTCCCACCAAATCTGACATCTACTACTGATTTAATACATTTTCCTTCAATAATAACTTTACCCTAATAAAATAAAAAAAAATAAATAAATAAAACATAAATAAAACACAAAGTCTGATTTAAAAGAAAAAGAGGAAACTTAAAAAAAAGTTTATTTACGATTTTAAGAAGGGGAGGGGGCTGGCAAAATTTTTCCAGAAATAACCTGTCAGCCTCTAGAAAGATGGGTAACGAAAACATGAAAAATAGTTCGTTTCGCGAAGAAAGTCGACGAACTGTACCTATATATATATGTATATGTGTAGGTATATAAGAAAACGAGAAATAAAACAGCAACTTTCCCCTCCCCCCTTTTTCTAAGACCCTCTCAAGAATCCCTTTCCACTTTTCTTACCCTCTCACCCGTTTGTCCCCCCCCCCCCCCCACCCTCTCCACCTACCCTACCCTGTTCTTTCGTCTGCAGCCTCATTTTAAAGTTTCAAAGGAAAAAGTGGAAATACTTTAACTCGAAATGAAATTTCGAAAGAAAGCAACGAACGAAAGAAGAAAGAAGGAAGTCGACTAAAAGTTTTGCCTCACCACCCACCCTTCTTCTCCCCCCCCCCCCAGTGCTGCCTTTTTACCTCATCCCCTTTCCTTTTTTTTTTTTTTTTTTTTTTTTCATTGAAAATTCGCGATATGAGCTCGACAACGAAAATTAGAACACGTCTGAGCGTTTCACTGTATGTAAAAAGCGGAGCACCGAGTAATCTCTTCTTTTTCAATAAAATATTCTTTTCCTAACTTAATATGAAGATTTGGCAAGAAAATGGAAAAAGAATTGTCCGCAGAAGAAAAAATTGTATTAATTTTGTTCGTTTTGAGGAATTTTTCTTTAGAGTTTTTTTTTGAATGTATGAAAATGATACTAAAGTGGATTAAAAAAAAATACTAAAGTGGATTTTTTTATAGTAATTAAAATCTGGATCGAATTTTTATTTGATCCACATTTTTGGTATCAATTCGTTGATATTGGATACTTTTAAGTTAACTGTCATTTTTACAGTTTTTTTATGTTTTTCTCTTTATTATTTTTATTTTTTTTGTTATTGGTACTTCTATTGTTCTTACTGTTTGTGATATTATTATTTTTTATTTTATTATTTTTGGATTTTTACTATTTTTTATTACTTTTACTTTCTATTATTTTTTATTTTATTATTTTTGGATTTTTATTATTGTTTATTATTTTTACTTTCTATTATTTTTTATATTTATGGTTTTTACTTCCTATTATTTTTTATTTTTTTACTATTGGATTTTTACTATTTTTTATTACTTTTACTTTCTATTATTTTTAATTTTTACATTCTATTATTTTTGATTTTATTATTTTTTGATTTTTACTATTTTTTATTATCTTTACTTTCTGTTAGTTTTATTTTTATGTTTTTTAATTCCTACTATTTTTTATTTCATTACTTTAGGATTTTTACTATTTTTTATTATTTTAACTTTCTATTATTTTTATGTTTTTTAATTTCTATTATTTTTTATTTTATTATTTTTGGATTTTAATATTTTCTATTATTTTTACTTTCTATTATTTTTATTTCTATGGTTTTTACTTCATATTAATTTTTATTTTATTACTTTTGGATTTTTACTATTTTTTCTTAGGTTCTTTAACTTTCCATTATTTTTATTTTCATTACTTTTTGATTTTTACTATTTTTTTTTTTAAATTAAAAATTACTTTTAATTTATTTATTATTCGAAATGAAAAGAATTATTTATTTATTCCAAAAATTATTTTGTTCGGCTTAAGTGTAGAAAACAATAAAGAAATGTTTGAAATAAAAACCAGGAGAGAATAATTCTATTATTTAAAATTCTATTATTTTTTATTTTATTACTTTAGGATTTTTACTATTTTTTAATATTTTTACCTTCTATTAGTTTTATTTTTATGGTTTTTACTTCCTATTATTTTTATTTTTATGGTTTTTACTTCATATTATTTTTTATTTTATTATTTTTGGATTTTAATATTTTTTATTATTTTTACTTTCTATTATTTTTATGTTTTTTAATTTCTATTATTTTTTATTGCATTATTTTTTTATTTTTACTATTTTTTATTTTTTTACTTTCTGTTAGTTTTATTTTTATGTTTTTTAATTTCTACTATTTTTTATTTTATTACTTTAGGATTTTTACTGTTTTTTATTATTTTTACTTTCGATTATTTTTATTTTTATAGTTTTTACTTCATATTAATTTTTATTTTATTACTTTTGGATTTTTACTATTTTTTCTTAGGTTCTTTAACTTTCCATTATTTTTATTTTCATTACTTTTTGATTTTTACTATTTTTTGCTATTTAAAAATTACTTTTAATTTATTTATTATTCGAAATGAAAAGAATTATTTATTTATTCCAAAAATTATTTTGTTCGGCTTAAGTGTAGAAAACAATAAAGAAATATTTGAAATAAAAACCAGGTGAGAATACACTTTTCTCGAAAGTTTCGAATTCATACTAAACAAAGTGTATCATTTTAACACCAAAATATGGATCAAATAAAAAATTGATCTAAATTTTCGTTTTTGTCGCATTTAATTTTAAAGTGTATCAATTTGACACATTCAAGATAAAAATTAATTAAATTAACAATTATTTACTTGTTAAGTAATCAAAATGAAAAAATATATAAGAATAAAGTTGTAAACGAAGTTAACTCGACAAAAGTTGACGTTGAACTGAAGAAAAATAAAATCACTTATAGTCCACGTGATATACACTCTCCTTCTCTACAACAACATGAATCGCAGAAATAAATCAATTATTAACACTCTCCCTCAGGCTCATTATAATTTCTCCTTTACAATTGTTTTCTCAGCAGACAAACGATTAATTAACTATTCCTAAAGAAACTCTTATAATTATACACATCGTATTTTACATCGTATTTTACATCGAATTATAACTCTCATATTATACCTCATAATAGAAAAACAGTTTCTATATTCTCAAACAACATTCGCAATTAAATTGATTTTCCAACTTGAAAATGAATTTAAAAATTAATCATCTTTCTCTAAACTTTCTCATTTATGAAATTATGATAATAATAATAATCATTATTTTCTTAGAAAATATTTTCTCTTTCTTTTTTCTCTTCTATATAGTTTATTATGAAGACGGCAAATTTTTCATTCACAATATTACAATATTCAGGTCTTTGGCGACCAAAATCACTCGTGACAGAATGGAAAATTTTGTTGTACAATTTTTACAGTTTTTTAATTGTCTTTCTATTTGTTACACTTGATAGTTCATTGTTGATTTATATAATATTGATACCGAGCGATGTGGAAACATTGATGAAAAATATTATGTTCTTTGTCACAGTGTTTGGATTGAATTTCAAAGTTATTTATGTTTTATTACGTCGCAATGATATTATTCGATTTGATGATATGTTTTTGAGGAAATATTGTGCGCCACGTGATAATCATGAAACAATGATACAGACGAAAATTGATGATTTCAATCGGTTTGTAATTTTCAAGAATAAAAATTTGTAAAAAACTTTTATTTTCAATTAATATTTATTTTTACTTGTTATTTTTTTCTGTTTTTTTAGCAAACATGTCAATTAGTTGATTTTTGATTTAATTAACATTTGTTTTTATTTTTATTATTCTTATTCATTTTTTGGGTTAAAATTGACTTATTTTTTTTTGTTTAATAGTTTTTTTTTAATTTAATTCTATTTGTTTAATATGGTTTTTCTTTGTTTTGTTATAAAATTTTTCCACTTTCCTTCCTTCTTTTTTTTGTAAAATATTTCCACTTTTTTTTCTTTTTTTTCAGTATTAGTTTCACGGTAAATCGTTTGGTATTAAAATAACACCAAAATGGATTAAAATAACACTAAATTGAATTATTTTAATCCTTTTTGGTGTTATTTTAATACCTAACGATTGACCGTGTTACCTGAACAGTTTTTTTTAGTATTTTTGTACAAATACCAGTAGTTGAAGTCAGTTTTAGTAAGACACGATTATTTTGTTTTTGTTTTATTTGAAAATCAGTAATTAAAGTCAATTTTGGTCAGCTTTAGATAGAAAACAATTTTTTTAAATTAAAATCAAGCGAATAACAGTAGTAGAAGGCAGTTTTAGTGAGACCCAAAAATTTTGTCTCTTAGTTAAATAGTAATCAGTAGAAAAAGTTAATAGAGGACAGTTTTTGTCATTAAAGACATATTTAAATTATTTTTATTCTCCTTTCAGTAGTAAAAGACCGTTTTAGTCAGACATTGCAATTTTCAATCTGTTTTACTTAAAAGTCAGTAATTGAATTCAATTTCAGAAGTTTAATCAAATTTTTCATTATTTTGATACAAATTTTAGTAGTAGAAGTAAGTTTTAGTCAGACACAACCATTTTCCATCTGTTTTACATAGAAATCAGTAGTGAAAGTTAATTTTAGGTGATAATTGAATTTTTTTACTATTTTCGTTCGAATATCAGTAGTAGAAGTCAATTTTTGTGAGACATACCAATTTTTTCTGATTTATTTAGAAATTAGTAGTTAAAGTCAACAAAAATCAGTTTTAGTCAGTCAAAACTTTGAAAAAATTATTTAAATACAGACCTCAGTAGTAAAAGTCAGTATTGATCAGACAAAGCAATTAAGAGTCGGTCAAGTAGTTAAAATGAATTTTCGTAGTAATGAAAATATTTCTTTAATTTTCGATCGAATATCAGTAGTAGAAGTCAATTTCAGTCAGACATAGTAATTTTCCATTTTCTACTTAATTTCAGTAGTGAAAATCAATTTTAACCAGTTTAAGTCAGACAAAACTTTTTTATATGAATTTCAGTAGTAGAAGTCAGTTTTAGTCAGACATGACAATTGTCAATATTTTTAAATTGTATGTAAATCAGTTGTTAAACTCAAGTTTGGTAAGAAAAAGCTTTTTTTATTATTTTTCTTTTAATATCAGTAGTAGAGGTTAGTTTTAGTCAGACACGACAATTGTCAATATTTTTAAATTGTAAATCAGTTGTTAAACTCAAGTTTGGTAAGAAAAAGCTTTTTTTAATTATTTTTCTTTTAATATCAGTAGTAGAGGTTAGTTTTAGTCAGCCACGACCATTTTCACTCTGTTTCAATTAGAATTCACAAGTTTTCGTCAATAGAGGACAATTTTAGTCATTAATGATTTATAAAAATTATTTTCCCTACATTTCAGTAGTAGAAGTCAGCTTTAATCAGACATGACAATTTTGAATTCTTTTTCTAGATAGAATTTTATAAATTAAGACAATTAATGTCAGTTGCCATTTAACTATAAATTACTCAAATCCTTTTTTCGAAAATCAGTAGTAAAATCCTGTTTTAGTCAGACACGATTACTTTTTTTCTGTTTTAATTCGAAATTACTAGTTAAAAATGTTAAAATCAACTTAAAGTCAATTTTTTCTTCGAAACACCTTTTATTTTAAGTAATTTCATTCAACTAATGAAACTAGCAGTCAATTTAAGTCGGACAGGACAATTTAACTGATTTTAATGTTTTTTCTTAAATTTTCCCTAAAATATCAGTAGTAAAAGGCAGTACTAATCAGACATGACAGTTTTCAATATTTTATATTCAGAAATCAGTAGTCGATGTAAGTTTCAGTCAGACACAAAAATTTGTAATCTGTTTTAGTCGGAAATCAGAAGTTAAATCAATTTTACTGGGTTAAAGAAATTCGTTTTATTTCTTTACTTCGAAAATCAGTAGTAGAACAGGGCTCTAGTGAGACGTGTAACAATTATGATTTTCTCTTCCGTAGAAATTAGTAGAAAAAGTTAATTTTTAGTCACATTTAATTTGTCTCACCTTTTTTTTTGTTTTTCTCCTTCGAAAATCAGTAGTACGGGTCAATTTTAATCAGACATGACAATTTTGAATCTACTTTAGACAGAAATCGGTGAATTTTATTAATTTTAGTCAGTTTCGGGATAAGGGAACATTTTTTTATTATTTTCAATCGAATATCAAGTAGTAAAGGTCGATATTAGTCAGACTTGGCAATTTTTTATCTGTTTTAGTCAAAAATCAGTAGTTCATGTCAATAGAGAACAGTTTTAGTCTCTTAAGAATTATGTAAATTATTTTTTTTCACTATTTCAGTAGTTATAACTTTTTAAAACACTTATAAATATTTTCGCAATAATTGAAAAATAGAATATAAAAATATTACATTTTTTTCTTCTTACCCAATTAACTGCGAATATTAACTAAATTAATTATATTCTAACTGAATTAATTTACACTTCCTTCGCTTAGAAAAATTCAAACCACAATTTCTATTCGATTTTTTCGATTTTCTTTTCAGATTTATTTCTGTTCGTCTCTTTATTGTGTGTTACATGTATTTTGTTTTTAATTTTGTTATTCTCTTATTGGTGTCGAAAGACCTTTATAATTCATTGCCAATGAAAATTTGGACACCATATAATATTTATTCGAAATTCAATTTTTGGATGACTTATTTGCATGAGTCGTCGGTAATGATAATAATGATGCACGCACAGATTGCATTGGACGGTCTTGCCATTGGAATGATGCAACAAATTTGTGGCCAATTGGACATTATCAAGCATCGTTTATATCAAATTAATAAATTGAATGTGGAAAAATGCGACATTGATTCGACAATAAGTCAATTTATTATTCTCAAAGAATGTATGAGTCATCATTCTTACGTCTATTTGTAAGTGGCGAATTAATAAATAGCATTGTTCACTGATAATAAATTAACTGTTGTAAATTGTTTATTTATTTATCGATCGTAGCCGAAAGGCACGAACTCTGTGTATTATAAATGAATAATAAATGATATCTAATTATTTCGTCGCAAATTAAAATTAAATTAATTATTATAATTGTGAAAAATTGATAATTGTTGTGATTATAATTATTGACAGATATATTATTTACTGGAGATAAATTAACAATTTGAAATATTGATTTGTAGTCGTCAATTGATAATTAAGTGAAATGAAGAATTATTATTCTTATGTAATTATTATTTTCCAAATGATAATTGTTATGAAAATAACAATTTTGAATAATAATAATTTATTAAAGGAAATAATAATTTATTAAAGGAAATAATAATTTATTAAAGGAAATAATAATAATTTTTAATAATAATATTAATAATTTTTAATAGTAAAAATAATAATAATTTGTTAATATTAATAACAATGTTAATAATTTTTAATAGTAAAAATAATAATAATTTGTTAATATTAATAACAATATTAATTTTTAATAATAATAATAATTTGTGAATATTAATAAAAATAATAATAATTTTTAATAATAATTATTATTAATTATAACTACTTGTAAAATGATAATTATTATGTTTTAAAAATTAACAATTGAAATAATAATAAACTAATTTATTTTTTAGAATGGGTAAAAAATTGAACAATCTTCTCGGCTGGATGGTGATTCTAATTTTTTTAATAACAATTATCGCTCTATGTTCGGTTATTTATCAGATATCAACGGCCAGTATGAATTCAATAAAATTTTGGTCCTCCGTTGCATCGACCAATAGTCTTCTTTTTGAAATATTTCTCTACTGTTGGTTTGGTCAAAAAATGATAGGAAAGGTTCTCAATTTTATTTCAACATTTAATTTCTCCCTTTTTGCAAAAAAAAAAAATTTCCCTTCTTTCCTAAATTGCAAACACTATTTTTGAATGCAATTAAAGTGGCAAAAATTAGTTTTGAATGCAATTAAAGTGGCAAAAATTAGTTTTGAATACAACTAAAATTGCAAAAATTAGTATTGAAAGCAATTAAAATTGTAAACACTATTTTTGAAAGCAATTAGAATTTTCAACATTAATTGCAATTAAAGATTGCACCAAAAATTGCAAGAGTGAAACATTTGAAAAATGTTTCAATAAAAAACTTTTTTTTCTAATGTTCTATATATTTTCAGTAAATATACTCTCAGTTCTTTGATTTGTATGCTGAGGGTAAACAATAATTTTCGACTGTAAATGAAATTTATTTCTAGAGTGCAGAAATCGCAGATGTGGCCTATAAAATAAATTGGACAAATTTATCGATAAAATCGAAAAAATTTTTAATTCTCATAATATTACGTGCTGCAAAGCCAATAGAATTGAGCGGTTTGTCAATTGTTACAATGTCACTGGAAACATTTCTCAAGGTATAAAAATCGACAAAAATTACATAAACAAAAATGTTTAAAAATATTAAAATATTTTTAATATTTTATAAATAAAAAAATTTTTTAAAATATTAAAATATAACAATTAAAGATAAAAAAATATTAACAATATTGAAATATAACAATATTAAAATATAAAAATATTAACAATATTAAAATATTAACAATATTAAAATATTAACAATATTAAAATATTAACAATATTAAAATATAACAATTAAAAATACAAAAATATTAACATTATTAAAACATAACAATTAAAGATAAACAAAAATATTGAAAATATTAAAATATAAAAATTAAGAATATTAAAATTTATAAGAGAAGAAAAAAATTCAATTTTAAAAGTCGCAAAGAATAATTTTTAACTATTTTACATTACATTCTTATTGATTCTGAAATAAATTTTTATTTTTCAGATTTTAAAAGTGTCTTATTCGAGTTTTAATCTCATTCAAACCATGTGATTGTTTAGTTGAAAGGAAATTTAATTTTTTTTCTGCAAATTTACAGTATTTAATTGCTCTTTTTTAATTAATAAGTTTTTTTTAATTAAAAAGAATATTTTTGAAATTAATTCGAGTGAATAAATAAATATTTATTTAATAAAATATTATTCTTAGTATTTAAGATTATTTCTTTCTTGTCCCAGTATTTCGAAAATTTAAATTGTTCATTTTTTTCACTTTTTTATAATTTTTTACATTTTTATTTCTTTTATTTATTTTTCATTTTTTTAGTTATTTTTCATTTTTTTTAGTTATTTTTCATTTTTTTAATTATTCATTTGTTTTACTTTTTATTTTCCATTATTCATTTGATTCATTTTTCATTTTCCATCTTTCTTGTTGTATTCCTTCTCAAAAAACATTAATTTAAAATTTTTTTACTTCCCTTTTTTCTTTGGCGTATATTCATTTTCAAAAATTTTCTATTTTTGTTTTTTTTGAAAATTTTAATTTAATTTTTTTTTCTTTTTGAAAAATCAGAATTTAAAAATTTAATTTGTATTCTTTTTGGAAATTTTTGCTTTTTCTATATTTTAGAATTTTTTCAATAATTTTAATTTAATATGTTCTTTTTGCCTTTTTCGGTTATTATTCTTTTTTAAAAATTTTTCCTTCTCCCATTTTTTAGTATTCTTTTTCTTTTTGTAAAATTAAAAATTCTTTTTTTCCTTTCACTTTTAGTATTCTTTTTCAAAATTCCTAATTTAAAAATTTTGCCCCTTTTTCTTTTGTTATTCTTTTTCAAAATTTTTACTTTTCCCATTTTTTAGTTTTCTTTTTCAAAATTCTAAATTAAAAATTTTTTCTCTCTTTTTATTTTATTATTCTTTTTCAACAATTTTGCTTTTTCCCTTTTTTTAGTATTTTTAAAAAATTTTAATTTAAAATGTTCCTTTTCCCTTTTTTTGTATTCTTTTTCCATAATGTCAATTTAGTTTTCTATTTGTATTCTTTCTCAAAAACTTTAATGTTAAATTTTTCTATTTCCCTTTTTTCTTTTTGCGTATATTCATTTTTAAAAAGTTTCTATTTTCCTTTTTTTTTGGATTCCTTTTTGAAAATCTTTATTAAATTTTTTTTGTCTTTTGAAAATATCGGAATTTAAAAATTTATTTTGTATTCTTTTCGGAAATTTTTGCTTTTTCCATATTTTAGTATTTTTTTCAATTTTAATTTAACATGTTCTTTTTTCCTTTTTTTATTATTCTTTTTTAAGATTGTTTTCTTCTGAATTTTTTAGTGTTTTTGTTTTAAAAAATTTTAATTTTATTTGTTCTTTTTCCCTTTTGCTTTTGGCATTCTTTTTCAAAATTCTTAACATAAAATGTTTCTTCTTCTTTCTTTTATTATTCTTCTTCAAAATTTTTACTTTTCCCATTTTTCAGCATTTTTTTTCTTATTCAACATTTTGAATGTGTTTTTTTTCCTTTTACTTTTAGTGTTCTTTTTCAAAATTCTTAATTTAAAATTTTTTCCCCTTTTTCTTTTATTATTCTTTTTCAAAATTTTTTCTTTTCCCATTCTTTTTTAAAAATCTAAATTTAAAATTTTCTTATTTCCTTTTTCTTTAAGTATTCTTTTTAAAAATCTTAATGTAAAATGTTCTGTTTTCCTTTTTCTTTTATTATTCTTTTTCAAAATTCTTAATTCAAAATTTTTGCCCCCTATTTCTTTTATTATTCTTCTTCAAAATTCTTAATTTAAAATTTTTTCCCCTTTTTTTTCTTTTCAAAAAAAAATTTATTTTTAAATTTACTATTTTCCCGTTTCTTTTGCTATTCTTTTTCAAAAATTAAAATTTTGAACTTTCTTCTTTCCTTTTACTTTTGGTATTCTTCTTAAAAAATCGTAATTTTAAATTTTCTTCTTCCCTTTTACTTTTTGTAGTATTTTTCCAAAATTTAATATCAATCTTTTAATATTTTACTTCAAAGTTCTCTTGTTTCCCATTTTCTCAACTTCTTCAAAACTAAAAAAAATTTTCAACTTAAAAAAAACATATAATTTATGCAATATTTTTTATTTTTAACAAAAATTTCCCCTTTTTGAGTAATAAAATTATTTTCTCCACGCACACTATTTTTTTACCTTCGTATTTTTTCTTTTCAAAAACAATTTTTTTCCTCCCTCGTTTCTTTCTCGTCTTGGAAATTATTATGTACAGTATTTATCGTCATTATTAATGTGACAATGTTACGAATATTGTAGATACGTTTAATTTTATTTTTCGCAACTATTCAAATTTACACAAAAGTTAAAAATTTATCGAAAAGATTATGAAATTATTGTAAGTTTAATATTATTATACGTAACTATTCAAATGTAGAGAAAAATTAAAAATTAAATTAAAAGGATTTAAATTTAACAAAAATGATGAAATTGTAAGAAGTGAATGAGAACTCTACGAAAGTTCACGTCGAACTGACTGAAAATAAAATCACTTATAGTTTAAGTTATAGTTTCTACACTTCTCACCGAATAAATTTTTCTCGGAACAATCAATTATTTACCATGCACCGAGACACTTGTCGTTATAATTTTCTCCTCGCAATTTATATTATATACACGCTTTATCAACCTGCACGCACTGTTTTAATTAAATATTCTCAATGAAGCCTTTTCTAATTACTATTAACTAATTCATAAATTAATGATGTTCTTTGAAAACTTGCTTTCAACAAAGAACCGTAAATACATCCAATTAAATTGATTTCCATGAACGTGGAAAGAAAAAGGGTTTTTTAAATTATATACAGTTTCTCGCATTTTCGTTCCTCCTGTTGGCGAATATTTATTATTATGGTACATTTACAAATTTCCAACAGCAATATGAATACGGCAAAATTTTCCTTCACAATTTTACAATATTCAGGTGTTTGGCGTCCAAAATCGTTAATATCGCAGTGGACAATTTTATTGTATAATTTCTATAGTTTTTTCATTGTCTTTCTATTTGTCACACTCGATGGTTCAGTGTTACTTTACATAATTCTTGTTCCAACCGATGTTGAGGAATTGATGAAAAATGTTATGTTCTTCGTGACAGTATTTGGATTGAATTTAAAAGTTCTTTACGTTTTGTTGCGTCGCAATGATATTATTGAATTTGACGATATGTTTTTGAAGAAACAATGCACGCCTTGCGATGATTACGAATTTGATGTGCAGATTGAAATCGACAATTCGAATCGGTTTTGTATTTTTTAATTTTCTATTTTAATTTCAATATATTTTTTTCCCCTTAATTTTTCCTTTCAGTGTTTCTAAACCTTTTCCTTCCTTAAAATTTTACTTCATCGACAATTTTTTCTACAGAAATCTTTTTTTATTTCCACTATTTTCGGAAAATAAATTTTAAGTGTTTGTTAAAATTTATTTTCCCAGGAATTAGAAATATTTTTTTTTTCAATTAAATGAGAAAATTGAAATTTTAATATTTCTTGACAACAAAAGACAAATTTCGTTTTAATTGTTTTCAGAATTAATTCCATACGACTTCTTGGATTGTCTTACGTTTATTTTGTTTTTAATTTTGTTTTTTTGTCATTGGTATCGAAGGATATTGAAAATTCAATGCCGATGAAAATTTGGACTCCATACAATATGTATACGAAATTTAATTTTTGGATGACTTATTTACATGAATCGTCGGTGATGATAGTAATGATGCACGTTCAGATTGCATTGGATGGTCTCGCCATTGGAATGATGCAAAAAATTTGTGGTCAATTGGACATTATTAAGCACCGTTTGTATCAAATTAATAAATTAAATGACGAAAATGATAATGTCGATGGTCAAACTCAATTTATTATTCTCAAAAAATGTTTGGCTCATCATTCCTATGTTTATTTGTGAGTCATTAATTTTTTACATTTTTTTTTAATTTATTATTTAAATTAGTTTTTTAATTTAACTTTCAATGTTAATTTGCAAATTTAATTTACAAATTTAATTTACAAAATTACTTTACAAATTTAATTTACAAAATTACTTTCCAAATTTAGTTTATAAATTTAATTTACAAATTTAATTTACAAATTCAATCTGCAAATTTAATTTACAAATTTAATTTACAAATTTATTTTCGAAGTTTATTAATTAAATTATTTTTCAAATTTATTATTTTAATTCAATTACAAGACAATCTCCATTAATTTTTAAATATATTTTTGAATTTTATTTTCCATTATTTATTAATTTCAATTTATTTTTGTACTTTCCGACGATGTTTATTTCTAATTTTTCCAGAATTGGCAAAAAAATGAACAATCTTCTTGGTTGGATGGTGATTCTCATATTTCTGATTACAATAATTGCATTGTGTTCGGTGATTTATCAAATATCATCAGCCAATCCGAATTCAGTGAAATTTTGGTCCTCCGTTGCGTCAACAAATACACTTCTGTTTGAAATATTTATTTTCTGTTGGTTTGGTCAGAAACTGATAGGAAAGGTGCACAATATCGTTCAACGTTAATGGTCATTTTTATTAAAATTATCAACGAAAGTAAACAATTCAGAAAAACAAATAAAAATACATTAAATTAAATATTCCAAAAAAATGCATTAATATTAAATAAATAATTAATAAGTACAAAAATAGTAAATAAATAAATAGTTAATAATTAATAAATAACAAAATGAGAAAATAGAAAAAAATATTTAAACAAAATAACATTAGCAAATTCAGAAAAGAAATAAATTATTTTATTAATACTATATCTTGAGATAATATTTTTTTTTAATTAAAATTAATTATTTTTAATCAGAATAATAAAGTCATTAAAATTAATGTTAATTGCAGTATAATTAAAAATAATAAAATATATTTTTAGAGCGCAGACATCGCAGACGCGGCCTACGAAATAAATTGGACAAATTTATCGACAAAATCGAAAAAATTTCTAATTCTGATAATATTACGTTCGGCGAAACCAATAGAATTGAGTGGTTTGTCAATTGTTACAATGTCCCTGGAAACATTTCTCAAGGTATAAAATTTGACAAAAGTCACTTAAACAAAAATATTTCCAAAAATTATTAAAATATTAAAATATAACAATTAAAAATACAAAAGTATTCACAATTAAAATATAAAAATGAATGTATTAAAATATAAAAATGAAAAGTACAAAAAATTACAAGAAAAGAATAAAATTACATTTTTAAAGTCACAAAGAGTCATTTTTAATTTATTTTAACATTAAATTCTTATTGACTCTGAATTAAATTTTTATTTTTCAGATTTTAAAAGTGTCTTATTCGAGTTTTAATCTCATCCAAAGCATGTGATGCTCTAGTTAAAAAAACATTTTCAAGAGAATTTTAGAAACAGAAGTTACTGCAGTTTTACATAATCGATTTTTAAGAAAAGAAACTTTTAACATTCCACCTTCTTTTCAATAAAAACGGAATATTTTTTAATCAAAAAAATATGAATCGAATGAATATTAAACCTTTTTTTTATCAGCAATTTTAATATCCGAAAAGTAAAAAAGGCTAAAAGGGCAAATGGCGAATAAAAAACTAAAAGAATTATGAATTTTAAAAAATACATCACTTTCAAATATAAAAAGTATTAAATAAAAACAAAATTAAAAATAAAAAAAATATATAAAAGTAAATATAAATATGGATATGAACATAAATACGAATATGAATATAAATATAAAAATAAATGTGAATATAAATATAATATAAATATGAATATAAATATTATAAATATGAATATAAATATGAATATAAATATGAATATAAACATAAATATAAGTATTCGCAAATAAATAAAAATAAATCAAATTGAAAATGTGAAATTAAAAATTTTTTGTCGTTTAATAAAGGAAAAATAAACAGCGAATAGAAAAATGAAACTTTTATAAATACACAAATTCATTTTTAAATAAATATGAAATAAAAATAAGAAATAAAAGAATAACTAGATTTCCTATAATAAAAGTAAATTTAAAATATAACATTAAATTGGAAATTCAAAAAAAAAAAAACTCAATTCAGAGTAAAATATAAAAAAAAGTGAATGGAAAGTAAATGAAAAATGAAGAAAAATAAATGAATATCAAACTGAAATAGCAATTTTAAATTTAAATTAAATCAATTTCAATTTAATTTAAAAGACATTTGTTCTTTCTATTCAGAATTGCATTGCACTGGAGAATTGGATTTTTACGATGCTTCTGGTTTCGTCTACATATAATTGGAAAAATACAAAAAAAAACTTTCTAATTCGAAATAAAGAAAACTTTAAAACATTACCAAAGACAAAATTTTCAATTCAAAGAAAATAGAAAATATCAGTTTAAAAATGTAACTAAAAATATAATTTCGAAATATCTCGAATCTCGAATCATAACGAATTATCGATTTTAAACTATTTTTATTCAACTCACTGAAAAATAATTATTTTAAATAAAATATTAAATATTTACAATGTATCATAAATAGTTAGATTATATTTACTCTTTTTTGTTTTTTTATATATTAATTAGTTGAAAAATTGTATTAAATATTTTTTTGTAAATTAAATGTCAAATGGAGATATTAAAAATGAGGTAGATAAATTTTTCCATTTTTTTTCAATAGAATTTTAGATGATTAACTTTTATCGTAAATAGGACAATAGGAAAGTGAAAGAGATCTCACGAAAGTCCAGACGTCCGTGTCGGTCCAATTCATTAGGGGAAATTCTATTTTAATTCCATTTAAAACGTCATCTTTTAAATTGTAAATTTCCCTTTTCTCCACGTCCGATTTAGCGCCCACTAAAATAAACTTTAATTTCGGTATCTTCCATTTTAGAACTTCAATATCTTTTTGTGGCGTTTCTTTAAATAGCATTATATCAGCATTGTACCTGAAAGGTAAAATTTATTTCCATCTCGATTAGAACTTATTAAATGGAAAATTGACAAATTAGTTAAAACATCGAAATTTTTGAACGTTTATAATTAATTACGCAAAATTAATTAAATTTAATCATTTTAAACAATATTATTGTTAATTATATTTAATTGAATTGAAAAGAAATGAATTTTTCCACTTTCTTAAGCGAAACAATTCGAAAGCCTTTGTTCAGATTTTTTTCTCATTAAAAATATTGATAATTTCTTACATGTCTATTAGTTTGTTAAGAAAATCCTCGTCTGCAGGCGAGAGTGTTTCTTTCTGAAAGCAGAGGAGTCGCAATTTATTTCCATTCTTGAGAATTCGTTTGTTTGCGACGAAAGCCAAATGTAACATTACAGTTGATTCGACATTTGAATCGAAATAAATTCCCACATTGTCCGTATCTTGATAAATATACCTGAATAACGAGAGAAAACCTTTAATAAAAACGAATTTCTTTTTATATTTGAAAAATTATCGCTAATTAATTACTCAATGTGTCGCAGGGAATTTTCGTAGAAATTTCGTCTCTCCTTTTGTTTATCAAGAAAATGTTCATATTTCATTATGGTATTTTCCATTGGCGAATTATCGTAGTCAATTAAAATATTTGTCGGTATTAAACTGCAAAATCTCTCTTTGGCTTTTTGCGTCATGGCCTCAGTGTCACTCTCGATTGTAATTCGTGCTCTGTAATAACTGAAACGTATTTTTTTTTGTTATAATTCACTTTTCTCATTTTTCTGTTCTTATTAATGTTAATTTCAAAATTGAATAATAATTTAGCAATTTGATAATAATTTATTAATTTGACAATAATTTAATAATTTCTCCGGGAAATTATTATTAATTCACCTGTGTATAAATTCGGGATAAGAGCCAAAATTGACGAGTGGAAATTCTTTGGAAACTGACGTCAATGCATCGGCGAATACTTCCTCTCTGGCGTTCAAGAAAACTTCAGTGGTGACGAAATTTTTGTTCGTTCCAAAAAGTTTCTGCAACAAATTTTCTTCACGTTAAATATCATAATTTTTCCCCCAGTAGTTATGAAATTCGAAATATTTGTTTACATTGCACAAAGAGCCGAAAGATCCTCGGAGAAAATTTGGTGAACCGGGAAAAACACAAACATTCTTCAATTTTATACAAGGATAAGCCAAAGGTCGACCTGTCTCGTGATTTACTCCAAAATACAGGGCAGCCTCTTTTGGAATCTGTAAAAAAAAATGTTAACCATATAATTAAATTTAAATAAATTAATAAATTTAAATAAATTAATAAAATTAATTAAATTAAAAAAATAAAATAAATTAAAATTCATTTTATTAAATATTAATTATCAAATTACTTTTTAAAAACTATTCAAATCAATTCTGAGTCAATTCTGAAACAAATCAGTTCTAAAATAGAAAAGCTAAAAGATACTATCTAAATTGTATTGTTAAAAGTTTAGGAATTCTAAGTAAATATTTTATTATTCTGTTAATAATTAATAAGAAATAAATTATTAATATTTTAACTAAAACTAAAATTGTTTAGATTAATTTATTAGAAAATGAGACTAACGTAGGCTAATTTGAATCCCGGAGAAGAATCACTTTTGACTCCGAATTTATTTTTCACAATATCAACTAACGTGGGATGATAATAGAGTGGACATCCAAAAGCTTTTCCCAGACCTGTAAATTTTTTTTTCATTAACAATTTTTTCAAAATATTAAATTATGATTGCAGTGTTAATTACCCTCGAAAGTCACATCATCGTGAGTGGGTCCAATTCCACCGGAAGTGATGACATGAGTATATTTCCTGGAGAAATCGCGAATTTCGTTTGCAATCTCATCGATATCGTCACTTAAGACTGAAATCTGCAGTGAAGCATTTTTTTGCAATTAACATAAGAGATTTAATAATGAAAATGTTTTGTGCAAATAATTCGTAAATTTTACTCAAATTTTATTCTAATTTCATTTCAGTCTAAATTTATTCTAATTTTTTGTCAATCTAAATTTAATTTTAGTGATTATCTAATTTAATTTTTCTCTAAATTTATTTTAATTTCCTTTTAGTACAAATTTAATTTCACTCTGATTTAATTTTACTCTAATTTTATTTTAATCCAAATTCAATTTTTTGATTTTTATTTATTCTAATTTTATTTTGCTGTGATTTAATTTTACTTCAGTAAAAAAAATCTGAATTCAATTTTGCTGATTTTATTTTATTCTAATTTAATTCTGCACGAATTTAATTTTACTCCGAACAAAAAACAAAATAAATGAAACATTTTCCTTCAAAAACTCACCTTCTTCACTTTTACTCCACATTTGTATAAAAGATTCGATATAAAATAAGAATTCGTGTCTTTAACTTGTGCTTTTAGAATTTCATCTCCAATTACTGAAAAAATATCGCTTAATTTCTATTTAATTTAATTTATTAATTTAATTTTTATTTTTAATGCTAAATTTTGCTATTTTCGTAATAAAACTAATAATTAGTGATTGTAATAAAATAATATTTACTCACTAAGTATTCCGGCAGTGTGATGATTGCTGAGGGTACCATTTAAACGCCGAATTATTTTCAAATAATTTTGCACATTAAATCCAAAAATATAGAAAGCTCGATGAGACTGCATTTTTGAAAATAAATCCTGCAGCTACTAGAATTTTCAATCTGAAATGAAAATCGAAAATAGAATTAAAAATACGTTAAAAACATTAAAAATACATTAAAAATAATAAAAATTAAAAATAATAAAACTACATTAGTACTGTTAGAAATTAAATTATGAAAACTAAATTAAAATCGAAAGAACTAGAGAAACAAGTTTAGTAATAAAACCGGAAAACAGAAAAATTGTAAACAATTTCAATCATTGAATTAAAAAAATATTTAACTGTAAGATAAATAATAATTAAAAGAAACAAAAAATGTTAAACAATAATACAGATAACTTAGCAAAATATTTACCAAATGCAAAATAACTGTAACGCGAAAACAAAATAAACTTTAAAAAAATATAGGTTATGTTGAACATTTTACTTTAAAATAAGAAAAAAATTTTTAATACTCACAACTATAATGTTCCTTTCAATAAACTAGAATTTTTCAAATTTTGAATTCACCATATCCTTCACTGATAAACATTTATAAATATATAAAAAACATTTTTGACAATTTGACGGTCATCTGACGGTCACTTCCAAGGCTGTGAGGTTATAAATATTCAACTTGAAATTTTGCGTAAACTGTCTTAAATAATTACAGAATGTAAATTCTATCAAAAATCGTGATAATACATTGGAAAATAATTTAATCAGCAAAAGTTATAAATAAAAATTTCCGGAGATTTCATTTTTGTTGACAACCATGCACGGCGCCATGACACTTTCGTGGTCACGTGATCATTAGTTCCGAATGAACGACACTAGAGGCGCTCAGGCGCTTCAATCCGTTGAACCTTTGTTTACAAAACTGTCAACATTTAATTTTATTTTACAAATTAATGCTATTTTTTAAAGTGAAAAATTATGAAAATACTGTAACTTAGTAATATTGATATTATCGGTTAAAGGGAAGAGACAAATTTGAAAAATGGATTTCACCCAAGAGGTAAATCATCATTGTTTTCATTCTTCTCGAAACATAACCTCAAATTTTTTTGAAATTTTATCTTTCGCTCTCAAAGCGATATAATTGTGCAAAAATGACAATTATTAATTAAAGATTATTATGTACTAGGATATAATTATAACTATCTTGTTAAATAACAGGTTTTATTTTGTTAAAAGTGTATAAATTCCCCTTTCGTGAAAATTTGACGAATTTAACAAAATTTATTTAAACTGTCAAAATTAATGTTATTTTGCCAATTAATGTTATTTCTAAAGTGACAAACTATTTTGAAAATTCTTTTCTAATTTTCAGATTACTCGCAATTCAACGCTGAGTTCCAACAACAGTTCAGCAGTTTCTTTAGAATCGCGTCAATTCGATGGCGACGTTATTCCCGAGATGCAGGAAAAATTGAAAATCCTCAACGACGTGATTATCGAGAGTGTTGCCGAAAATTTAGCACTCGAAAATGAAATGTCATCGTTTTTAAAAGAAATTGGCATTGAATTGAAATCATTGCCAAACGATATTAAAGATGGTCTGAATAAAGTTTGCGATATTTTGAAAATTGAAGGACTAACCGACATGGATCTCTCAACATTGGAAATTCACATGCAACAAAAGGAATTGGAGACGAGAAAAAATGCACGCGACGAAGCTGAATTTAAAATGAATTACGATATTGCTTTTAAAAAATATAAGCGAATGCAAGAGAAATTGGATACAATGAGGAATTCAATAAATTCGTTGGAGAGAAAAATTATTCAATTGAATGACGAGAAGAACGAGGAATCCGAGCGATTACTCATTCTTTCGAAATTAGAGACGTATCGAAATAAAGTTGCCAAAATGAATGAGCAATTGAAGGATTTGAATATTGATGATCTACATCCTGATTTAATTATTAAAACATCGGATATTTGCATGGAGAAATTGATCGAATTAACGGAATTAAATAAACAATTGAATAAGTACGCGGAATTGCCGCCAAATTTATTACAAGCGAAAGCAGCATTGGAAAGTAAGAAGAAGGAATTGGAGAAAATCGAGAGAATGGTTATGGAGAGACTTACGTGATACTAAAATCGATATAGTTGTAGATTTTTCTATTTTTTTACCAAAAAGAAGATAATAAATAAAAGTAAGTAAATTATTGTCAAACATTTTTACTTTTTAGTTTTTATTATTATTACTAGCAAAACTACACGCGCACGTGAAATTTTCTTTTCCATTCTTACTATCAAAATTTGCTTTTCCAAATTTAATTCAAAATTCTTAATTTTTAAACAAATATAATTTTTCCGAAATAGAAGTATTTTTTAAAAAAAGTTAGTTTCATTTTCTCAAGAAACAATTTTACGAAATTTTTAAATTAAATTTTTCAAAACTTTAATACTTTTTGTTAAATAAAAATTTCAAAACTTCATCTTTATATTTCCCGAGGAATAAAAATTTCAAATAATTTCAATGAAAAACCTCATATGAAATAGAATTATTTCTAAAATTTACAACTGTAATTCATCCAAAATTGAATTAGTTTCTAGAATTTTTGAATAAAATTATTGGAAAGACTTTAAACAATTTTTAAAGAAAAATAATGTTACGAATAATTTTTCAAAATAAAAATTTAAGGATTTTTAAACTTTTGCATTCGTTAAATTTTCCAGGAATTGAATTTAAAACGTTAGTGAAGTTCACAACGTTTATAATCGACGATTTCAGAAAAAAATTATTTTTTGAAGCAAATTTTGGTAAAGAAAAATAGTAAAATTATTTTTTTAAATAATAATTCAGAAAAAAAATATTTATGAACAAAAAATGTCATTTTTTCGTAGGAAAATAAATTTTTTTCTTTCAATCGTTGATCATAAACGTTGCAAACTTCACCGACGTTATCTAAAAACCTTTTAGAATTTAATTAATTTCCAAAATTCCTGTTATAACGGTTTAAATATTTAATTATTTTTTTTAAATATTAACTAAAATTTTTGTTAAATCAATTCCTATCAGAATTCAACTACGAGAATTGAATTATTTAAATCTTAATTTTTGTAAATATTCATAAAATATAATTTCAAAAACAATTATATTTCTAGACAATTTTTAATGAGGAAATAATAAAATTCTTTAAAATATAAAATTTTACAGAATTTCCAATTGTTTCAACTTGTTAAAATAACTTGTTAGAATTCAAGTTCATTTTTTCTTTAAAAAATTTTAATTATTGTTTTTCAAAAACCTAATTTTTTAAAAAATTCCACCTAACCTCAGGTGAGGACAAATTATGTCGATTATTATAATATAATAATTATTATTACTTTAAACCAGCAAAGTTTACTCCGTTTTTAATTTATTATTATGCAAATTACAATTTTTTCAAATTAATTTTATAAATTTATTACTTTTTACTATTGATTACTATTGATATTATCTTATCAATTGAGGGTCCCAATCAAAGAACAGGTTATAATTTTTTTTAAACTTAAAATCATTGCTCTGTAAAACAAAAATTAAGCTGTTTTTAATTCCAATTTTTTGAGAAATATTTTGGTAATCTTTATACAAATAGAAAATGTTTTCAAGAAATTGAAATTTTAAATCCTTTTTTTTATTTAAAGGTCGAGAATTTCCAGTCTCAAAAACTTATAACCGGTTTTTTGATTGAGACCCTCAATTATGAAAAATTTAGTTTTTCTATGCAGAAATTTAAAGAAATGGAAAACTTAGTAAAAATACTTTTAATACTTTACATTTTTACAATGAAACGATTTACGGTACATTTAACTGATTAATTTCCAATTCAGTTTGGAGAAAATTGAAACAAAAAAAAGAAAAATTCTGAAGTAAAGAAAATAATAATTAGAACGAAAAATTAACATTGGAAATTGAAAACTAAAATCCGTATTTAGATTGTGTTTGCTGTCTCGTGAGTTTATTTTGCGCCCATTGATTTTTGAGTTCGACCTCCATGGCCTTCGCTTGATGTGCCAAATAAGTGATTTGATGTTTCTTTTTCGATTGACCACTTGGTCCGGCTCCTTGGGAAATTGGCCTCGTCACTGGCTCTTCAGTCAATGCCTTCACCATCCATTCACGCTCGTCTGGTTTAATGTCCTCCCCATTAATATCAATGATGTCAACATCATTAAATTCTTTATTCTTCCTTTTTGCGCCGCGCTTACCGCAAAGATATTCTATTGCCTTTTCATCAAAGACCAAATTTCCCGTCGAATCAATATTGTACTCTTGCTCTGGTACTGGCAATTTTGGTCCAACTTGTGCTTTATTCTTTTGAATGATTTCCTCCTTCGGTAAATTCATAACATTACTCACGAGTGTCTTGTCGGAAATTTCCTCTGACTCCTCGTTCATCGAAATTGGTGGGGAATTTTCCATTTTTGAGAATTGTTTCGAATTTTTCATTGTTTCTTGAACAATGTCCGTTATTGGTACACTTGACATGGGAATATCGTCGTTTGTCGATAGAGAGAAGAAGTCGATTTTTGAATTATTGTCCTCGTCGTCGGAGTTGGAATCGTAGTGCGATATTAGAGAATTTTGAGATTTTGGTTTCTTTGATTCGACAGGTTTCGTTGGGGGCTTTGATATTGTCTTGAGAATTTCCTTCTTTGAAATTACGTGCGGAACCATTGGTTTTGATTTTAACAACATTTCCGATCTCGGCGGTGGGAGAACAGCGAAAAGTCCGGTTCCTTTCTGTAATATTAGATAAAATATTTCGTTAGAGAAGTAATTTTTGAATAGGATTCAAATTAGAATTCTTTGAAGTTTACAATATTTTTAAATAACAGAAAAAATATCGTTCACGTAGAAATGAATAAAAATATATAAAATTCATAAATAAAATTTGTAAATTCAGAGAATTAATTCAAATTTGACGAAAAGAATTGTTACAAATTTTCAAAGCAAAAATATCTAACAATTTAATTAGAAAACTATTTTCTCCTTTAAATTATTGTTTATAAGGTTTATAAACTAAATAGATTCATAAAATGAATTTCTGAAAATTGTCGAACTGAATTTTTAAAAATTTTCAAAGAGAAAATATCTCAAAATTGAATAAGAAAATTATTTTCTCTTCCAAATTGTTTATAATTTTTGTAAACGAAATAAATTCACAATATTAACCAAAAGAATAAGTAAATTAATAAAATTGATCATGTAAAATTGAAAAAAAGAATTGATACAAATTTTCAAAAGCAAAAATAACTAAAAACTTAATTAGAAAAATATATTCTCTTCACTAAATTAACAACTAAAATCAGGAAATTCATAATTAATTAAAATTGACGAAAATAATTGTTACAAATTTTTAGAAGCACAAAAATAACTAAAAACTGATTTAGAAAACAATATTCTCATCACTAAATTAACAACTAAAATCAGTAAATTAATAAAATTAATTAAAATTGACGAAAAGAATTGTTACAAATTTTTAAAAGCACAAAAATAACTAAAAACTGAATTAGAAAACAATATTCTTTTCACTAAATTAACAACTAAAATCAGTAAATTCATAATTAATGAAAATTGACGAAAAGAATTGTTACAAATTTTTAGAAGCACAAAAATAACTAAAAACTGAATTAGAAAACAATATTCTCTTCACTAAATTAACAACTAAAATCAGTAAATTCATAAAATTAATTAAAATTGACGAAAAGAATTGTTACAAATTTTTAGAAGCACAAAAATAACTAAAAACTGAATTAGAAAACAATATTCTCTTCACTAAATTAACAACAAAAATTAGTAAACTCATAAAATTAATTAAAATTCCCTGAAATGAACTGTTACAAATTTTCAAAGCGAAAATATCTAAAAATTTAATTAGAAAATTATTTTTGTTTATAAATTTTGTAAACTTTAAAGAAAAGTCGAAATATATTTTCTTGATCGTGCAATGGGGAATTTTTAAATATTAATCGAACTTATTTTCATAATAGTCAAAAAGGAAGTACGGAAATAAATAAAATGTTCAATAAAATTTACTTGTGATGGTTTAATCCTGGATTTTGCTTCCTTCTCAGTGTCGAGGTCCTTGAACTAAAGAGAACAAATTTAAAATTATGAACAGTTGGATAATTTATTAAATTATTACAATACCTACATCAGAAAGAGAAGGTACGGATATTTTCACAGGACCCTTTTCCTTTTTCTCTGGCTTTTCTACAAAATCCAAAGGCACTTTTTGAGGAGGAAAATAGTCATCCTCCTCCTCCTCTATTTTCGTATTGGAAATTTCCTTATGCTTCGGTTGGGGTAAAATGTTAAAATTGATCGTACCATTGTTTTGAGAATCAAGCGAGGAATTAATATTTTTCTCCGTTTGAACTGTTTTTGGAATTGGTAAATTAATACGACTTCTATTTTCACTAGGTAATGATTTTTCAACAACTGGAACACTTTCTATCGTGGGAATTTGGACATTCGTTTCCGGTACATTAACGGAATTATCCAATATTTCCTCGCATTTTTCTGTTTTATTATTTTTATTTTCTACACATTTTGCATTATTAATTGCTGTTGTTTTGGGTAATTGTTTATTTGGATCTTGGTTTGTTATAACCTCGTCGTCGTCACTACTTTCATCACTACTTCCATAGGCTACGAGACCTGCGAGGCTCATTTTTCCGATGACTTTTTTTTCCTTAGATTGTAAATTTATTGTAAATGTAGTTTTTAACTTTATTTCGTTTCTTTTTTAGAGAGAAAAATCACTTAATTTTGGGAGAGTTTTGACAAGTGAGTGTATATATATAGCAGAACCATGAAAAACATAACCTTTTTTTTAGAAGTTTCAGTTTATGTCGTTAGGTGGCGCGCGGGTAACTGTCAAAATTGCGCGCGAAAGATTTGAATTTGAATTTATTTATAATTGTTAATTTTTTATTAAATATTATTTAATTTTTAATTTTTCAGTTTATTTTTGTCACTTTTCTTATTATTGTTAGTTAGAGTAGAAATTTTTCGTAAAAACTAGGACGATTTTGGTAATTATTTTACTTTTGGATTATTGAGCCCCTGATGAAGACTTTTATTCTTACACGGGTGTATATTTACGAATTTCAAGTTCTTTCAATTATCAGCGGGAGTTACAAAAGAATAAATTTTTAATTCAATTTATTTAACTATTTTATAAATTTATTGACATTTTAAATTATTTCTTTTAACTAAATGTAATATAGGTATCATAAACATTATGTTTTTTTTATTATAAATTTAGTATCGTTTTATTATTATAAATATTCTTACGTAAAATTTATTTACTATTTAATACAAAAAATAATTTTAGAAAATAAAAATATAAAAAATTAAAATTAAGAAAAAGCAATTATTTAATAAATTTTTTTTTAAATTTCTAACTAAATTATGATCTACAAGTAATAATAAATGATTATTTTAAAATAAATTTCATTTAAATTGTTTATAATAATGACATTACTTTTCATACAATTTTAATTATATTTTTCAAAAGAATATTTAATGAATTTAATGAAATATTTTATAATAATCAATTATTATTATTATTATTATTATTAATTATTTTCATTAGAATTTTATTAAAATTTGACAAGAGAATTAAATTATTTTTATAAATTTTAATAAAACTCTTCGAAAAAAGCACTTAATTCCAAAAATTTTTGATAAAATTCTGTTTAATAATTCAATTAAATTACTCAAAAGAATTTTATTAATTTATGAAAAATTTTTCGTGGAATTTTTATTATTTTTGTAAATTTTAAAATTCTTTGCAAGAATTCAATTATTTTGAAAAATATTTTAATTCATTTTCTCGAAAGAAAATTGCAATTTTTAAAAATGTAAATAAAATTATTCACAAAAATTCAATTATTTTTATAAATAATAATAAAATTCTTCTCAAAAATTTAATTGCTTTCATTATAATTTTAATTAATTTTTTCGTAAAAATTAAATTATTTTCATAAATCTTTAAAAAAAATTCTTAGACCAAATTTAATTATGTTCAAAATTATTTTGGAAATTCTCTATTGTAATAGAGAAGAATTTAATTATTTTCAAAAATATTATTAAAATTTTTGTAGACAATTTCATTACAATTTTAAAAAATGTAAATAATAATTTTTTACAAGAATTCAATTACTCTCATAAAATTTTTCCTAGAAGTTCAATTATTATTATTATTATTATTATTATTTTATTATTATTATTATTATTATTATTTTTATTATTATTATTATAAATAACAAAATTCTTCACTAGAATTTAATTAATTTCGTTTTAATTTTTAAAAAACTTTTCTCAAAAGAATACAATTGTTTTTTATAAAGCCTTTATAAAATTCTTGAAAAGAATTTAAATTATAATTAAAAATGTAAATAAATGTTCAAAAATTAAATGACTTTCAATAAAATTTCAATTATATTTATGGAAAACATTTATTATTAAAAAATTTTTCTAAAATTATTCGAAGTAAAAATTGTATCATTCTATAAAAGAATTAATTTATTTTTGTCACGAATATAAAAGTAATAAAAATTATTGGAATAAAAATTTAATTTGTAGATGAAAAAATTGATTTTCATTTATTTCGAAGCGTTCAGAAATTTAGTTTCGTGAAAAATTTACATTCGATTAATTTTCAATTAAAACTAATAAATTTTTTACTTTACAAACTTTGAAAACTGTACTTTGAATAATTAAATAATTTATTTTCAATGTGTTAAAATTTTTTGATTGTAAAGAAGAATTTAATTTTTGTATTAGAAATTTTTTTTAGTAATTAAGTTAATTGAAGTTTGACATAAAAAAATTACGTTTAATTCAATTATATGAATTCAATTCATTCAATTATATGTTTAATTCAAAGATTTTTTTTATCAGGCTACATATTTTTGGAATAAAAATAGAAACTTTTCTATTGTAATAAATTGATTTTTTTGGGATTGAATCAAAATTAATTTTTTTTAAATTTACGTTCATATTGAAAAGTCGTGAAACTAAAATTATTTTTGTAAACGAAAATTATTTTACTGAAAAATAAAATATTATTTCATTAAAAAATAGTTGCAAAAGAATTATTTTTATAGAAACTAATTTAATGATTATAAGAAAGCAATTTCTCGATTATTATTATAATTATAAAAATAAAGACGATGATATATTTTGTTTTTTCATCGACGATGAAATCGCAAATACTTAAATTAACTATTAATATAAGTTTTGTTTGGTTCTTGATGAAGTTTCATATTATTTTGAAGCGAATCTCGAATATAGGCAGTTTTGACGTTGATGTGTAGATATTAGTAGAGCTAATTTGATAGTTTAATCAATTTCCGGAATCCGACGGGAGTTTAATAGTGATGTCATCATTTTCAACAGGGCACAATGGGGTTAATCTGGCTCGACGAGCTAATATTCGGAGAGTTAACAGAGTTTCAAATGCAACCAGGGCCGTCGTTTGCTTATCGTTCCATACAGTTTCACATCACGTGCATATAATTTTCCCCCACCAAAATTTCAATTTCAATTTCACTTTTTCATTTTCCCTCGAAATAAATTATACGCAATTTCCCGCAAACTATCGCAAAATTAGGAAAAAATTGATTATTCCAATAAAATAAATTTATTATTTCGAAAAAAGATTTAAACATATATATATTTTCAAAAATATGATTTTATTTTTATATTTAGATGGAAAAAAAATATTTTCGAAATTTGCTCAGGCAAAAAAAAAATTTATTTGAATCAAATAATTGAATTACTCATTGTCTATATTATTAAATACTTATTTACTTGAATTAATGTTTATTTATGTTAATTAAATTTTATTTTTTCGGATACTGAAATTACAGATTTAAATAGAATTTATTTTACTTTGTAAAATATATTTGATTCAGGTAAATAATAATTTTTGACTCAACTTGATTTCCTTAAAAAAAACTAAGACAAGTAATCGGTTATTGGAATCAAGTAATTTTATTTTTGTGTCTATAAAAAACGATTCTAATCTCAATATTTATAGGAAAAATTATAAATATTATTTTCAAACGTAGAATATTTCTTTCATAAAAATCAAATTATAGAAAAAGTAGTTTAAAAAGTAATTAAAATGTTTAAAAAGTAGTTAAAACTTTGAAAAAGTAGTTAAAATTTTTAAAAAGAAGTTAAACGATACTAAAAAGTAATTAACGTGTTAAAAAAAGTCGTTAAAATTTTGAAAAAGTAGTTAAAACTTTGAAAATGTAGTTAAGATTTTTACAACAAGCCATTAAAAACATAAAAAATGTTTTAAATAAGTAGTTAAACAGTTAAAAAATTAATAAACATGTTAAAACTTTAATAATAGTTAAAATTTAAAAAAAGTAGTTGAACAGTTAAAAAATTAATAAAAATATTTTAAAAGTAGTTAAAATTTTTAAAAATATTGAGAAAGTTGAAAAATTTATAAAAATATTAAAAATGTAATTCAACAGTTAAAAAATTAATAAGAAGGTTAAAAAAAGTAGTTAAAATATTACAATAGTAGTTAAAATTTAAAATAGTAGTTAAACAGTTAAAAAATTTAGAAAAACTTTAAAAAGTAGTTAATCATATAAAAAATTAATGAAAATGTTAAAAAAAGTACTTAAAATATTAAAAAAGTAGTTAAAAGTTTGAAAATGTATTTAAAATTTCTACAAAAGGAAATTGAAGAGTTAAAAAATGGTTAAAATGTTAGAAAAGTAAATCAAACGTTAAAAAATTAATAAAAATATTAAAAATGTAGTTCAACAGTTAAAAAATTAATAAAAAGGTTAAAAAAGTAGTTAAAATATTACAATAGTAGTTAAAATTAAAAATAGTAGTTAAACAGTTAAAAAATTTAGGAAAACCTGAAAAAGTAGTTAATCATATAAAAAATTAATGAAAATGCTAAAAAAAGTACTTAAAATATTTTTAAAAAGTAGTTAAAACTTGGAAAATGTATTTAAAATTTCTACAAAAGCAAATTGAAGAGTTAAAAAATGGTTAAAATGTTAAAAAAGTAAATAAAAGTTAACAAATTAATAAAAATACTAAAAATATATAATTCAACAGTTAAAAAAGTAGATAAAACTTCGAAAAAAAGTAGTTAAATTTTTTTTAAAATGCTAAAAGATTTAGAAAAATGTTAAAACTTAAAAAAGTAGTTGAAATTTTGAAAAAGTAATTAAACAGTTGAAAAATTTAACAGAATTATAAAAAAGTGGTTAAACTGTTAAAAAATTAATAAAAATTTTTAAAAGTAGTTAAAATTTTGAAAAAGTAGTTCAAATTTTAAAAAACTAGTTGAACAGTTAAAAATTAATAAAAATTTAGTTCAACAGTTAAAAAATGAATAAAAACGTTAAAAATGTAGATAAAATTTTTGAAAAGTAGTTAAAACTTTGAAATAGTAGTTAAACAATTATAAAATTAATAAAAATATTAAAAAAGTAGTTATAATGTTAAAATTTAAAAAAAGCTGTTAATCAGTAAAAAAATTATTAAAAAAATTAAAAATTAAAAAACGTAGTTCAAATTTTAAAAAAGTAGTTACACATTTTAAAAAATAGTTAAAATTTTAATAATGTAACTAAATAATAAGTAATTAACTTAAAATATTAATAAAGTAGTTAAATATTTATGAAAGTATTTAAAATTTTTAAACTTAAGGAAGTATAGTTAAAATATTAAAAACTACAATTAAAATGCCAAAAAATACTAGTTAAAATTTTAAAACAGTAGTAGAATAAAAAATTGTGAATTAAAAATGGAAAAAAGAAGTTAAACGATAAAAAAAGTTAAAAAAAAGTCGTTAAAATTTTGAAAAAGTATTTAAAACTTTGAAAATGTAGTTAAGAGTTTTACAACAAGCAATAAAACAGATAAAAAATGTTTTAAAAAAGTAGTTAAACAGTTAAGAAATTAATAAAAATGTTAAAACTTTAGGAAAATAGTTCAAATTTTAGCAAAAGTAATTAAACAGTTAAAAAATTATTAAAAATGTTAAAACTTTAAGAAAATAGTTCAAATTTAAGCAAAAGTAATTAAACAGTTAAAAGATTAATAAAAATGTTAAAACTTTAAAAACTAGTTAAAATTTTAAGAAGTATTTCAAATTTTAAAAACGTATTTAAATAGTCAAAAAATTAATAAATGTATTTAAATAGTAGTTGAAATTTTAAATTAAATTTTAATTATTATTAATAAAATTATTAAAAATATTTAAAAAAAAGTAGTTATAATGTTAAAATTTAAAAAAAGGTTTTACTCAGTTAAAAAATTAATTAAAAAATCAAAATTGAAAAACGTAGTTCAAATTTTAATAATGTAAGTAAATAATAAGTAATTAACTTAAAAATTTAAAATATTAATAAAGTAGTTAAATATTAATAAAAGTATTTAAAATTTTAAAACTTAAAGAAGTTGTTAAAATATTAAATAAGTAATTAAAATGCCAAAAAAACTAGTTAAAATTTTAAAACAGTAGTTAAGAGAAAAAAATTGTGAATTAAAAATGGAAAAAAAAGATTGATGAGAAAAATATTCGGATTTGAGTGAGAGGAAAAAAAATACTAGTGGAAGGGGTGGGAGTGAACGAGGACTAACCGAGGGATTAAAGATTCGTGGGATGTATTTTGCAAGTTTCGTTCAGAGAGCGGCCCTGTATGCAAATCCCAGAGCGGGCATATTAGGTGGAGGTACGCAGTTAGGCAATAACCGCTGTCAATAGAAACCCTGCCTCCTCTCCTGGAGTGGTCCCCACTCGAAAATGCTACTCGCTAAATTAGGTAGGTTATATGGGCTTCGTTTCATTTGCGAGCAAACTTTAATAAGCGCTAAAATTGCGTAAAAGAGCAAGGTTTTCAGACGGACGCGAATCAGGGCCGATGTTTCCACTGATTTCACCTTCATATTTCACCTCTTCAATCCTATCTTCATATATATATATATATATATTGTATATATTGTATGTGTGTGTATGTGTATTCCAATTTTTACACACATACATAGTGCTCTAATCTAACAATCATTACATTTTCCGGGAAAATTGCATTATCATTCATTTTTTTATATTGAAAAATACGAAATTGCCAGAAAAAAAATCGAATATTCATTTCTGTTCTTCGTTTATTTATTTGTTTCGATATTTTCCCGCATTGCAATTTATTATTTTTGAAAAGAAGGGCTTCATCAATTATTGTAATTTATTTTTTGTCTATTTTCACCAATTTTTTTTTATTTATTTTTATTTTTTAGCAATTAATTTTTTAATTATTTTTGCAATAAATTAATTAATTAATTTACATATTTATTTTGTTGCTAATTATTAGTTCAATTAATTAATTAATTTTCTTATTTATTTGTTTATTTTGTTGTTAATTATTAGTTCAATTAATTATATATTTTGTTGTTAATTATTAGTTCAATTAATTATATATTTTGTTGTTAATTATTAGTTCAATTAATTAATTTTCTTTTTTATTTACCTGTTTATTTTGTTATTAATTATTAGTTCAATTAATTAACAAATTACTAACATAAAAATTTGTTTTTTTATAAATGATAAACGTTGCCATTTTTTAAGAATTAATCATTTATTTGAATTTGTTTAAACAATTTTTGTTAAACAATTAGAAAATTAAAAACAAAAAAATTTATTTTTATTTTTTAATTTGCCTAAGAATTTAATTGTTATTCTTACTTAAAATGCAGTTATTTATGCTTGCGATGAATTACACCCTTTATCAAACATTATTTGTTCATAACAATTTTATAAACAAAATACGACTTGAACTAAAAATTCACTAATTTCTCTTAATTTTTCTCTTACTATCGATTTTTAAAGAATTCTTTGAAATAGATTTTAAAATTAAAATAACTTTTAAGTATAAAAATATTGAGTTTACATAACTAAAATTTTATAATTTACAACTGACATTTTGTAATTGAAATAATTCCAAATTTTTTTAATGATTTTTCATTATTCTTTTTTTTACTGTTTTAATTAAAATTTACATTTTTATGTACAATTGGAAACATATTTTAGCTCTATTGAAAAGTTTAAAATTTTATAATTGAAATTAAAAAAAATTTACAATTGAATGTTTCTAATGAATAGTTGCAATTATAAAATTATGCAATTATTATAAAATTATTATTAATATTTTTTTATTATAATTTTAGAATTAAAATTCGATGATTCACAACTGAAATTATATAGAAATGCATTGAAATTATTTTCAACTCTACGGAATATTTTCAGCTTTTAATAATGAATGTCGAACAATTACCAAAGTAAGGTTTTTATTGAAAAAATTTAAATATTGTTAAATACAAAGAGGACATACTTTAAATACATTTTTTCGATAACTTTTACAAATATACATATTATATAGATACACACTTTATATATGTATATGTATGGACGAAATTTAACATTTATCGACGAGAGTCTATTGAAAAGAAAAATTATTTAAAAAAAACATTATTAAAAAAAAAAATTATCAAAAAAAAATGTTATTGAAAAAAAATTGTGAGCTAAAAATGCTTATGAAGTTCAGGTGATTAATTTTAAGTAATATGTGTGCCTGTAGTTTTTATATGTATGTAATTGGAACAGTAAATCCCTCATGTGGGGTAAAAATGTTCGAGTTGAATAATTTTATGAGTGTTTAAACAGATTTAAATATACATTCACGCATTATTCGATATCATCATTTATAGCTGTGCATGGAGGTCGTTATAAAAATTTTAAGAAAGTCAATATTTTATGTATTTTGAAGTAAAAGTAAAGAAAAGTAGAAAAAGTAAAGTAAATTAAAGAAAAGTAAACAAAAGTAAAGTAAATTTAAAGAAAAGTAAAAAAAGTAGAGTAATTTAAAGAAAAGTGAAGAAAAGTAAAAAAAGTAAAGTAAATTAAAGTAATGTAAAATAAAGACAAGTAAAATTAAAAAAATAAAGTAATTTAAAGTAACTTTAAGTAAAGTAAAATAAAGAATAGTAAAATAAAGTAAAAAAAGTAAAGTAATGTAAAGTAAAATAAAGAAAAGTAAAGAAAAGTAAACAAAAGTAAAGTAAATTTAAAGAAAAGTAAAAAAAGTAGAGTAATTTAAAGAAAAGTGAAGAAAAGTAAAAAAAGTAAAGTAAATTAAAGTAATGTAAAATAAAGACAAGTAAAATTAAAAAAATAAAGTAATTTAAAGTAACTTTAAGTAAAGTAAAATAAAGAATAGTAAAATAAAGTAAAAAAAAGTAAAGTAATGTAAAGTAAAATAAAGAAAAGTAAAAAAAGGTAAAATAATGTAAAGCGACACTAATGTCAAGGAAACAAGAGAAAAATTTATATTTCCGTCATTTTTTGTAGATTTTTCTTTTTTCCAATAGCTCATTACTTGAATAATTATTATTATTGAACATCGCGAGAATTTTTATAATAATTTCTGATTAAATTCCGCATGAAATATGCGAATTTAATAAATTCTTGACGACTTTGACTCGGGCGTAAAAAATAAGTTATAAATCTTCTTTTGATGTAAAAGAAATATTCTACAGTTTGTTGCGAAGTTTCGCTTATTTCTAAAGCAAAAAACTCAAATGTAATTATTCCCTAACGCTTTATATTACAAAATTTTTCTTTTACTTTATTCTTATCCAATATTGAAGTCTGTAATTATTTTTTCCGTAGTGGAACTTTTTATTAATATACATTCATATATGAATATTCGTAATTATTTTTTCTATTTTTTTCTTGTTTTGAAACAGTTTTCTAAGGATGTATTAAAACGGTTTTTTAATTAATTTTTTAATTTGAAAATATTATAATTTTTTTTCGCGTACAAATAAAGTAATATTTTTGTTTTTACATGAAATAAAAAAACAAAATTTTTCATTTTTCATGAGTGTAGTTATTTTTGACAAACAGTAGAGTCCAAAAATGGATAAGGAATTTTTTAAGGGACAAAAAATCATTTTAAAAATTTAAAAATAAAATTTTTTAATTGAAAATTTTTGAAAATTATTTAATATTAACAGAACTTTATTCAAATGTTGGAAATTTATTCAATTTACTAAAAGTTTTATTGAACTTTTGAAAATAATTAAATTCTATCGAAGAATTTTATTAAAATTTATAAAAATTATTGAAATCCTTCGAAAACATTTATTAAAATTGGAATAAAAATAATTGTATTTCATTGAAGAATTTTTTTTATAAAATAATTGAATTTTTAAAGAATATCATTGAATTTTTACAAAATTAATTGAATTTTGAAATATTTAAATAGAAAGTAAAATAAAATTGAATTTTCAAATAATTTGATTGAAAATTTACAAAATAATAAAATTTTAAAAGATTGAATGGCATTTGTTTTTTAATAATTTACATTTTAAAGAATTTTATGAAACTTTTAGATAATAATTTAGATTTTTAAATATTGTATTTTGGAAATTTTTGTAAATTATTTGATAATGAAAATATTATATTCAATTTTTTGAAAATTATATACTCTTTAAATAATTTCATTGACATTTTTGAAAATAATTAAATTCTTTGGAAGAATTGTTTCAAAATTTATAACCAAAACTAAATTCATTAGAAAACTTTTAAAATTGTAATAAAAATAATTTATTTCCTGTGCAGAATTTTATTGTTGAGAAAATAATCGAATTTTTAAATGTTTATGTAGAAATTTCTGAAATTAATTTTTTTTTGAATAACTTTATTTCAAATTATAAGAATAATTGAATTTTTGAAGCATTTTATTAAAAATTAAGAAATATAATTTCATTTTTGAAAAATGTTATTAAAACTTATTCAATATTGAAAGTATTTATATTCAACATTTTTGAAATTTATTAAATTTTTGAAAACTTTTATTAAAATTTTTAAAAAGAATTGAATACTTAAAGAATTTTTTTTTAAATTTTCGAAAATAATTGAATTTGTTATATATTTTATGGAAATTTTTGAAAGTAATTGATTTTTTAATAAAATTGAATTAAATTTTTTAAAATTATTGAATTTTTACAGAATTTTATGGAAATTTTTGAAAATAATTAAATTTTAAAAAAATTTCATTGAATTGTTGAGAAAATAATTGGATGTTTAAGGTTTATATAGAAATTTATGAAATAATTGAATTTTTAAAGAATTTTATTGAAAATTGTACACATAATTGAATTTTAGAAAAATATTGTGGAAATTTTTCGAAAATAATTGAATTTTTAGAGAACCTTACTGAAATTTTTTTTAATAATTAAATTTTTATAGAATTTTATAAAAATTTTTGAAAAGAAATTCAATGTTTGAAGAATTTTATGGAAATTTTTTTAAAATAACCAAAGGAAGTTTGCCACAGTAATATTTTTAAAATAGACTCCATCTCTAAATTTTAAATCAATTTTTTGTTTTAAAAAATTATCTATTTTTAATAATTAAACTTTCTTTGAATTTTTTTTATCTCGTTCAGGAAAAAAATTCAATTTCTGTCCGGAAATCAGAGAAAAAACAAAATCAAATTAATGTTTGTACTTTGTACCAATTCTTATTTTATGTAATATTTTTTTCCTAAATACACTGAAAAAAATTTTATTTGATTCAAATAACCGATTATTAGACTATTATGAAAAAAATATTTACTTGAATCAAATAAATTGTATTTGAAGAAATTATATATATAATAAAATATTCTAATACACTGAAAAAAATTGATTTGATTCAAATAACCGATTATTTGGTTATTAGCAAATAAATATTTACTTGAATAAAATAATTTGTATTTGAATCAATTAAATAATATTTGCTTTAAATACTGAAATATTTGATTCAAAATTCAAATACAATTTATTTGATTTAAGTACAAATTATTTGATTCAAGTAAATATTTATTTGATAATAGTCTAATAATCGGTTATTTGAATCAAATAAATTTTTTTTCAGTGTTTTAGAATATTTTATTGTTTCTAAACTAGAGTTAAAAATAAGATATTAATAAATTGAAGCACTAATGTTCGAGTTTGAAAAGTATTTTTTGTCTATTATGCGAAACTTGAAACTTCCATATATATAAATACGTATAATTATATTTTTGAACATTAAAATATTAGTGAGGAAAATTTGATTTTTACTTTACTCACACAAAATGATAAATTGCTTTTCTCCGAATGAATCATAAATAGAAAATGTATTAGGCGCATCATAGTACACAGTTTCGAAGCTTGAGTCGTTGGGGGTATTATCAGTAATAGCGCAATTATGATAATAGCGGGTAATTCTGCGCAAAATTCAGAGGACGCGAGAGTGAGGGTGGAAATAAAGGGTGTTGGGGAGGGCGAACATGCGGATAAAGATAGGAAATACGAGAAAGAGAAAGATGGATGGATTGCCTGGCAACTGAGACTGTTAATGAAGGAAACAGTTAGATTCAAACGGCCTCCAATAATTATCCCGCCTACCATCCATATTATAGTGTCTTAACAATGCGCGAAATTGTTCACACTTCCTTTGACAACGCTTCACCTACACATACCTATAACTTATATACATATATATAGTTTCAGGCGACGCTACTTAATTTTCCGCGAATTGCATCCCAGTGAAGTTTAACTTCTTCAAGACTGTCACACCCTTCCTCACTCCTCTCTTGTCTTCGAAATTCCATTTTCTCTTTTATATTATTCATCTCCCCTAATGAGATAAATAAAAATAAATCGCATTTAATAAATTAAACACTATTGGACCGAATTTTTCACTCATTTACATTTTTCCAGGCTATGCACTCAAAAAAAAAAAAATGTTATAAAAAATGTCGAAAAAAGTAGCATTATGACTGAAAAAAGAGGTACAAATAAAAAAAAATTATCATAAAAATTATATTTGATGACTAAAAACCTAGTTTTAGTCGCTTTCCAATAAAAGAAAAATTTTGTGACACTTTCTTCGTATTCTTTATTAAAGAATTTGATTATATGCGACAAAAAAGTTTTTAAATCTAAAGAATTTAATTTCTTTTATAATATAAAATTTATTTCGAATAAATTTCACTAAATCTCAAAAATTTTGGAAAATTAAAAAATTATTAAATGATTTAACAGAGTTTCATTGAAAATTTGGAAAATAATTGCATTTTTAAAAGATTTCACAATTTATCTATAAATAATAGAATTTTTAAAATATTTTACAATTTTCTTTTTAAATAATTGAATTTTTAAAGAATTTTATAGAAATTTTTGAAAATATTTATATTTTTTAAGAGTTTTATTGAAATTTTCGAAAACACTTGAATTTCTAAAGAATTTTCTTGAAATTTTTGATAAATAATTGAACTTTCAAAAGATTTTATAGAAATTTGGAAGAAAAATTAAATTTTTAAAGAGTTTTATTCAAATTATTGAAAATATTTGAATTATTAAAGAATTTTATTGAAATTTTTAAAAAGATATGAATTTTTAAAGAATTTTATTAAAATTTTTGAAAATAATTGAAATTTTAAAGAATTGTATTGAAATTTTTGTAAATATTATAATTGAATTTTAAATATCTTATAGAAATTTTAGAAACTAATTGTATTTTCTTAAGATGTTATAGAAATTATTAAAAATATTTGAATTTTTGTTTTTAAAGAATTTTATTCAAATTTTGAAAATAATTGAGTTTCTAAAGAATTTTAAGGAAAATTTGGTAAATAATTGAATTTTAAAAGATTTCATACAGAAATTTTAGATTCTAATTGTATATCCGACATTTTAGAAATTTTTGAAAAGATTTGAATATTCATTTTTAAAGAATTTTATTCAAATATTTAAAAATTATTGAATTCTTAAAGCATTTTTGTGACACTTTTGAAACTAATTAAATTTTTTAAAGAATTGTATTAAAATTAAAAAAAAAAGAATTTTTAAAGAATATTATTGAAATTTTCGAAAACACTTGAATTTCTAAAGCATTTTCTTGAAATTTTTGGTAAATAATTGAACTTTCAAAAGATTTTATAGAAATTTGGAAAAATAATTGAATTTTTAAAGAATTTTTTTCAAATTATTGAAAATTTTTGAATTATTAAAGAATTTTCTTGAAATTTTTGGTAAATAATTGAACTTTTAAATGATTTTATAGAAATTTTAAAAAATAAATAAATTTTAAAAGAACTTTATTCGTATTATTGTAAATAATTGAATTATTAAAGAATTTTATTGAAATTTTTGGTAAATAATTGAACTTTTAAATGATTTTACAGAAATTTGAAAAAATAAATCAATTTTAAAAGAACTTTATTCGTATTATTGGAAATAATTGAATTATTAAAGAATTTTATTGACATTTTTGGTAAATAATTGAACTTTTAAATGATTTTATAAAAATTTTAAAAAATAATTAAATTTTTAATGAATTTTTTTCGAATTATTGAAAATAATTGAATTGTTAAAGAATTTTTTTGAAATGTTTAAAAAGATGTGAATTTTTAAAGAATTTTATTAAAATTTTTGAAAATAATTGAAATTCTGAAGAATTGTATTGATATTTGTAAACATAATTGAATTTTTAAATATCTTACAGAAATTTTAGAAACTAATTGTATTTTCTTAAGATGTTATAGAAATTACTAAAAATATTTGAATTTTTGTTTTTAAAGAATTTTATTCAAATCTTGGAAATAATTGAATTCTTAAAGCATATTTGTAAAATTTTTGAAATTAATTAAATTTTTGATGAATTTTATTGAAATTCTTGAAAAGAAATGATTTTTCAAGGAATTTTATTGAAATGTTTGAAAATAAATGCATCGTTAATGAATTTTAATGAAATTTTTGGTAAAAAAATGAATTTTTAAAAATTTTACAGAAATTTTGGATAATAATTAGATTTTTTAAAGATTTTATGGAAATATTGGAAATTAATTGATTTTTTGATACATTTGATTAAAATATTTGAAATAATTGAGTTTTTAGCGAAACTTATGAAAATTTTTTGTAATGATAGAATTTTGAAGAATTTTAATGAAATTTTGGATAAGATTTAAATTTTTAAAGAATTTGATAAAATTTGCTATTAAAGGAATTTAATAAAAAATATCTACAATATTTAATATAGAATTTAACTAAATTATTCATTTACTATTAAATTGAAATCTATAATTATTAATGAAATTCATTTTTTAATCAATTTATATTTGAAATTTCAACAAGAATTCAATTATTTAAATTAAAAAATTAATAATTGATCCAATAATTCATTATTTCTTAAAATTGAATACTTATAAAAAATTTTATCAAATTTTTGGAAAATAATTGATTTCTTTCGAAGAATTTTAATAAAACTTTTGAAAATAATTATACATTCTTCGAGAAATTCATACAAAATTTTATTATAAATAATTAAATTCATGTGGAAAATTTATTATTCAATTAATTGAAGTTTTAAGAAGAATTTAATTATCTTTTTTATTAAATGAATAAATTCTTTGAAAAAATTTCATTAAAATAATAGATATTAAAAATATTAGGATTTCAGCAAAAAATATAATTATTTTTTAAAAATAATTGAATTTTTGCCAAAAGATTTCCCAGTAACTTTTGTAAATAGTGGATTTATGTTGAAGAATTTAAGATAAAAATGTTTTTCAAATAATTACATTTTTCCAGGAATTTATTTACAATTTTTACTACAAATCATCAAAATCTTCTGCTGATTTTCATTATTTATAAAAATAATTGAATTCTCCGAACGATTTTTATTGAATTTTTGGAAATAACTGAATTTCTGTAAAAATGTTTATTATTTTTAAAAATCATTGAATTTTTGCGAAGGATTTTGAGAAATTTAACATGCATAAAAGTAAGAAAAAATGGAATTTAACATGCATAAAAGTAAGAAAAAATGGAATTGAAGATAAATAAAAATAAGATATAAAGTAGAAACAAAAGCGAAGATACATAAAAATAAAAAACTGAAAATATTAAAGGTAAATAAAAACCAAGTTAAAAATAATAATTAAATTTCAAAAATGTTACTTAATATCAAATTAAAGTTAATTAGAAAAACAGAAAAAAATAATAAACATTGAAAAAAAAACAAAGATCGAAGATTAACAAAAACAAGGAAAAGAATAAAAATAGTAAAAAATACAAGTCAGAAGTGAACAATAATAATAAAATCGAAATGAGGAATAAAAATGATAAATAAAAATAATAGCAAAAATACGTATGAAAATAAGTGAAAATATGGAAAAAATGTGAAAAAAATGAAGTTAAACAAAAATATTAAGACAAAGCAAAATAAAAGCGAAGATACAACAAAAAAAAGAAGATAAATAAACACGAGAGAAAAAGTAAAAATGAAATTCCAATAATGTTATTTAATACAAAATTAATGTAACAGGTTATTTGATGATTTTCAATTTGGATTTTAAATAAGAGATATTGTTGTGTACTGTTTCCTTGATGTGCGCGATGCATCCCTCAATAAATTATATATACGCCAGTTGCTCCCTCGAAACTCAATTAATAATCGTAATTTGAGGCGACTATTCAACGACATGCTTGTATCAAATCACTTTTGTCATTTCTATTCAATATAATATGTCATTAGAGCGAGCACTACAACTATTGCAATGCACATATGAAATAAATTCTATTTTCACGAGGGGAAAAAAATATGACACTTATGCATCAACTTCAATTTAATCAATTGAAAAATCACAGTTTCCACTTATGGCACTATTTCAATTATCATTTAGCGAAACTTCATTTCTACTGGATAAGATTTTTTTTCCTAACTCAATTTTTTTTGCAGTTTTATTAGTTTAATCGATCATTTATTTATGCAATGCAGAAGGAAAGCAGAAGTAATTAAATGAAAATAATAAATAAACAAATAAATAAAAAAGATTCGAAAAATTAAATAAAATATATGAAACAAATTATGTTAAATAAAATAAATAAAACAAATTATATTACACAAATTAAATTAAGTAAATTAAAAAAACAAAATAAATAAAATATATAAAACAAATTATATTAAATAAATTAAATTAAGTAAATTAAATAAACAAAATAAATTAAAAAAACAAAGTAAATAAAATATATAAAACAAATTATATTAAATAAATTAAATTAAGTAAATTAAATAAACAAAATAAATGAAATAAATAATATAAATTAAACAAATTAAATTAAGTAAATCAAATTATATAAAGTAAACATATTACAATAGAAAAAATTATAAATAATGTAATTATAAAAACGGTGATTACATATTTTTTTATATACAGGAAAGTTTATGCAATATTGACATTTTCTTGTTTAATTAACACTCACAGTGGGTTTTGCGGTGAAAGCTATTTGAGATTTATCGCCCAAAGGTTGGTAATGAAGGTTAATAATTTGCATTATTGAGGTAGCCCTCTATTCTTTTGCTTATCAGCAAACTGTCACAATCAGGTTACCACCCGTAGTGTATCCTAATTGCCATCGAAGTAAGCAATAGCTCCAATATATACATATATTCACCCATAAAGTCCCAAGCGTTTATTCAAAATCAAATTTTACAAAAGGTATTTTTTTTCTTTTTTTCTTTTTTTTTTTTTTTGAAGGAGAAAATTAATAGTTTGACTAAAAAAAATGTAATTTTTTCATTGAAAGAAAGAAGAATTTATTTTTGTAAATAATTGAAGCATTTATTTACAATAGACTGCAATTGCAACTGTAAATACTAAAAATGCAAATAAATATAAATATAAATATAAATTAATAAAAATAAAAAAAATATTCTTAAACGTAGAGAAAAATAAAATGAAAAATGGTTAAATAAAATCAAGTGCATACTTCGACTACATTTAAATACCAAATCAAGAAAATGATTTTAATATTCAGTAAAAATATTTTTGAAGTAATTTTTTTTGGAGGAAATCAATAGACTGAAAAAATTATAAACGATTTTAGAATTTTATTTTTCTAAAAATTGAAAGATTTTCAAGTTCCTCTGCAATTTTGTAGAAAATATATTTTTGTATCTACAGAAAACTTAACGAATAAAAAAAATTGTTTATTACAATTTTCGAAGCATGTTTCTGAAAAAAAAAAACATTTTTTATAGGTTGTAAGTGATATAAAATACGATTTTTATTTATTAGTTTTATTTGGAAATTCCCTTGTTTAGTTTTTTTTATAACTAGCTTCGAAAAATAATTTTATCATAATTTTGTTTATATAAAGTTTATCAAGTTTTATTAAAAACTTTTTTTAAATAATTGAATTTTCTAAGAAATTTATTGAATTTTTGAAAAATAATTAAATGTTTAAAGAATTGTATTCAAAGTTTTGAAAATAATTAAATTTTTCAATATTTTATTCAAATTTTAGAAAAGAATTAAATTTTTAAAGAATATTGTTAAAATTATTCACAGAAAATGGATTTTCAAGAATTTTATTGTATTTTTGGATAATACTTATATTTTTCAAAGGTTTTATAAAAATTTGTGAAAATAATTAAATTTTTTAAAGATTTTATGACAATTTTTGAAAGTAATGGAATTTTTAAAACATTTGATTTAAATATTTGAACGTAATTGAATTTTTAACAACTTTATTTTAAAATAATTGATTTACATTTTTGCTAATAATCGAATTTCTAAAGAATTTTGTTGAAATTTTTTAAATAAATTGAATTTTATAAGGATTTTATTCAAATTTTTGAAAAGAATTGAATAAAAAATTTTATTGAATTGAAAAGAATTTTATTGTAATTTTTCAAACAAATGGATTTTCAAGAAATTTATTGTATTTTTGGAAAATACTTGTATTTTTGGAAAATACTTGTATTTTCAAAAGGTTTTATGATAATTTTAAAAAGTAATTGAATTTTTTAAAAATTTGATTTAAATTTTTTCAAGGAATTGAATTTTTGTTGACTTTTATTGCATTTTTTGAAAATAATTGATTTTTTAATATTTGATTTAAATATTTTGCTAATAAACGAATTTCTGAAGAATTTTTTTCAAATTTTATTAAATAATTGAATTTTTATAGAAACTCTGAAAAATAATTGTATTTTTAAAAGATTTTATTGAAATTTTGAAAGATAATTGAATTTTTAAAGAGACTTATTATGAAATTTGGGAAAATAATTAAATTATTAAAAGATTTTATGAGAATTTTTGAAAGTAATTGAATTTTTAAAACATTTGATATAAATTTTTTCAAGTAATTGAATTTTTAATGACTTTTATTGCAATTTTTGAAAACAATTGATTTTTTTAATATTTGATTTAACTTTTTGGCTAATAAACGAATTTCTGAAGAATTTTTTTCAATTTTTTTTAAATAATTGAATTTTTATAGAAACTCTGAAAAATAATTGTATTTTTAAAAGATTTTATTGAAATTTTGAAAAGTAATTGAATTTTTAAAGACGACTTATTATGAAATTTGGGAAAATAATTGAATTATTAAAAGATTTTATGAAAATTTTTGAAAGTAATTGAATTTTTCAAAAATTTGATTGAAATTTATTTAAGTAATTGAATTTTGAATTACTTTTATTGCATTTTCTGAAAATAATTGATTTATTTAAATATTTGATTAAACTTTTTTGCTAATAAACGAGTTTCTGAATAATTTTTTAAAATTTTTTTAAATAATTGAATTTTTATAGAAACTCTGAAAAATAATTGTTTTTTTAAAAGATTTTATTGACACTTTGAAAAGTAATTGAATTTTTAAAGACTTATTGTGAAATTTAGAAAAATAATTAAATTATTAAAAGATTTTATGAGAATTTTTGAAAGTAATTGGATTTTTTAAACTTTTTTTATTTAAATTTTTTGCATGTAATTGAATTCCTAGAGAATTTTAATGAAATTTTTGTTAAATAATTGAATTTTTAAAAGATCATTCAGAAATTTCGGAAATTTTTGGATATGTTTTAAGATGTTATAGAAATTTTTTTAAAAAATTGAATTACTGAAGAGTTTTATTCAAACTTTTAAAAATACTAAAGTAATTAAACTTTTGAAGTATTTTTTCAAAATTTTTAAAATTGTTTAAGATTTTAAAGGATTTAATTTAACTTTTTTAAAGAAAATGTTTTTTTTATAGAATTTTATTAAATATTTTAGTAATTAATTGAATTTATTAAAGGTTTTATGAAATTTGTTGAAAATAATTAACTTCAAATTCACTTTTTTATAAGTTTAATAAGTCTATAAGTTTGCTATTTAAAGTTTTTTATTTTCGAAAACAGAAATTTGAAGTTACTTATAACCTAATTTGTATGCTAAGTGAATTTGTTAGAAAAAATTTCAACAAAAAAGTTTTTTTGGAAATTTGCAAACTAAAAATAACGTTTTTTTTTTATAAAAAGGCTTTAAAATCAAAATCAATTTTTCTATTTCGTAATTTTTGTTGTTGTCTTAAAAACATTTTTTGTACAAAATTATAGTTGAACTGTTGAATTAATTTCAATAAATAAATAAATAAATGGAAATAAATTAATATAACTCAATACTTTGAAATTCGATTAACGTTTTTTTTTATAAAAAGGCTTTAAAATCAAAATCAATTTTTCTATTTCGTAATTTTTGTTGTTGTCTTAAAAACATTTTTTGTACAAAATTATAGTTGAACTGTTGAATTCATTTCATTAAATAAATAAATGGAAATAAATTAAAATAACTCCATACTTTGAAATTCGATTACAAAGACTATAGAATTCCTGTTTTCCAGCCATTCACAATTTTAAATATTATTTTCCCTTTTTTGTTATCCAAGGTCCTGGTTAATTTGATCACTTTGCCATTTTCAGTGCGAGTTCAAAAAAAAAAAAAAAAAAAAAAAAATGAGGGTGAAATGTAATGGAACGGGAGAGTTATAAGAAAAAGGAAGCATTTCATGGATACAGACATTAAATGCGAAAGTGAGAGAGAGAAAGAGAGAGAGAGAGAGGGTGAAAGAGGATGTGGGAGGCTTAGCCACGTGTGGGGATCTTCATAGCACGCGTGAATGCGCTTTGATAAAGAGTGAGTAGTGAATTGATATAAGTGAGCGGTTATTTCACGATCATTTTGAATTCCCTCATCACTGAATAGAAGAACGTGGATTGAAACGAGCTCCACTGCATTTAGCCACGTGCTATGTTACCCAGCCACCTACGCAACGGATCAAAGCCAATGACTACGAACGGACTTCCGATTCGTTTCTGGTTTTATAATACAAAGCGAATCAAAAGTCACGCCTCAGAGGAGAGAAAGAGGACAGTCTCATTTTCCGACTGTTCACAATTTCGCCTAATTAATACACTTCACCAACAACATTTTTTTCCACATAGGCATCAATTACTTCCTAAAAGAGAAAAAAATTAATTTTCAAAATTCCTCCATATAGTCATTCAAAATTTATTTTTTTAATTTCTGATTTATTTTCGTATTTTACTTTGGAAAATAAAACAATTTTATCACAGCACCATAACTCATTTCGTTTGTGAGAGAACTTTCATGCCATCTAGGCGGTTATTCTGCGAACTACGTTGGCGCGAAATTCAAAAATAAAAAAATTGTAATTCATAATAAAATATTAATACTAAAATATATTTAATTCTATAAGGAAAAAAAATCCCGATGTACTCGCAATGAATCTATCTTTTGATTTCAGGACATTAATTCTCTAGAATTTAATATCTGATTCATCTGTAGCAAATTATAATCCACCCTTGAAGTTAATACATGGACTTGAAGTTAGAAGAGAATGAGGAGAGAGAAAGAGAGTGAGAGAGATAGAAAGAGAGAGAGAGAGAGAGAGAGAGAGAAATATGATCGAAGACAGTCGCAGTTGTAGGAATATGACAAAGAGAATAAAGAATAAGAAAGAAATGTAATTGAGCGATTTAAGACGAGGCGACGGAGAAAACTCAAGAGCTCCAAAGATAAAGTATAATTATTTTTCGATATAGAAAGTGGAAATTATTCGCGAATGAGCCAAGGGGGAGTTATAGGCGATATTCATACTTTATTAAATGACTGTGGCCACCTCTCTCTGATTTTTCTGCAAATCCCTCCCCACACCATTTCTTTTCTCTTCATTTTTTTATTATTATTATTATTATTTCATCCGTAGACAGTTTTATTGTGAAATATATAAAATCGCCACTTGGATAAAATTGAACTCTTTAGCTGAACGTTATAAGTATAAACGGCGAGTAAAAAAGTTTCTAAATGAAAAAAATTGTGTACACCATCTGCATTTAATTTTAAAGAAAAAAAAATTTATTATTTCTTTTTGTTTTAGAAACTTTGTGAAAATTATTTCAAAACAATTAAATTTGCTTAGAGATTGAAAATGATTTGAATATTTTATTTATTTAATTTTTTTAGAGATTTTTAAAGTAATTGAATTTTTACAGCCTTTAGTGAAATTTTTGAAAAGAATTAAATTTTAGAAGAGTTTTATTTTAATTTTTTTAATTAATTGAATTTTTCAAGAATTTTTTTAAATTTATTGAATCAATTCAATTTTTAAAGAATTTGATTCAAATTTTCGAAAATAATTGAAGTTTTAAAATTTTTTTTGAAATTTTTGAAGATAACTGACTTTTTAAATGTAATTTTATTCAAATTTTTTTAAATTATAGATTTTTTCAAGAATTTTATGCAAATTTTTGAAAATACTATAATTTTTCAAAGATTTATAGATACTTTGGAAAGTAATTGAATATTTGAAAGATTTTATTGAAATTTTGGAAATTAATTGAATTTTTAAATATTTTATTAAAATTTTTCAAAGAAAACGGATGTTTATTGCAATTTTTGAACTTAATTGAATTTTTAAAGACTTTTATTAAAATTTTGGAAAAGAATTGAATTTTTAAAGAATTTTATAGAAATTTTTTTTTGAAATACTCGAAAATAATTTAATTTCTAACGAGTTTTATAGAAATTATTTTAAATAATTGATTTTTTAAATATCTTACAATAATTTAAGAAACTAATTGTCTTTTATTAGGATATTACAGAAATTTTTTAAAATATTTAAATTTTGAAAGAATTTCATTCAAATTTTTGAAAATAATTTAATTCTTAAAGCAATTTTTCGAAATTTTTGAAAAGAATTGAATGTTTAAATGATTTATTTAAATTTTTTACAGAGATTAAATTTTCAAAGAATTTTATTTAAATTCTTCAAATTAATTGATTTTTGAAAGAATTTTATTGAAATTTTTTAAAGAAATTAATTTTTAAAGACTTTTATAAGAATTTTGGAAATTAATCGAATTTTTAAAAAATTTTATTGACATTTTTGCAAATAATATAATTTTTAGAGAAATTATTTGAAATTTTTGAAAATAATTAAATTTCTAAAGAATTTTTTGAAATTTTTAATAGATAATTGAATTCTTAAAGATTTTTATACAAATTATTGAAAATATTTAAATTATTAATGTATTTTATTGGAAATTTTTGGTAAATAATTGAACTTTTAAAAAATTTTATAGAAATTTTGAAAAATAATTGAATTTTAAAAAAATTTTTTAATTAAAATTTTTGAATATTTTTGAATTATTAAATAATTATATTGAAATTTTTGGTAAATAATTGAACTTTTAAAAGATTTTATAGAATTTGAAATTTTCAAAAAGATACATATTTTTAAAGAATTTTATTAAAATTTTCGAAAGTAATTGAATTCATAAAGAATTTTCTTTAAATTAAAAGTAAATAATTGAATTTTTATAGAATTTTATTCAAATTATTGAAAATAATTGAATTTTTAAAGCAGTTTTTCGAAATTTTGGAAAAGAATTGAAATTTTAAAAAGGTTTATAAAAATTTTGGAAAAGAATTTTTTTTTGAAATTTTTTAAATTTAATTGAAATTCTACAGAATTTTTTTAAATGCTTCAAATTAATTGAATTTTGAAAGAATTTTATTGAATGTTTTGCAAATAATATAATTTTTAGAGAAATTAATTGAATTTTTTGAAAATAATTAAATTTCTAAAGAATTTTGTATAATGTTTGATAGATAATTGAATTTTTAAAGAATTTTATTCACATTTTTGCAAGTAATTTAATTTTTAAAGACTTTTATTCAAATTTTTGAAATTAATTGAACTTTTAAAAAATTTCTTTGACAATTTGAAAAATAATTTAATTTTTATAGATACTTATTGAAATTTGTCAAAAGTAATTCAATTTCTAAAGAATTTTATTAGAATTGTTCAATAGAATTTTATTTTTAAGGAAATTTTTTGAAATAATAATTATAATAATATACAATTATAAAAAATAGTACAATTCTATCAATAATTAATTTTTTATTCTCTGCCCTTTTCCCTTTGAGAAGTATAAACAATTTCTCTAACATTTTGAAATATGCCAAAAGTTAAAATTTTAAATTTACCCAAGTTCGTCTAGTATAAATACAAAATTTAATTATTCGAATTCTATATCTATACGACTGGTTAAGTCCATTATACGATCAAACCAATCGTTGAACTCTCTCTCCAGGAAATAGTGAATTTCAATAATCATCGATTTATAAAAAAACAGAGAATTTTCTTGATCGTGAAAAATTGAAAAATAAAAAAAGAAGGTGGAAAATAAATCTTAGAATCTAAGATATTTATCGTCGTCGTCTTCGTCTCTCTCTCTCTGTCTTTCTCTCTCTATATATAAAGAAAGGTAATAAATACGACTTGCAAGCACGTAATACATTCATATTCTGTTCGAAATATATATGAAAGGACTCGAGTCACTCTGCAAATGACACGTTGATAATGATACTCTGCAGCTATTCAAAAGCGCGAGTAACATTGTTAACTTGACAATAAATTGGAGGAAAAAGAGAAATATATGTATATAAAATATATATATACACTTAGTTGGAGTAAAAGAGAGAGTAGGATCTCTCCTTCTCTCTCTAGGAGAGCTACAAAGTTGGAAGCAAGAGAGAAGTAGAAAATACGAACAGAGAAAAGTGGATGTCGCCTATTCATATTGTATATACGTATATATAGGTAACGTTGACATCTGCACTCAGCATTGCTGACGTAAATTATGGGATCTCACTACCTCTGTAAAAAGCAAATAATACATAATAACGAATTCAATTATTTGATGTATCAATCTAGAATTTGAATCTAATTATTTTCTTGTAGGAAATGTGGAGCTTTTTAAATTTTAGATTTTACGTTTCAATTTTTAAATGCAGTTAGTGTCAAGTCGATGAATATAGAAAAGGATTTTTAGAGAATTCTAGACATTTGGATGGTAGGTGATTTGTATTTTGCGAAATCCGAAATGCGCAGGCGCTGGCTTAGGGTCTTCTAGGAAAATCCGAAATGCGCACGCGCTGGCCTGGCGTCTTCCAAGAATATCGTGAGCGCGCACGCGCTGGCCTAGCGTCTTCTAGGAAAATCGTAGGCGCGCGTGCGCCTGCCTGGCGTCTTCTAGGAAAATCGTAGGCGCGCGTGCGCTTGCCTGGCGTCTTCCAGGAATCTCAGAAGCGCGCATGCGCTGACCTGGCGTCTTCCAAGAAAAACAGAAGTTCGAACGCGCTGGCCTAGCGTCTAACGTCGCGACGTACGAAAACCGTGAAATATTAAAATAATAAATTAATAATTAGCTATCAGGAAGTTAATAATTCAGATAATAAGAAGCTAATAATTCAGAAGTAGTCAATAAGAAGCCAATAATTCAGAAGTAGTCAATAAGAAGCTAATAGAAGAAGTCAATAGAAGAACAAGTCAATAGTTAGTAATAAGTTAACAATAAGTTAACGTTAATAAATTAACGACTAAATTATTTCCACTCTAATTTCTATAACCAAAAGTTGAAATTTGATTCCAAAAACAAAAAAAAAAGAAATAATTACTGTATTGTAGTGGAAAAATTATTATTATAAGCCTAGAGTAGAGGGAGAGAGAGAGAGAGAGATGATGAGTGCTTTTGACATTTATTCACAGGGTCAAAAAGTAACATCTCTCTTTGAACTCGGGTTTTATGGTCGAGGGGGATAACGATTGGCGAGTCCAGAGTCGCGTTGCTATAAATGAAGAAATAAACCGCAGTGGGCGCACAAACACAATAATTACTATCTCTTTATTTGGCTGTTTGCTGGACGGTCTCGGGGGGTATATTCACTCACTCACTCTTTTACTCTCTCTCTCACTCTGTGTCTAGTGCGGTGGCGATGTAGCGCAGCACACCATAGCCTTGTACAGAAGTTAATAAAATCCCAGCAGCGCGCCGCGACGCCCGAGGCTCGTTTATTTAGCACAGGCGTAGCCGCTATTCGTTCGTTTGTTCGTCTGATAGTCTTTACCCCGTTTATCCCATAAAAGTCAGCCGGTTCTTCGGCTTCACTTTAACCAGCACACGCAGGCCACAACAATAGCGTGTGGCCTCGGGGGCCAATAACAACTCCCTAATACCGTCGTGCCCTCTCCTCAAATCACCCACTCCCAACCCGAACACCCGAATAGTCTTCGACTCTCTTTTTCGACTTTTCTAACTCGCTGCATTCCTCTTCAACTCTTTTTCTTTTTTTTTCTTTTTTTCTTTTTTTCTTTTTAATAAATTTTCCATGGCAATTTTTCTCTTACTCTCAGTTTTGGTAAATTTTTATCTTACTTCTAGTCTCTATCTTTTGAGTGAAAAAAGATAACCGATTTTTGTTCTTGGACAAAATTGAACTCTTTAGCTGAACGTTATCACTATAAACGCCGAGTAAAAAAGTTTGTTAATGAAAAAAATTGTGTACACCATCTGCATTTAAATGTAGAGAAAAAAAATTTTTATCATTCCTTATTTTTTCTTTTAGAAACATTGTCAAAATTATTTGATGATAATTTAATTTGTTTAGAGATTGAAAAGAA